>JAKTTJ010000017.1:0-197963 GCA_030581495.1 Waltiozyma xylosica | reverse complement strand
TCACGACGCTGTACCATATACCTGGCATACTGACTCAAGGAAATAGACCCAGAAGGTGATCTACCATCACGAAATCCCTCCCGATAACTCATCTTAGGGCGCCAACCTTTCTCACCATGAAAAAACAGAAGGGGAAATCTCAAAGGTAGGAAAGCAGGAGAAGTGATATTCACACGCTTGAACTCACCATTTGGTCGAGTCTTAATCAAGATCGAAATAGGTTGTGCTTCGTTGGTTGTTCCTCTCACAAAAGCAAATTCGGCAGTAGCAGCCAAGGTGGTGGTACGTTCATCTATGGCTGAAGTACGTTGCCTAACATCATCAACGTAAGCGATACCCTCATAAGCCTGACTTGGCCTTTGACCGTGTTGTATGACATCATTCAAAATCTCTTTCGCAGTATAGATCGCTTTAGCGAAATCATTATTATTGAAGATATATGTGGTTAAAACAGAGACAAAATCTTTGAGATTGTTGTACTCACCCTCACTTAAATTTCCTCTCAGCAGTTCCATTCGTCTATCAACTTGAGTCAAAGGGTCTAATGTGTAGATTTCCGCAAACTTCTCCTGATCACTTTCAGTGTTTGGTAGCACACCATCAACTCTGTGAAACAATTTACCTTTCATAACAAAGCAATAGGCTCCACCACTGGAATCCGATGTAGTGACACGTGAACCGAGTGAAGAGAGGCAAAGCATGCAGTTGATTGTCCTGCTGTACTTGCGGAATAAAGGGTCTCTGAATATCTCCTTAATCGGTTCCGGAGGCTCCCGAAAATTGGCCAACGTAACCTTTCCGTTGGCACAACAAAAGGAAGAAGACTCACGGTTGAAGAGCTTAGCAGAGCAGAAAGGACAGACTACAGTCATTGGACCTGGATCATACATCTGGGGTCTCTCGGTGTTTCGACGTTGAGGTGGAGCATGAGGTGGAGAAGGACTGTTTTCCTAGGAATCTTCGTCCTGGAAATCTTCGTCCTGGGAATCTTCTTCCAAATCAATCAATTCATTTTCCTCAAATTCCATGATCTCCTGAGTATCTTGAAGATTAGTCATGGGATCCCCAAGAAGGTTCTCTCTCATAATAGCTGCCAAAGCATGTTGGGCCACACGGGCTGGAGGAGGTGTAGGGGAGGTGCTCTTACTCGAAGGCGGCTAGCAATAGGAGCTGTATGGTTAAGAGGTGGCAGAGCCTCAATTGTAGAAATCTGATTCCTCACTCTAAGGCGGCTAGCAATAGGAGATGGAGGAGGAGGACGTTTCTGAGGGCGGTGATAGGATGAAAGACCGGTAGGATTGTTTGTTCGATGCCGGAGTCTAGGCATATAAAGTGTAGTGTTCAGTTTTGAGACGCGTACTATTATACCACTAATCAATTAATCAAAACAACGCGAAAAACCAAAAATGGAAAAAGTGTAGATCTGTATTTCGCGGAAAATCTTAGAATTTAATCTAAAAATCAAAAAAGAACAGCCAGAAAGAGCACAAAACCTAAAGAAAGGAAACTAAAATGCATAAGGATATTTCAAAATGGGGCGAAACAGTAATATTTAGGGCTCATTAGAAAGAGCAGATCGAGGAGCAGGTCATCTTGGTTCAAACTTTGAGTTACCATTTCTCTAAGAAGAGCAACCTTTGTCTGAAGTGAAACAGTACGATTTTGGTGTCATCAGAAAGATAAGATCGAGGAGATGATCATATTGTTTTTAGATTAGAGTAATTATTTCTGTAGGAAGAGCAATCTTTGTTTCAGGGTCGGGCAAAGAGGGCATTTTTCGGCCATTTTCAGTAAAGAAAAGCGAAAATTTACAAAAAAGGACAACATCCCTAAACTTTAAAAGAGGATAACTTAAAAACTAAAATTATTTACACCCCATTTTTGGGTTTCTCTGAGTTTTCAAGCAAGGTGAGCAGAATGGTACTAAAAACTCGAATTTTTTTTACGAATTCCTTATTAATATATATATAGTACCAATAGTACGAATAAAATAAAAAATTTCAATTAATTCATTGAAAATTTTGAATGTGCTGTTTAATTTCGAAATTTCGAAATTATACATTAGTGTTTATTCAAAGATTTCAGAAGCCAAACCCGTTTTTTCAATAGTGCAAAAAGCCGAAAGCTGTGAAGAGGTAAAGGTATATATACAGGAGTGTTGTGTATTTCTCTCCTTTAGAACATTACTGAAAATATGGTAGAATATGGTAGAATATGAAATCTTATGAATTCTTATGAAGAATAAATTAAAGGCATTTTTATGATTGTACGAGCTTGACTTACCGTAAAATAGATATTTTGTGGTAAATTGGATATTTGATCGATGCAACCATGGTGCTTGTCTTTTTTGAACGTCAACGAGATTTGCGAAAAAACAAGAAACTGAGAAATCATTGATTCTCAGATGTCCGGATGTCCGGATGTCCGGTTGCACTGATGGGCAATACCTTAACAATCTTAACCATATGTTGGAACTTGATCAAGAGTAGTCAGTCACCGATAAAACTGGAGAAGACCGATATCACGACTCACTACTACTAAAACCACTGCGAGCATACATACATATAAAGAGAAAATGAATGAATCAGATACCATGACAGTCTATCCTCGAATCCTCCTAAAATTTTGCACGAAATGCAAATGGACCCTTCGAGCAACCTGGTACCAATCCGAATTATTTCAAACCTTTTCCAGTGAGATTGGTGAAATTACATTACAACCATCAGAAGCTGGTGTTTTCCAGATTTGGGTATTCATGAATGATGAAGACAAAGGAACATTGATATGGGATCGTGTTGAGGAAGGTGGGTTTCCTGATTCGAAGGTTTTGAAGAGACGTGTTAGGGATGTCTTGTATGGAGAGGGTGAAAAGAGTAGGGATTTGGGGCATGTTGACAGGGTCAGGAATGATTCTGGCGAAGAAGAATCCGGGTTGCTTAGACAGGGGAAGAAATGTTGGGTTGGCAACAGGAAGGAAGAAGGAGATGAAGGTGAATGTTTGGAGTGCGAGGAACAAGAGAAGAAATCATAATTAGCCTTTCGCCACAGCATTATGTACTCTACAGCTACAATAAATATACCATAATTAACCAGTGAAAACATGAAACAAACAAGAAATGAAAGTGTATCATTATCAACAAAGCTTTGTGCTTAGAGCTATTACATATTCACACGCTCCACAAATTGACAACCCCATCATCGCCACCAGTAACGATCCATTCTTTCCCATCAACTTGACACCATTGAACACAATTGATCTCGTAAACCCCATGAGCACATTCCTTAACAGCTTTAATTTCCCAATCGCCTGAACCAGCTTCGATTTCTTGATATGTGACTAATCGACCATCAGAGCCAACACTGGCAATACGTTGAGAAATAGGACTCCAAGAGACGGAATACACTGGCCTGGTGTGGATCTTAGGTAAAGTGCATTGTTGGAGCCAGTTTTCCTCATCGTTGGAGTCAGATTTCCAGATCTTTAAAGTGTTATCATCACTAGAACTGACCAATCTCAAGCTATCGTCTTCAGCATTTGTGGTATGTTCAAAATCACAAGACCAAACGGTTCCCTTATGCCCTTCCAACACAGCGAAGCATTCCCAATCCTCGCTTATCTCGTCTTCTCTCCACAATCTGATTGTATCATCATAACTGGCACTGCATAGAACACCTTCTCTGGTGGGATGCCATTTGACAAACTTGACATCTTGTGTATGTTCCTGGAGGACTGAAATACATTCAAACTCGTCCATTTCTTCATTCGTTTCCCAGATCCAAATGGATTTATCTCGAGAACACGAGGCCAATAATGTCCCAGAAGGGTTGAAAGCTAACGATTTGATCTCAGATTCATGGCCTTCGATCAAAGCTAACAATGAATACTCCGACTCTGAAGGATCTTCATTGGCCCAAATGGAAATTGTAGAGTCGAAAGAGCCAGTGGCTAAAGAGGGCATTGAGGCAGTAGAGGCAGGGTTCCATGTCACAGCACGGATGGATCTCCTGTGTGTATCGTCTAAAGTTGTCAATGGTGCTGGTGCGGCGGCTGTAGTGGATTGGGGTTGTAAGTGGAAGATCTTGGTGGTTTTATCACTAGAAGCTGTGGCGAGAAGCGGGAGGGTTGGATGTACTGAGATAGACCATAGTTTATCTTGGTGTGCTGGTAATGATTGGATTAATGTTGGTTCTTGGGTCATTGTTTCCAATTGATATTTGAATCGTGGTAAAGTTTTGGGTCGTTTTAGTTGATGGTAAGCTTCTTTCTTCTAGTCTTTGATTTGTTAGCTAAGGTTGACTTTTCGTAACTCGGTTGATATCCGGCGCGGAATTACCTGATCAGGAAGTTTTCGCTTAAGATTATCCCTTTTCATCTTTGAACTAAAAACAAGCGGAATCTCAGATCTATACAAGATCTTTATCAATGAAAAGCCCTTGGAATTTTAAAACTAACCACAGATTATGTTCAAAGTACAGCTGAGACCAACAGCAGCGTATGGATTACGTCTGACACGGCCTTTCCAAACTACCACCAGGATCCTTTCTAACCAATCATCTCCTTCCTCAGTTCCTGCCAGCGATGAAAAGCCACTCCCTAAAGCCATGGCCAATCCCATGCCAACAAATCCCTCTATCCAACTTTCCAACGGTCTCTCCAACCAAACAGAAATCAAGACCAGCCAAAGATTAAGCTATCAGATCCCAGCAGCCAATACACCACCATCGCCTCGTAAATCATCGTCAAGATGGAAAAAATACGTTCCAATAGCCGCCGTCCTTAGTGGTGCTTCGTGGGGGTTATACACGTTCTCCTACTTATTCACGGACGCCACGCCGTCAGAATATATGACTCCGTATACTTTCACGCCATTCATCATCAGTAACAAGACCCCAGTCGATGAGGACCATTATCTGATCGAACTAACACCGAAATTCAATAAATGGAAACAACAAAACAATGGTGATATCTGGAATGGCCAGAAACTATGGTCTGTGGAGATCAAACAGCCACAGATTAATGTCGTGAGAAAGTACACTCCGCTACCACTGTTATTAGATGACGATTCTGCAGGAGTACCATACATTCGTATCCAGAACGAACAAGATCATAAGGCGGGGAAATTGGTTCTTTATGTTAAAAAATATCAATGTGGGGAAGTCGCAAGATGGATTGATCGTAAACCAATAGGCTATGAATTGGAATTGAGAGGTCCTTTCATAGAACGTGAACTGGATTCGGTGCCAACGTTGGATGGTCATCAGAGAGGTTTAGTTCATAATGTTCCTTCTTTCAATAAACCGGATCTTTTAGAGAAATACAAGATCACTAAACCACATTTAGGGTTCTTTGCTGCAGGTACTGGTATAGTACCGGTTTTACAAATGACATTATCCTCAAACCCATACGGTGGTGATATCACTGTTTACCATTCTAGAAAGACCCAGAAGGAAATGCAATGGTGCGAGTCTATTTTGTATCTTTTGGAGAAATTAGGGAGGGTTGAATTGAAGGAATATATATCCTCTCAGAATCATCGTTTGACTAAAAGAGATATCCCACCAAAAAATATGAATATGGACTCATTGGATACCAAATTAAAACAATACCTTACCACGCAAACCTCACCGTACTCCAGGCTACCAAAATTCTCCACAACATTAGAACAAGCAAAACACTTGAAGCAAAATATTGCTAAAGAACCAATTTCACAAATCATAGTCTGTGGCACAGATGCCTATATTAGACAATTGGCTGGGGTTAAGCCTTATTACGAAACTCAAGGTCCATTGGGCGGATGGTTGAAAGAGAAAGGTTGGAGTGAGGAGGATGTTTTTAAGTTGTGATAGATGTACATAGATTATTGTCAATGTATAATTAAATTTTTTAAGGATGTTAAGGAGGGAATCCCGAGACAGAGCTATACTTCACCCGTCAACAGGACTCTTCAGGGTAAATAAATGATACTAGTTATGGAGTTTCAAAAAGACTTCAGCTTCTGTTGGATCAGTGTGTGTTCGGTCCCAGAGTTTATGTAGAAGAAGGGAAAAAAAACACTGTGAGCGCAAGATGTTTAGCTGCGAACATGCAAGTCATCAGGCATATGGTGTATAGATTTTGGTCGATTTCACAATGGATGAAGAAAAAACTACTCGAAGTCGATCAAATAAATAAGGAGATTTTGGTGTGTGATGTTGTTCACTTATGTGAAATGCACAACAGCTGAACGATTACACGACATTCAATCGTAACGAACCTTATAAAGAGATTGCTCAGTCCACTTTGGATTATAATAACATCCTAACAGACCATGATTATTGTAACAGATTGTTCATTCTCTTGATTCTCGTTAAGGAATTTCAAAGCAACCGTTGAGACATGCACTTTCGTGATGATTTGATAGAGAAGCAATTGCCACAACAGGTTTCTTTTTGAAGCAAACCCAAATCACACTAATTTCAAATGTCCAACAAATCAACGAAGAGAAAAAATAGTAAGTGAAACATAATCTAAAAAAAGCAAATATCCTCCTCGTTCGCCAGGGTTTTAAGGAACCAATGAACACTCAAACAACACGATAGTTTCATCCCAGAAACTGTACAGAACCTTCCTTACGAAAATCTTGTAAATCAACCAAGCGAAAGCACGATCAAGGGAATAAGAATCCTATCAAAGATTGTGAGTAGAAGCACATTCGCCATCATGCGCCACTGTACGGGGTCTGGCTGAATCATACCGAAAATATTGATATCAAATTTGGCACAAAAACGCATAATGTCATTTATTGGGCGAACCGGATCAGTGGCTTCTAAATATAACCACGCTTAGGAATCTGATTTTCATCTGTTCATTTAATGATTAATTATTAAATATAAAGATTTTAAATCTTTTAAGCCACAAAGCCACAAATCTTTAGATGAACGCCACTTTAATGTACTCGGAGAATTACCACCATGGGACGTGCCACTCCCTATAACCTTGATATTATAAGTGGGAACATCAAAAATAAGATTGAATTTCCCCAGCTCCCCGAAAGAATTGAGATCAATATAACAACAGCATTTCAATTAGAAGCAATCAAGCTGATTGTTAATAAGTCGAAAGAATATGCTAACATCAACCCAAACCATATCCAGTACTGTTTTTGCCACCAAATCTTCCAAGCTTAGATTGAGCGTCAAAAATTTTCAAAAAAGATTTGCCAAACAAGGTTCTCCAGTTATCCCTGCTTTAAAAGATATTCATCTCAATCCAGCAACCGATATCGTTGATCCAGGGACTGGTGTTTTAATATTAAATGATAAAGTCTCTGCCGAATCAAAATACCCTGAGCATTTACCGATTTGGGATCCAAATGAAGCGTATGAACCGTACTCTGATGATCTTAACAAATGTCATATTAATAGAGCCTATTTCGCCGATCCACAATTGAAAAGGTTTTTTTCTGAAAACGGTGAACGTTATCAAGTCAAGAAGGATCAGAAGTGAGAGGGATCCAATTATCTTCACCATCATCTGAACGACAGGACGATTTAGCCTTCTTCATTGCTCAACGCGGTGTCATTGTTTTCAGAGATCAAGATTCCAAGGATAAAGGTTTAGAAGCTAACAAGAAGTTTACTGAGCATTATGGTCCATTGCATATCCATCCTTCCTCTGGTGCCCCTGTCAATTATGCTGAATTCCACATCGTTTACCATCGTAAGGAAAGTGATAATTATGAAGAGGCGTTCAACGAAAAATTGACTTTGAAAGGTTGCACAGTGATATCACTTATGAGAAGTTCACTGCATCTCATACCTTCTTTGCCTTCTTGGAAGGCCCAGAGGAAGGTGGAGATACTTTATTCACCGATAGTATTGAGGCCTATAGAAGATTATCTCCAAATTTCAAAAAGATGTTAAAGGGGTTGAAAGGTATTCACTCTTCAGTTGGTCAAGCTGCTTCTGCTAGGCCCATCGGTTCTATTGAAAGAAGAACACCTTCTACAAACGTAGATCCTTTAGTAAGATCTCATCTTGTCCTTAAGGAAAAGTCATTGTTTGCCGGAAGGGGGTTCTTGCAACGTATTGAAGGATTGAAAGTCGAAGAATCCAATGCAATCTTGAACCTCTTGAATGATCATATTACCAACTCTACTGATATCCGGTTAAGAGCCTCTTATGAACCAGGTACTGTTGTCTGTTGGGATAACAGACGTGTCATCCATTCAGGAACTTATGACTGGCATGAACCTACAGCTAGACATTTGGCTCCTTTGGCTGAAAGACCGTTTGAAGTCTCTGAAGGACTTTAAGAATGGAACAAAGGTATCTAGAAGATCTATCCTATATTCAAACCCCAAAACCAGAATTGTATAAAATATTTCAAACCCTTATTAAAAAAAAAATGTTTCCCCCAATCAATCGTGGCAACACTTGCCTGCGTGCGCATACCATGTAGACATATCAAAGAAGAGGTAAGCAGAACTTATTAAGAAAAAGACAAATGCTTCATGGCCAGTAAAGATCCAAGATCTCAATCAGTTAATTCTTTGATTTTATTCAACCCCTACTCAAAAGAATTTTGTCACGCCTTCACATGTCATCAAACAGTCCATTTGAGCTTCACTCCAAATTCAAGGTGGATTATTCACCAACAGACATAACTAAGTACATTTCTCCTCGTACAGGTCTTCAACTTGCGATCATCAACCAATCTTCCCCCTTAGTCACTGGTTACTTCACCTTAGCAACTGAATGTGCAGATGATTCAGGTACTCCTCATACTTTAGAACATTTGATCTTCATGGGGTCTAAGAAGTATCCATGCAAGGGTCTCTTGGATACTTTGGGTAACGTCGCCTATTCTAATACTAATGCTTGGACCGCAACTGATCAGACTGTTTACACTTTGACTACTTCTGGTTGGGAAGGGTTTGGGTTGTTACTACCCGTTTATCTTGACCATTTGATTAATCCTACTTTGACTGATGAGGCTTGTTATACTGAAGTTTACCATGTTGATGGCGAAGGTAATGAAAAGGGTGTTGTGTTTTCTGAAATGAGCGGGATTCAAAGACAATCTTGGTTTATCTCTGCCTTGGAAGCTCAGAGAGCGGTTTACGATCATAGATCTGGTTATTCTAGTGAAACTGGTGGGTTAGTGGAAAACTTGAGAGTTCTGACCAATGAAAAGATTAGAGAATTCCATAAGGAACATTACCGCGCTGAGAATTTATGTATTGTTGTCAGTGGTGCAGTCAATGAACAAGAATTCTTAGAGATCATGAGTAAGTTTGATGCTGAATTGCCTGATAAAGATTTAAACTTTAAGAGGCCGTTCGTGGGCTCTCCGTACCAAATCAAACCATTACAAGAAACCATTGTCAAGGAGGTTCCTTTCCCAGAAAAGGACGAAGAATTTGGTGAATTATCTTTGACTTGGGTTGGTCCTTCTCACTCCGAATGGGTTGAAGATCTTGCTGTTTCTTTAATGCTGGAATATTTTTGTGAATCCTCTATTTCTTTATTAACTAAAGGTCTTATTGAAATCGAAGAGCCTTTGGGTTCTGACTTGGAATTCAACACTGACGACTACACTTTCACTATACCACACATCACCGTCAACAATGTTCCTACTGATAAATTACACGAAACCAAAGACAAATTGTTACAATTACTAAAAGACCATGCCAGTGTCTCTGAGTTCAATTTACACCAGATGAGAGAAGTGATTCAAAACTCCAAGACCAAGTTGATCTTTGCTGTTGAAAAATCCACTGATATCTTGACCGATTACGTCATCACTGATTTCCTTTATGGCTCTTTAGAATCCAAGTCCATTGAAAACTTACGCACTTTGAACGATTATGACACCATTCTCACATGGACTGTTGAACAATGGGTTGAGTTGATGCAAAAGTACTTCATCAATAACAACCCTGCTATTATCATAGCTAAGCCATCCAAGGAATTATACAAGGCCAACAAGATTAACGATAAGAAATTGATTCAAGATAGAATTGACAAGTTGGGTGAAGAAGGTCTGAAGGAATTAAAGGAAAAATTAAAAAAAGCTCAAGAAATTAATGATGCTCCAATCCCAGAAGAAATCTTGAACCAATTTGCCAAACCTTCGCCATCTAATATTAAACTTATCAACACACATACAATTGGCTTAGGCTCAAACGATTTTGTTCAAAATGACTCAACTAATGCCATCACAAAACAAATATTAGCTGATACCCCTGAAGATTTTCCATTGTACATCAATTATGATCATTTTGAATCTCAATTCATCTCAATTGACATCTTACTATCCTCTCATGTCATCCCACAAGAATTGTTACCATATTTCGAATTATGCCAAGAATTGTTCAACTTGTCTATGAACATCAATGGCGAATATGTCGGGTATGAAGAAACTGTCAAACAGATTCAAAATGATACTGTTTTAACTGGTCTTTATGCTGGTTTTGACAATCAATTCTCTGAAACTATCACTTTGAAGATTCAAGCTTTGAAATCTAACTATGTTAAGGTCATTGAATGGTTTTCTAAGGTCATGTACGATACTCTCTGGGAAGAGTCTCGTGTTAAGATTTTAATTGAAAGAGTGTTGAACTCTCTTCCTTCTCTAAAGAGAGATGGATCCTCCATGTTATCCTCTTTACAAACTCGTCATTGTTTTAACGAAAGATCGCTTCACAGAGCCAGAGATTTCATTGAATCTGAACCTTTCTACAGAAACTTATTAGAAAGAATCGAAAATGGTGAATTTGAACAAATTAAGATCAAATTAGAACAGTTCAGATCTGCTTTATTCCAACCTTCTAATTTCAGAATCGTCATTGCTGGTGATTTGACCACTCAAGAACATCCGATTTCTACCTGGTGTACTCATTTCTTATCTAAGATCCCCAATGCCACCGCTTCTACAACTTTACAACCAATTCCACGTTCTTCTCAAGTCTTATCTCCACTTGGTTCCAAATTATCCGCCCAAGCCAAAATCATCACATCTCCAACTTCCACTGCAACTTATTTGGTCTCTTCCACAGTTTCCCCAACTACTTACAGAACCAAGGACTCCATCTCTTTAGCTGTCGCTTCAGCTTACTTACAAGCTGTGGAAGGTCCATTCTGGAGAGGGATCAGAGGTACAGGGTTAGCCTATGGTGCCAATTTATCACGGAATGTTGAATTTGGAAGATTATGCTTCGACATTTATCGTGGTGCTGATGCCATTCAAGCTTATAAAGTGGCCAAGACTATTATCACAGATTTGGTAAATGGCACAGTTGAAGTTGATGAGACTTTGTTCATTGGGGCTGTAAGTAGTTTGATTTCAGGTATTGCTAATTCCGAAAGCAACAATTATGCGGCTGCGGCTGCTAAGTTTTCTGATGTTGTCTTGAAAGGTCGTGGTGCTGACTATAATGATTGGTTCATGAAAGAATTGGAATCTGTTACTAAGCAGGACATGATTAATGTTTTGAAGAATGACTTTGAAGGGTTGTTTGAAGGTAAGGGTAGTGCTGTGTTTGTCTGTTGTCATCCTGGGAAGACTGAAGAATTGAAAGAGTTCTTTGAAGGTGAAGGTTACGTTGTTGAAATTGAAGAAGTTACTACCAGTGCTGATGATGACGAGGAAGAGGGCGAAGAAGAATTCGATGATGAGGATGAGAGCGATTTTGATAGTGAAGAAGAAACTGACTCTGAAACTGAAAGTGAGTATTCTTCTGATGAAGAATGAGAGTTGTATCATTTGAATCACATTAGAAAGTATAAACCTGTTTATTAGACAAAGACTATTGCAATATAATTGAGATATTTAAAATTATGTTAGGTTCGAAGAAGTATGTGTCGGCTATCATCCTTCAAATCATTCAACAAGAATATAAATAAACCAACAGGGAACAGATGTAGCAGATATGTGCAATTTACAAATAGAGATTGGTTAATAAGCCAAAAAGTTTTCAGCACTCAAGTTCTAAAACCGATCCCAGAGAACGCGTCGCTTGTGGGAAGTTTCGTCCCCCATTGGCGCGTCCAAAAAGGGATACGCGAAAACCCCAGGTTAAGCATTCAAAGCATGCAAAGAACAAAACCTTATCTTTTATAACACAAATAACCAGCACAATCTTTCCTTTTAGTGTTTGATCACAGTTTGACCCAAGTTTTGACCTCATCATGTTAATTATTATCTCTCTGAATTATGCTGGCTAATAGTCGATGTTCCCGGACGCATTTGCGTCCTTGAACCTCTTTTATTTCTTCATTTGGAAGTTGTCCATTGATCTCATGTGGTTTTATACTTTAGAAGATTAAACACAGATGAAGGATAGTTTTTAGTTTCAAGATATTTGGTATTGATGCATTTTTACCAATCGTCTGGAAATGTATAAAATTGCATCTATTTCCTGTCATGAGGTCGTGCTTTTGCTCTCATGATGATTTTAATATTTCAAGATAGTCATATTAACGAAAATCACAATATACTATTATGTCGCTTTACAAAATTCATAAACTTTCAGTTGGGTTTGCAAGATCTTTCATGGTCCAGAGATTTTTCCATAAGCTTGGTAACCTTAAGCCTGCTGCATTCCCATTCAAGCAAACGGACTTCAGATTGATGGACCATATCAGTATCGAATCTAATTCCCTCAATGAATTTCTCTCTTTGACACAAGTTATCCCATCTTGTTCTACTGTGGAGCCTTCTTCATCTACACACTTCGAAGCCACAAAACCCTTCTTATATGGTCAAAAAAGGTACGCCTCTTCTCTTACAACTGATCAACTGAAGAGAATCAAGGCAGAAATCAAAGATTTCAAACAAAGCGTTTGTGATCTCACTAACAAGAAGAATGAATTGAACCATTCCATTGTTCAATACAAAGCCAGCAAACAGAAATCAACTCTTCCAAGGGATCTCAACATTCCAGCGAAGACTGATATGCCATCTATTGATTACATCCTCCAAACCATACAAACCCCACCAAAGATTCACATTCCAAATAGAAGCGATCTATATCATACTTTCCTTAGAGTGGCACTCAAAGACTTGAGAATCTCATACCCTGAGAAAATACACAATGAAAGAATGAAGATAGTTGGTAATAAATGGAGAAGTTTGTCCAAGGAAGATCAGAATCGTTTCTGGGACCAATCCAACACCGATGAAAAACAACAAACCCAAAAGAGTAAAGAAGCAATTAAGAAGACTTTATTCCATAATGTTTTCCTTCCTGAAGAGATAGCAAACTTGAAATCAATCTACGGGAAAACTAAATCCAAGGGAGAGATTAAGGAGATGGTCAATGATAAATGGAACAATATGACATTTGAAAATAGAATAAGATATAGGGACTCAAGAGGATTGAATCCAAATATGTTTCCCGTTAATAAGATACGTCGTGGCAAACGTCACACTTAGAAGATATTTTTGAAGTTAAGCGCTTAAAGATCCAATCTTAGATCTAGTTGGAGGGATAGAGCTTGAATTGACTTTCTCATACAAGGTTTTTTTTATATGATTAGATAATTCGTTAAATATTGTTAAATGTACGAAATTTTGGTTTTAACCCTGATCGCGGTAGCGTTTAAAACAGTCTTTTCTTAGACAATGACTTCTAATTGTGATTAATTTCCCTATAAACCCATCCTCACCATAGCTTTAAAGAAAGTTTCCAAATTCAATTTCATAACCTCAGCAACTTTAACATTCGTAGCTCTGATCCAAACTTCGACATCCTTTTCAGCAGTGTTGACTTTCCATTTCATCAAAACACCAAAACTCTCCTGTGAAGTTTTCAAAATCCCAGCACTAAACACGAAACCATCTGAATTCGTAGGAACACAGACACAATTCAGACGTTCATTCAAACGTGTTAAATATTCATGAGTCACAGGAATAGGAGATTTCAACGATATATGAGAAGTATGGTTCAACGTCTCTTCGATTTGTTTCCAATGTTTTAAAAACATCGCAAAGGTCAATGCTGTCCCAGTGATGAATGATTTCAAGAAGATTGGTAATTTCAAGACGATGGAATTAAACCCACCCGAACCTGATTTGAACTGAATTTTCAAATTTGGTAATGTTTCCGTAAGCTCGAAAACTCGTCTTAATACCACATCGATGCGGAAACCTGTCTTTTGGAAACCTTGGATTTCTGTATCTGGTAATTGTGAGATCTCGTATAATAGTGAAGGTTGAACTGTTTTATAATTTGTCAGACCAACAATCAAAGAACTGAATTTTTGTTCCACTTTACTTATTAACGAGAAATTGAAACTTATCAGTTCGGCCTTGGTTGGATGCCTTTGGGTACGGAGGATAATCTTAACAAGAGAATTTTCAAAAAACACACCTTGGTGATATTCGAATAATCGATGATAACCTCTCTCCCAATTTGGCGTTAATGGTAGTTCGCGGGGCGATGGAGATGATGGGGATTGCAATTGGGAAGCTAAGTCACCAGAGATATGGTTGATGCCTTCACCGTCAGAACCAACCAAAGCGGTCATATCACTACCACTGCTGTTATTTCTGGTGATACTTGCTCTGGCCAGTTCATTCCTGATTTGTTGTTGGTCCAAATGATTATCAGTACTCTGAGTTAACTCTCTCTTAGCACTTGGATTTGTCTTACTAAGCTTCAACAAGATTGGATTCGATTCTTTTTCCCAAACAGGGATTTCTTCAAAGATCAACGAGTACAAAATCTCACCTTCATTTGACCCGGATTTCGAAATCAATGTCAAATACTCATAGGATCTCTGCTGTAATTCCGAATTAGGAGAGTTAATTTCCAAACGAAGAATTTTAATTAATTTGGATTTCAAAGCCTTGGAGAATTGGGAATGTTTGAACAACTTGACAAAAGTGCAAAGTATCATACTTCTAGTTTGATTCCCGACACAGTAATAAACCTGTGTGAACAAGTCAAATTGCCTTTCCACGGAGATCTCATTCTCAATCTGAGAGCCAAACTCACCGATCAAGTAAGCAGAGATCTTAACCATTGCTTCTTTGAAATTCGGCTTGGAAATGTATTTAATCAATTCAAGACATGTAATTCTTTGTAAATTTTCATTATTAATCACAATTTGTACCACACGTTCCCAAATGGAATCAGACAATGACGGCCCAGCAATATCTATCAAATCCAACATCGTAGTGACGTACCAGGTGGCACTAGTGGCGTATTTTTCTGAAAGATGAGAAATCTTCAATGCGATTTCGGAACGTAGAGTATGGTCTGATTTCTTTAGAATTTTAAACAATTCAGAGATTATGAATTGACAGGATTGAGAATTGGTGATTATGTAAACGAGATCCAATGATTTTCTAGTAATCGAGATGTCACGGTGTTCTTTGATGATTTGAATGATTTGCATTAAGTGGCGTTCCTGGACCAATTGAAGTTTGTCCGTTTCGATTTTGCAAGATAAAGTGATGAGGGAGTTCAAGGCCAAGTATCTAGTGTTTAAATCGTTTGAAACAAGTAATGCAGTGATGGCTTCGAAGGAGGATATAAGAGCTTCTGCTGACGGATCAAGGTGATTAGCCAAAGAAATAACACCGAATAAAATAGCATTAGCTGCATTTTTCACTGAATAATCCTTAAATTTCTTTTGAGAGACTTCAATCAGACGAGCGACACATTCACGTAAAGTTCTTAACGAATTGACATCGATTAGTGAAAGATCAGGCAACAAGATCTCTAGCAATTTGCAGATCTTAATGATCAACCACGGATTTGACAAACCACCAAAGACATATTCTTGTGGCACTTGATTGGCATCAATGATAAGGAACTTCAATTTATTGGTCAAAATAGGTAACGTCGATTGTACTTGGGTTAAATCAACTTCACGTGCAATAAACTCCACCAAGGGAATCACAGACAATATGACACTTTGATTTTCATCATCCAATAGCGTCAAAATTCGAGGTATCCATTGCGGATGAGATTCCAAGATCTCAGAACCACCAGAATTGTCAGTTTTGATCAATTTGAGGAAAGCTAAGGCTGATCTTTTCTTCAAATCAGGCGAAGAAGTAGGAGACCGCAATATTTGAAACACATCTTCAATTAAAACATCACTGAAAGTTTGATTACCAAGCGTAGCGACACAACTTAATGCCAGCAAATTATCATTGATGGCATGAGATTGGAGATCCTTTTTCACGGAGTTGACGATCAAAGTGGAGAAGTCGCCACCATCCTCACAAGAAGCATCAGAGAAATCTATGAGGAGGGAAATAGCAAGATATCCCATTGATTTTTCAGAATACGTCGAACTGGAAAGCAATGTAAGGATCTGATTAATATAATTGAAGTCAAAATTATAACTGGCAGCCTGATTGATGTAAATATAGATCAATTTAGCAATGTATTTTTTTCTTTGATACCCTGTTAAAGATTTTGCATGGTTACTGTTGAACTGTGTTTGGATATTATGAATCTCACGGGCAATTCGACGGTCTTGATCTTCTCTTGTAGGAGCGGAACGAAGGTCTGTGATGAATTGCTGGAGACCTTTCATAGGTGCAGCTGGCATTGTGAGTGGTTGAAAAGGAGGAAAAGATCAGTTTGATGCTGCAAGGTTTTCTCTTCTATCCAATGATCTTTTTACTCGATAGAGCTATATGGTTTGTTTGTCTTGAATTAATTGAAGCGGCCCAGGCGCCAGTCGCGCCTTACTTGGGAAATTTTTGGGCAGTGTGGCTGTAACGAGGATTTTGCGGGACAGTGCCACTGTTACCTCATGAACTTTGAAGAACTACAACTTGAAGAAATAAACAAAGAATCAATAAATATAATAAATATAATAAATAGGATAACTAGAATAAATAATAAATAAGCTAATTATGATTCTCACGGAATCGAAATAGTATCTCAATCAATATCTCAAGTGCCGAATAAATAGTATCTTTTACATGGAGATGCACCTTCACTTGTCTGGTTAAAAAAACATCGTGCGATCTTGTGAAGGACAGACAACCTTAACAATAAAAGCTAATGATCCCAAGGATGTTTCAAACCCTTAATAATACAAATCTATGTTAGTATACTCACGAAAGCTAAATATAGGTGAAAAAGAAGGTAAACATACAAGCATAACCATCCCATCATTCTTAATTCTGTATAGGATCCAAAAGATCCCTACAGCACCAATAGTCTTTGCAATAAACTTTGAATATATTGGAACATCTGGAGGTAATGGTGCAGCATGGCGAATGTATTTTGGAGCAGCATGGCCGTGTACATTGAGTCTTAATAATGTTTGTCTCATTTGAGGTGATGAGTGCTTCGTTGTTGATATTGATACGTAGTTGTGACACATACTATTGGCGAAGCTTGTGGGGTAAGCTGCAGAAAGAGTTTAGATTTTCTAGCGATTTTCTAGCGATTTCCGTCTGGGTCTTCTTTGGGTTCTAAAAAAGGCCATACGCGCGCATCAGATCTTCGTCTCTTGAACAAACCACGTTCAAGTGAGTTGTTGCTTATCCCTAATCAACAGATCCAAGCCAAGTGTTTACAATATGCAATTAACCATTGTTTCATATACAGAACAACGAAATGCAGTCATTCTGCGCTCATTGACACTCCTGTACATCGCCTATCGTTCCTACAGTCATCAATCCCTTACAAACTTAGGAATTGCGACTGCGATCCTTACAGGTATTATTCACTCCTTACCGCCATCAAGTTTACCACTAATTTTAATCGTGACTTTTTTCATCACTTCAAATGTTGCAACTAAATATAAAGATGATATCAAATCGAAAAAGACCAAACTTGTCAAGACTCAATCGTCGGAGTCTATTACCAAGAGAACTCATGTTCAAGTGTTATGCAATTCCGCTGTTGGATCTCTCCTTATTTTGATTTCTTTGTTCTTACCCGATAATTCACAGATTTATAACTTATTAACAGTGGGCATTATTACACAGTATACGTGTGTTATTGCAGATACGTGGTCTTCAGAATTAGGAATATTATCCACTTCAAATCCATACCTTATCACGACTTTTAAACAAGTTCCACCAGGGACGAATGGTGGTGTTTCCAAAGCTGGGTTGCTAGCTGGTTCAAGTGGCAGTTTTATCATTTCATTTATTTCTATTATGTGTTTGAATGTTGAGGAAAAGTTCTCGCATTTGGTTTATTTAACTGTCATAGGGTTCTTTGGTACTTTGATTGATTCTTTACTTGGGTCTATTTTACAATGCTCTATTGTTGATGTCAAGGAAGGTTTGGTATTGGAACCTTCAGGTGGTGAAGCTATTGGGTTATTGGAAAAGGAAGAGGTTAAAGTTGTCTCTGGGATGGATGTTTTAAGCAACAATGGAGTGAATTTCACGACAAGTGTTCTTACCGTTATGATCGGTATTGGGTTTTATGGTTTATTTTTTTAAGTGAGAGGATTCAAGAATCATAGTATCCACTAGTTTCAGGATGTCACAAGTTTGTGGTTCATCAATATAGAAATCACAACTGATTAGAAATGCATTGCTAGAGCTCGGTCCAATGCTGATGAAAGTCAGAACACATTGCTTTATATGAATAACCTGTACGTAGGATAATCTATATATCTATTGTACATTATCCAGGTTTTTGTCAAAATAAGCGCATTTCAACATTTCAAATGATGGACTTACTTTTGTTTTTAGAATTGAATGAACAATAACTATATTGCAAATTGCATGAAGAAGGAGTTTCGAAGTTCAGTGAAAGCCGCGCACCAATGTTTTTTGTAAATTGAATTACCAGCCCATACAAGCAGTTGATTTGGAAGACCAAAATTAGTTGGATTCACGTATTTGAATTAGGTCTAACTTTTGTCGATCAGTTGCTCGAGGGGTAAATTATTTTCAAGGATCTTTCGCCCTTTTTATAAACCGAAACTAAAATTTCTTTCATTTCCCAAAACCTGGTAATTTCAACGCCTTTGGTCAGCCATAATTTGAATCGGTTTGCGGAAGGACCACAGCCATTCACCAACGCTAAACTTCTAATGAACATTAATGTAGGATTCAAACCTAATAACTTATTTATGTATACACAACAACCAAATAGTTCTTAACCAAGATTTTTCAATCAATAATCCAACACTTGTAACTTTTCGAATTCTGGCACAAGAGGTCTTTCAATTTCAGGAATGTAATAAACCTCACCATATTCATCGACCCTTTCTCTATCCTTTTCACTTATGTCAAAGACTTCACCAACGCATGCCTTCAATTCTTCAGAAATGACAACAAAATTGGATTGGATCTCTCTAGCTTGTTCTCTTTTGTCGACTCTAATCAAAGCTTCGATCAATCTTAAGGCCTCAGGTTTTGTCTGTGTTAATCTTTCAATCAATCTACCAATGGATCTAATCAAATATTCTTCTTCGTAAATAGTACCCTTCTTACCTCTTGCTCTCTTTCTTTCTTCACGCTTCTTGTTCTTCACAGTACGTCTAGAGGCACCAGTCTTAGCAGTACCCGAAGTCTTACCAGTATATCTAGTGAAGAAGGATTCCTTAGTGGAGGTTTCAGAAGGAGCAATAGAGACATCATCAGCAACGTCTTCACCATTCCCAAAGAATGCATAAGGATCTTCGGTTTTCTTAGTGCGTAATTCTCTCAAACGACGTAATTGGGAGGTGATTTGACCTTTACAATCAGCAATTAATTCAGCAACGGTGGCGAAACCGGAAGATATTCCAGGAATGATGATTTCTTCAATTAATTCTAGTTTGTTTTCGGAAGTGGCCAAAAGGATTGCTTCTTCGTATTGGTATTCTTTACAGAAAGAGGTCAAAGCGGAAGGTAAATCCTTCAAGTATTGGAATTGGATTCTGGCAACGGAAGAATATTGATGAGCTTCATTCAATGCCGTGATCAATCTATCACAAACTTCTTGTAATTGCTCTTGAGATTGCTCCGGGATCTTTGTCAAGATAGAAAAAGCTTCACGCCATCTTTGACCGGAAATATAGGACTCCAAAGCTTCAGTGTTCATGCCCAATAATTCATAGGTCAAACCGGATTCGGAATAGTTTTGTTTACTGTACAGGAACTTGGCGAATAAGCATAACATCACATTTTGCTGTTTGTTTTCACCCTTGTACTGAGACAAAGCAGCCTTGTACAATTCATGCTTGACAACATAAGATTTCAATTCCTCAGTGATTTCACCAGAGACAATCTGAACTAAATGGATTAACGCCTTTTCATGCTTGCCTAGGAAATCGTCAATTAAGAACTTACGTCTCAATTCGGTTTGATCGAATAAGTTTTGTAAGAATGGCAAATATTCCTTTGGATCCTTTTGAGATTGTTGAGCGATGGCCAAAGTCAACTTTATATCGTATAAGCCTAAGGAAACTTTGTACAATAGGTTGACATCCTGTAAGAAACATAAATGAACGACGGCCTTTTCTTTAGTGATTTGATCGGATAATTGGGAAATCAAAGTCAAAGCAGCTTCCAAATTGGCTGGTTTTTCACAAGCATAGGCAGTGATGATGGTCTGTAAGTATTTTTCACAGTAAGGCTCAGTTAATAAGACAGATAGAATTAATTCACAGATCTTATTGACCTTGGAATCCTTCGGATCGATCCAGTTACCGCCCTTTGGTGTGCACTTTTGTTGTTGCTGTTTTTGCTTCTCAGCTTGATGTTTCAACACCAAAGCATCGCTTTCTTCATCAGATTTGGTTTCCACGTATTTGGTTTTGGTGACATCTTCTTCATGAAGACAAGAGACAAACAAGTCCAAATATTCAACTTTTTCAATCTGGTTAACAAACAACTCCACACTATTGGCAAACAAAACAGGGTCGTAATCGTAGAGTAAATCCAAGTCGATTCTATGAGTACGACAAGTGACAAAGGCAGCCTTGTAATTCTTTTCCTTGATATCATTTCTGACAGTGGCTAAGATTAAGATTCTTGGGTTGATGGTTTCCAAATTACCTCTTGGAGCTTGTAAGACGACAGCGGCCTTTGAAGGAATAATGTTGACCAACAAGGAACCCCTTTCAATTTCACGGATTCTTTCATCGTTAGCAGTGTCAGTGGAATCACTTAAAGGTTTGATAGCGGCTTCCAAGTGAATGAAACGCATAGTATGTTGAGCTGTGGTGATGATTAAATGAGATTCTGTCAATTTGATGGAGGAAATACCGGTGGATAATTGAGTTTCATTGGCGTATAATTTACCAGTGGAGGATAAACCAAAGGCAGTGTATTGTTTGGAAGAAGAAGAAGACTTTTCATTGTTAGCCCAAAGAGTGCTTGGCTGTTCGTATTCGTCAACTTCTTGATCTTCATTGGCGGTGGCGGAGGAGACAGTTGATAATTCAAAGTCACAACATAACGAGGCAAACTTGGTAACGAATTCTAACTCCAACGTTTCTTCAGAAGTTTCATTAATGACGTATACTGAACCATCAATACATTCGAATGCAATCTTAGACCAATCAGAAGAAGATTTCAAAAAGACAACCTTCATTGGTGCTTCTATGACATCCTTGACAAATGGATCCTTTAAATCTCTAACGTCAACAATGACAATATGCGACTTACTTTGTGTCAAATCATCAATCAAAAGAGCCACAGTAGTGTCAGATCGGAAGGCAACCTGTCTGGCAACTTCGACTTCTGAGCAGAATTCGATGTTGGTCAATTTAGAAACAACACGAGGCTGTTGCCCCTTCTTGTTCATCAAAGCTAAATCAACTTCAGCCAATGATAAACCATCGCTATCTAAAACGGCAAACTTGTCATTACCAGTACTGACAGCAACATCTTTAACGTTTTGTTCGACAGAGATTTCTCTAAAGAACATTGGAGGTGGGACATTGGCCATAGCCAAAGGAGTCAAACCAACATCAGTACCATCAACAACCAGATTCATACCGATGTCCAAGCCTTGAACGGAAGGACCAGTGGTGGTCTTATATGCGAGATCGACAACTTGTAATTCAGTAGAAGTGGATAATAACAAAGTCAATGGTTTTTCTTGATGCCATTTATATGAGGTCAAAGGAGTCAAGCTGGTGATTTCTTGTTTTAAATACCAATGGTAATTCTTACTGGTCCAGATTTGAACTGTGTTGTTTGATGTTTGTAAAGCCAAGGCTTCATTGTTAGCGTTCCATTCTAAAGAGGCGATTTGGGCTTCTTGAGGGTTTAAACGAGAGGTGAATTGACCATGTCTTAAACCATTCTTTTCAAAGAAGATAACTGTGAGGTCTTCTTCTGGGTTCGACACTTGTCTTTGAACAGAAGTGATAAGGTTACCCCAGGAAATTTGACCTTCTTGACCATCAACAGGTTCAGTTACATTGACTAATTCACCGGACCTTGTGAAAACACGGATAATACGTCTTTCGACATCATTGATTAATTCAATGGCACTAAGACCAAAGAATTCACAGTCTTTACGCCAAGAGATAGTAATGTCTCTCTTAGTGTCAAATTCCGACAATCTCCCATCGTCAACGTATAAAGGCATCGTTGGATCTCTCTTGTTCATATCTCTTTCCAAATCCAAGTTTTTGATCAAGTCTCTTTCAGCTTGTCTGGCACCCTTACCTTTAAATTGTGTTTCTTTAGACCCCCAGCCGACATCGACGTGATTAGATAATTCGGCATCCGAGGCTTGTAACTTCATTTCACCAACTGAATCGAACTGTCTGGATAATAATAAGACAGAATTTTCCTTTGTCACAAGAACAACAGTTTCTTCATCATGAGACCACTGAGCTGCCAAAAGACCTGGGTCGATACTACCGACACATTCCACAATCGTTGTCTCTTCATAATCACCATTCTCTTCATAGGAAGCAGTATAAATATCACCATTGCCGAAGATGAAAACACACTTACTCTCATCTTCAAAATGGACAAAGCTTAACAATTCACCTTGATCTTCGGAGATCCCGAAGGCGGCTAGGACTTGGGATTTCCCTGTACGTTGAAATTGTTGGACTTCTAAGGTGTTGAATTCACCAGGGCCTAAAACAACCGTAATGGCATTGGTCAATGGATCAAAAGTTGAAGTCAAAATTGGCAAATCTGGTGCCGTTTGTGAGGAAATTGGGATTAGACCACGGTTTAACGTTATCAAGTTTCTCATGGCGTGATAAAGATGTTGTGCTTTGCCGAGGTGGTACTTAGGCAATATAAAACAATATCCTTCTAATGATTCATAACTCATAGTAATCCACCTGCTTCTATATATGCCTTAAATTTTTTTTTGGTCCCAGTCGGTCGCGAATACCAAGCGAGCCTATTGTCAAGTCACGTGAAAAGATATTGATCGTTATCACACTCCGAGCCAGAAATTCAAAGACTTCAACATCAAAATACCATTGTTGTCACCAATCTACATACAAAATACCCGAAAACAAAAAGATAACACGATTTGAAAGTGTTGTCAGAAGGTAACAGATGAGACTGTTTCTTCTTCAACGTCATGAACTCCAACTTTACTTTGTCTAACTGGGGTTGATGATTGTGCATTTCGACCCAGATTCACCTTCGGCTTCTGTCCTCACAGGATTTTTTTTGATCCATGAAAAGTGCTGCAGATGAATTGAATTATTTTCAACCTGCACAAGATATAAATTGTGGGGAATATTCTCAGGCGTTTGTTGAGACCTCCACAGGTTGTTTGATCGAGGTTAGGGCAACTGATATTTGTGGTTACTATTGTTATTCTGTCGCTGATTAATATTTGCAGTTGGTTGGTATCAAATTAAGTTCTATTGGTAGAAATTCTTTTTGGTTTTCATCATTTTCAACCTAGCTGCTATATATTATGATCTTTCAGGCTCCATTAAAGGATATTTTGAAAAGAAGAGTTGTCCAACAGTCCAACACGAATACAGAAGAGCAAGCCACCACCGGTTCTGACAAAACTAATTCACTTTGTTCATAGTCTCATATATTCATAATATCTCAGCAGATTTAAGCTAATTAATACTATTAGGTTATTAATTTTTACTCAACTGAGCCAACGATAGAGGTTGAATATATTTGTTATTAATGCTGTAACAATTTGGGTAAGCTTTGGTGGAATTTTACATTAAAAAGCTGCGAATTGTGAAAGAAATTGAAAACGAAAACGAAAACGAAAACGAAAACGAAAATTTGCGAAAAACTATACAAGGAAAACTTGCAAAAACTAAAAATTAGCCGAAAGAGCTTGTGTGACAAAGAACAGAACATAGGTTACCTGCAGATCCGTAGGTACATATCGAGATTTGACCAATGTCTTGAAGAACTCGAACATCGGTAACTACACAATAAGTAACAATCTGAAAAAAAATCAATTAAACGAAATATGCTATCTAAAAATTATAATGCAAATACAGTGATTCATGCGAGAACAAATATTGAAACATGATTTATAACTCAGCGGACTTTCCAGGGTTGAAAGAGTCACTACCAGAACCAGAACAACTACCTTGTTCAACTTCGTAATGATCAACTTGATCATTTGGAATTTTCTTTATATCAGTGGTCCAGAAACCATCTTCACCGATGACTTCTTCAGCAACTAAAGTATAGCTACCGATCTTTGGTAAGAGTTGAGTCCAGATAGCCCAGTAGATAGCACCGATGGAGAAAATACCCCATGTGGTGACACAGTGAACGTAGTATGGTAAACTTTCGTAAACATCGCGCTTTTGGTCTTCATCTGGCGGGACATATGGAGCAATGACTAAGTATAAGGATGATAAAGTGAAGAAAATAGCGACGAAAATGTTGACCTTTAGTGGAGCATTCCAGCTGTTCTTTCCTCTCCAGGCTTGGACCTTTAAGTAAATCAAACCAATACCAACGAATAAGTTGACAACGTTCAATGGGTAGGAAATCAAGTTCATGATGAAGTTATAGGCATCACCTGGTGGTGGAGCAACAACAGTGATCACACAGATAACCCAATGCTCTAAGAAACCAACAAATGGAGAATTGAATGGCTTGGTAGAACCAAAGAACTTGGAGAATGGTAAGACATTTGACTTAGCAAGGGAGTTAACAATTCTACCCTGCCCACCTAACACCGACATAACATTACCAATGGCAGAGATAGCAACGACGGCCGATAAGAACTTGGTAGCAGTCTTGTTGTTGAAAGCGATTTCAAAAAAGTTAGCAGCTAAAATGGTCTTGGAAGAAGCAATAACATCCTTTGGAACTAACGCAAAGTAGGCAATGTTGACGAATAAGTAAAGAATTGCAATGGAAATCAAAGCAGCTGGAGCAGCAAATTTCAAGGTCTTAACTGGGTTTTTGATTTCACCTAAAGCGTAATTAGCGTTAGAGTAACCAACAAAGGACCAGATGACGTTGTACAAGGCGTTAACGACACCGTAAGCAGTAGCACCTTTGGCAGTTGCAAAACTATCGACAAAGTTGTCTGTCTTCTTCCAGCCACCTAAGGAAACCCAGCCAGTGACAACGATGATAATGATAACGATAATCTTGAATAAACCTAAGATATTTTGAACGTAGGCACCAAACTTGATGTAAATACCATTGGATAAAAGAGCCCAGGTGAGAATACCAATACCAATTGCACGTGCGTTCCATCTAGTAGGTTCAACATCTGCGGCAACTAAGATATATTGACCAGCAACAATGGCGTTACCTGAAGCCCAGCCTAACAATAAAACATAGGATGAGAAAAGGGAAGTGATAAAGAACTTTGGCTTGGTGTAAACGTATTCAAGGTAGTTCTTTTCACCACCGTTTCTTGGAATAGCAGACCCGAATTCCATGTAAACGTATAAACCAGCAAGAGCAATCAAAGCCCCAATCACCCAAAGAATCAAAGCTAAACCAACGGAACCATTACATAAGTTGAAAATGGTGGAAGAAGTAGCAAAGACACCGGTACCAACCATACGGTTGATACACATGAACATTGCAGAAATGTAACCAATGTCTTTGTAACCTTTATCTAATGGTTTGGTGGTAAACCCATTGTTATCGTTGATTTCAGAGTCAGCATCGTAAGTCACTGTGACTTCAGTTTGCTTCCGGAAAATACTATTGAAGACCATCTTGGCTAATGTATAATAAGAGATGGAGAATTAATTAGAATGTGATCTGGGTATCTCCGGGAATTGTTATGATGTTGCCTTTGGAAGGCACGGCAAAACTTTGGGAATCTTAAGACATTTTATATTCTCCGTACGCTTGAAAAATTATTTCCATTTAGTTGAGTCTAAGCCTGTGATGCCCTCTGTTTGATGTACATTACAGCATGACCAGGCCCGGTTGGCATGAAAGCCACAGTTTGTCAATCTGTGTTAACTAGAACGAATCTGAATTCGCCATGCAGTGTTAGTTCCCGCCAATAAAACTTCACCATGATTTGGCCGATTTTACGCAATTGTAGTACCTTTGGTGGCATTGTAGTTTGCAAAAATAAGAAATATAGGGCATTTACGACTAGAAAGGTGCCTCGTCACATCGCGAATGTCGCTGTGTATCGCCACCGGAAGAAGAAATATGTGCCACATCGCTCAAAACGCACACCGGTTATGGGAAACTTTGGCCTGCGTCTAGAAAGCCGAGACAGCTTCAAGGGATCTCCGTCTAAAGGAACGGCAAACTTCGTACTGCTGAGGTCGATAAAATCAATTCGAATCAAAGAAATAGGTTTATATGTTAAATATTGAATGTAGCAATCTTAACAGTGTTAAATTTATACCACATTTGCCCGCTTTCCTTTTTTTGGTGGAATTTTTACTGTATTTTTAGGTAAACTTTTCTGACACATTCATCAAAAGAAACGAGCCGAACAATTCTAAACAACGACAGATAAGTGATCGCTGATAGCTGCATTTTTCGTCATTTGATTGATGGAAAGCCACACTTTTTTTTATCAGATCTTCATCGGTTCTTCATGTAAACACTACGATAACTGTCAACAGAGTTAACGATCAAATGGTGAAAGCCTTAAACTCCTAGGAATCTTAAGCGCGGCTGTTTTGTGCTACGTATTGCACTTGAATAGCTTGCATGATCCCATCCTTGGACTCCTTAAACCTCATTTGCAGTAACTGTGTTCTTTCTATCCTTATTACGCAAATATCCAAATGCGGTGCAAATCTTGTCAAAGCTGTGGGTTTCCAACATGAAAACGCTTATAAAAGTCATATTCTAGACAAAAGATACCATAAAAGATTAGTACATGCCTTCCTAACAGATGTAGATAAATACACACGATCAACGTCTGTTCACTACATGCGAGTTTAACGGTTCTTATTATTTGTTTACTAAGATCCAGATATGTACAAGATGTATAATTGTCTATAGTATTCACATTTTATCATAAATTAATCGAGTCCTATATCATAGAACACTAAGTCTAAAGTTCTTTAATCTTCACAGAGTTACCAACAGCATCAAATTCCAAGAATTCCACATTATACTCGCCATTACTTTGAAGCTCCACAGTAATGATATCACCAAGGTTTGGAGGAGCTCTACCAAGATGATATTTCAAATTCACAAAAACACCGAAATTTCTCAAGATACCGACAACAGAACCACCATCGGCAACTTTTGAACTGATGACAATATCAAAAGAGTTCAACGCCTTATTGTCAACCAATGATTTGAAATGAGAGATGACATAGAATGAGTTAGCAATTTTACTTGTCCTCTTTATGATATCGTTTTTACTTTCAATATGAAGAGTCATGGCAAGTACTTCATCTTCATCAAACATGACATTAGTACCATTTGTGTTGAAATAAGTGTGGAATTGATAGTGATTGATCATATCACCAATTCTTCGTAATGGCGATGTAGATGGAGCATAGTTCGCACAACCCAACATCGAATGCTCAACGTTCCCATTGGAGGAATAACTTGAGCTGGAAATGAATTTGAAAAGTTTAACGATTTCTGATAACGATGGGTAATTTTTAGGAGTCTTTGACAATTGGTTCAATTTGTCAAGGATTGAAATATTTGGCATGTTTAATGGTAGAGTGTTCATGATCTTATAAACACCTGGAATTCTCTTCCTCTTTATGAATTCACCACTGATACGGTTTGCCAAAATCATAAATTCGCTGACCAATGTGTTGGATTTCGTAATGGAAGGCTGGTCAATGCGGAAATCTTCTAATTTACCAGAGGTTTCATCAACTCTAATCTGAAGACCAATAGATTCACCGAAGATAACACCACCTGATTCAATTCTTAAATCTCTCAAGATTTGTGCAATCTTGAACATATCAAATAATTGAGCCACATTCTCTCTTTCAATTCCCGTAGCAGCAGCTTCATCATTCTTACGATTTAATATCTGATCGACTTTGGAATAGTAGTAGCCGTTCTGAAATTGTGAAATGTAAGAAGCTTCTACTTTCCCTTTGGCAAAGTCTATAACCTTCTCATTAACATTGAACGGAATAGAAAAAGTGATGGCTCTTGTTTTTTGACCATCAATACCTAAACCTGCAACTTGAGATATTCTATTAGGAAGCATAGTCGATACCATTTCTGGCTGATAAACGGTGAAAGCTCTATCAAATGCGATTCTAAATAATGGCGATTCCTTGTTGATAAAAGATGATGGATCAGCAATATGAACATAGACTTTAAAATCCCCCTTTTCGCTTAGTTTCTCTAAAGAAATACCATCATCAATTTCATGTGCCTTTTCGCTGTCGATGCAAAAGACTTTCAAATGGGTTAAATCTGTTCTATTCTTCGCTAAATCATCTTCAAAGATTTCCTCTAAGGAATCGATTGTATCATATAACTGTTGTTCCTGGTCACTCTTTTCGGAAATACCCTTGTTCGGAAGTGAGAGATGAGTGCTGTAATGAGTAGGATTTGCTAAAGTAGAAGGGATAATGTCGAATTTGACCAAGAAATTGTATACTAGAAACTTGGTGATGTCTTCATTTGGATGGTGTACTTTCATTAATAAAGAAATCAATGTTTCTAACTTGTCATCTTTGAGATTCCCAACAGCGTATTCTTTAAGGAGAAAGAACAAATCATTAAACTTAGCAGGAATCTCAAAATCTTCCCGTTCGGTATGGCTCAGATTCAAATTTGACGCTACAAACTTGTGAAAACCTTTGACAAGTTCATGATCATGACTGGCAATATCTGACACCATATCAAGTCTGGAAGTGTACTGAAGGGGTAAAGCTGTCACCGTTAATGGAAATAAAGTACTCTTTGAGTTATAGGAATTGGACCAAAGTCTTGTGTGCTTTCTCAAGGCTAAGATCACAGAATAAAATGCGGAAATATCAAATGTCTCATGAGGTGATAATCTGGAAAATGGTCTACCCAACCTGTGTTGAGCGTTAAAATCACCACCAACAGTTTTTAGTAAGTGGTTTCTCAAATTTGAATAAGCATCAGCAATACTATGATTCTTAATATCTGATCTGAATTTATCCAAATCCAGTTCTTCAACAGCTCTTACTAACGTTAAGGTGGAGATTTCTCTTGGGCCAAGATCATGTTGGACCAATCGGTGGACAATCTCCAACTTGATTGATGTTCCTTGTAAATTCTCCCAGGCAGTGTTGGAAATATCCAAAATTGGTTGCATAATGAAACTTCTTGCAAATGGATTAACGGCATATTTCGTAAACCCAGTTGCCTCCATTCTAATACTCCCATAATCTTCAACATCCTGGTCTTTGACTTCATATACTAAACCATATAATCTATCCTTAGGTATCAATCTTGGAATTCTGAACTTGAATGAAGACTTCTCTAAGTATGATAACTCACCAAGCCTGTTCATCACTGTGTATCTTGGATCGTCATCCCTGGAAGGAAGTTCCACAATCACGGCTAAACCTGATTGGTTCAACGATGTAGATAATTCTACGACATCACCTAAATCTAAGGGAAGAAAAAAATCATTGACTTTCAAAGATTCTGGAGATTTTTGTAATTTATCCCTGAAAATTTCCAAGAACTTTTTGTTCTGATCGATCTTTTCCTCCCTGGCAACTTCAATACTTCTCTTCACTTTATGTTGCCAGTTAACACTTGGTTTGATGAATCTTTTGTAAAATCTATCATCGCATTCTTGTTGAATTTGAGTTAATGGCTTGACAGCGACAGTACCTCTCAATTCTGCTAACACTTCTTTTCTCTTCTTTTTTGCAAGGGATGATCTGATCTTTTTCACAGCGTCATCAATTGTGGTATTGCCCTGAGCATTGTCCTCCGTCGTTTGAGATAGTATTTGACTTGTTGAAAAGCTTCTTAAGAGTCTAGACCTAGTCCTAGATCTTCTTTGAATCAAGGATAACATATAAGTCGGTCTATGATAAATCGTAAAACTTGCTTTAACATCTATGTGTCTCTCAGCGAGCCGCTGTGGTAACATAGAAATGATTTTAATGTTCTCATTCAGAGATTGATTATGTGATCACGTGAACAGATCGTAATTCACTCTTCCATAAGTGAATATACAACATACACCTTGAAGATATTGACTGTATCTAAACTGTCTTTATTGAAAATCCAAGTAATATACATTTTAAACCAAAAAAAAAAAAACGTTAAAATACGCCCCTTGAATCAAAGATCAAAAACAACAACGGTTGAACTTAATAAAAGTGTAATAACGCTAACAATCTTTGTAGCCCACCAAACATGTTGGATAACAAAAGGACATAGAGTGAAAGTGAAATCCCACTGTTTTCTTTGCTTATTGAAGTTACCAGTCAATAAACCAGTATTACCACCATATTCACCCATCATAGATCTAACAGTAATTTCCTTAATAGCTGGAGAATCGTGTGATTTCTCAGAAGAAGCGGTCCAAGTATAATCAGTCTCGTTCAAATTGTACCAAGTTTCACAACCTTCATGATCATGACCTGTTAGAACAATACCTGAATACTTATCTGCCTTATCAAAGATTAAGTTCAAAACACTTTTTGAAACCTCTCTGTTCAAGTGGTTTTGAGCTCTCAATTTACCAAACTTGTAGTGTTCTGTCTTGATGTTTTCTTCATTGTAATAGTCGTGGAAAGGCCCGTCAGCACAAATGCCTTCTTCTTTGTAGAATGGAACATGGGTCAAAAGAATAGTAGAACCTTCAAATCTTTGTTCGAATAGCTTGTATAGGAATTCCCAAGTATATTCCAAGAATTCTGGTTGTAAGGCAGGCCCTTCAAGTAACAAAGAATTCAAGACGACAATTCTGAACGCATTTGGAGAGCCTTTATTATATTCGATCCAGAAATTATCCTTACCAAATAACTTATGGTATCTTGTCATATGCTGCCAAGTAGCATCACCTGAATAACCGATATCATGATTACCACTAACATTTAAGAATAATGGAGTCTTCGATAATTTCTTAGCAAAGTTTTCACTGGTCCAATCGTAGACTTCTTCAAACCCCCAGTCATCCAAATCTTTAACGTTCTTGGATTTTGAATCATTGGCATGGGAAATCCAATCAACTTTGTCATTCTCTTTCATGAAGTTCAATAGTGGTTTTTGGTGTTCTTCTGGTAAGTTGAATAATCTTGATACATATCTTCTTGTTCTGTTGTAAAATTCACTATCACCAATCCATTGAGAGCTGAATAAATCACCCAATACAGCAACATGAGATGGGTTTAGTCTTCTTTGCATAACTCTGTAGATGTGGCCTAAGTAATGGTCATTCCCATAGTTGTCTAATCTCTTCAAATATGGAGTACTTGGCCAGTTGCCGTTGATTTGCGGATCACCAAAGGCCAACATTCTAATAGCATCTTCATGAGATGTTAGATCTTCAGCTTTAATTGGAGCTTCTTTGTTGAAATACAAGTTGTAGAGATCTTGGAAGTATGTGGAGATAATGTTTGTGCTTTGTTTGTACGTAGCCTTACAGTGCCATGAGCATTGTTTTGGATTCAAACTTGGATATGTGAAAATGTAAACATTTAGTGATGCTGTCACTGCAATGAGAAAGTACGTGAATTTTCTCAAGAATGAAAGAGACATTTAGTACGAATCTGTTAACTTAGAAGCTATTTAGCTGGTAGGGGTGGTCGAAAGATCTGGGTTAGAAAATCAAGTGCTTCAGTTGCTGGTTTTTTGTGCGATTTTTGAAATCTTAGAAAAACCACGAAGAGGGTGTTTACGAAGATACCGCATAGTCCACTACAATATAATATAATATACGAGAACAAAATCGAGGTATCCAGTACTCAATCATTAAACATCTGTCTTAATATTCTCTCAAACTCCGATAGACATGTCAACATTACCAAAGAGAATCATCAAAGTACGTGTTTTTATCGGTTTATCAGTGAGGGGATATTTGCCTCTTTTTGTTGAAGAAAGTCCGTTTGCTAACGTCGTTCTTGTCGCAGGAAAGTGAAAGACTCATCAGTGATCCAGTTCCAGGCATCACTGCAATTCCACATGAAGATAACTTAAGATACTTTGATGTCACCATCCAAGGCCCAGATCAATCTCCATATGAAGACGGGGTTTTCAAATTGGAATTGTTCTTGCCAGACGATTACCCAAGTGAGTAACCAACCCTATTAAAGATTTCAGATTCCACAATATACTAACAGGACATCTTGAATCAAGTGATTGCTCCAAAAGTCAGATTCTTGACTAAGATCTACCATCCAAACATTGATAAATTGGGTAGAATTTGTCTTGATGTTTTGAAAAGTGAGTTAAACCCGCCTTTTCCACCATATTTTGACAAAATACTGACTTCTTATAACAACAGACCACTGGTCACCAGCTTTACAAATCAGAACCATCTTACTATCAGTCCAAGCGTTATTAGCTGCTCCCAATCCAAACGATCCATTAGCCAATGATGTCGCTGAGGAATGGTTGCAAAATGAAGCTAATGCTATTGAAACAGCCAAGCAATGGACTGCTCAATATGCTAAACCAGGACCAGCTCAAGAGGTTTAAGCAGTAGTTGCTTGCGTAAAGGTGTTTGGATACAAACATAGATGACTTAAATGATTTGTAAATTAGTAATGTTAATGAATACTCTTCAACTTTTGGTTTTTCACTTTCGATTCTAACTTGTAGGGATATCCCCTGTTGAAACCAAGACGTAGGCGACCCGACCCATAGCTCAGCTGAAGTGTTTCCTACGGCCTTAAACGATAGCAACAAATTTACAGCACAAATAGACGCAGATTCTAAAAAATATTTTAATGTTTAGTCTGTATAATATTGAAGGAATATATGATATATATGGTTAGAAACTAATTAAGTATTGTGATATTTATCATGTTTCTAAAAAAGTATGACAGTGGCAGTTGTGGTCCTTTGATCTTCTTTGAGGCGTGAGTTCGGCCTTCGGATGTGACATTTGGAAAGGATTTTCTGTCGTAACCGGCTGAGCTGGTTCCCTTTCTTGGCCGCTGGCTGGTTGACCCCCAGCAGTACCAGAAATAATTAATCGCGCTGAAAAAAGAAGAAACACCAGAGACGCGGATTAATAAATTAAACCGACCTCATTTTCAAGGCCTGCTTTTGCGGCTATATTATTGATTCTTTTTGAGTAGCTATAAATATTGATGAGTTCTTTCAGTCTAAAAACCCACGTAGAGTTTGTGGTATTTTGTAAGCCAATTATTGAGCCTTTTCCATCCTTCGCGTGGCGGTAGGCGGAGACACCGGACGGATTTCGGCAGTGAAGCCAGCGGGCTAAACGCTGCAATATTATTTGTGATTAACCGACCAGACGTGCCCAATTCATCAAAAATTCGACCCGAGGGATCCACAAGAATAATAAACAACAAGATGTCGTGTTCAATTGTGTCTAAACAAATCAATTTCTTTTGCCCAAGTGAACTTTTCTCTTTTCAAATTTGACATATATATTTCCAGAGAATGTCGTTTGGAAACGAAGATAAACTCAACAGTGACGACCCGCACACGTCGCCAGCAAGCCCCTTCAACGACAAGAACGAGTTCCAGGACATTGACCTCACTAATGAAAGAGCTTCTTCTTCATCCTCGACTGCGAAATGTTACTTAGAACCACCACATAGTGCAGGAGGAACAGAAAGGACGGGCTCCATTCTACGGTCAGCTTCGTCGACTAAGAAAAGAAATCCAAATGCGAAAATTGCTTTCAGTGCACAAGATGAAATGATCAACGAGACGACTTTCGATGCAACAAATGATGATCTTTATAAAACATATTCCAATGATTCTTTCACTAACACCCCACAAATACATCAAGATGCTACTTTTGCTGGTGTCGATGATACGTTAGCACTTTCTGACCTTGCTTCTCCTTCACAACAACTGAGGAAGAATTCATCCATAATGAAGAAACATCGTTGGGGTACACAGAGAAGAAAGAACGGTGCCCCAACAGTTGGTAGAGCCAAGACATTGCGATGGGGCTATAAGCATGATGATCCTCATCATGAGCCATCCAAAGAACAAGAAGAGACGACCAGTGACGATCTTGAAGATCCATCTAAGAATAGAGCCAATGAGTTTAGACAGGTTTATTTCAACATGCCTCTTCCACAAGAAATGAAAGATGGAGATGGTGAACCTAATGTGTTTTATCCTAGAAACAAGATTAGAACCACCAAATACACTGCATTATCTTTTATTCCAAAGAACTTGCTATTCCAATTCAAGAATGTCGCCAATATCTATTTCTTGATTATGAACATTCTAGGGTTCATTTCCATCTTTGGTACTCCAAATCCAGCCTTAAATCTCGTTCCTTTAATTGTCATTGTCATTATTACCGCTATCAAGGATGCAATTGAAGATTCCAGACGTACTATTTTAGATATGGAAGTCAACAACACACCAACACATATTTTGAAAGGTATTGAGAACTTTAACGTTAACGAAGGCAACATCTCTGCTTGGAGAAAATTCAAGAAACTCAATTCTAGAGCTTTGTTCGCCTTTTTACATTGGTGCTCGTCTACTTTGACCGCAAAGGGGCGTGAAAAGGCCAGAATGGAACGTATCACTAAAGAAAATTTGGCACAAATGCGAAATTCATTGGACAGCCAAGAACTCACCAGAAAGTCGTTCCAACTAGAAGATATGAACCCATTCAGTGATGCTTATGAAGATATCAACCATAACGACTCAATCATAGATCCATCTATCCCATTATCTCAAGACCAGTCCATCAAATTTCAGAAATCATACTGGAAAGACGTGAATGTTGGTGATATTGTTCGTATTCATAACAATGATGAAATCCCAGCTGATGTGGTGTTGCTCGCCACTTCTGATGCTGATAACGCTTGCTACATTGAAACCAAAGGTCTTGATGGTGAAACCAATTTGAAAGTCCGTCAAGCTTTGAAAGCCGGACATTTGATCAAGCGTGCGTCTGATTTACAAAGATGTAAATTCTGGGTAGAATCTGAAGGCCCACATGCTAATTTGTACAATTATCAAGGGAACTTGAAATGGACCGGTGAAGATTCTTCTGTAAAGAATGATCCTATTACTATTAATAATATGCTTTTAAGGGGATGTTCCTTGAGAAACACCAAGTGGGCTATTGGTGTTGTTATTTTCACTGGTGCCGACACAAAGGTGATGATGAACTCTGGTGAAACTCCAACTAAGAAATCCAAGATGGCCAGAGATCTGAATTATACTGTCGTTTTGAACTTCGCCTTGCTATTTATTATTTGTTTCTTATCTGGTTTGATCAGTGGGGTCTCATACAGAGAAACTCGAAATTCTAGAAACCAATTTGAATTCGGTACGATTGCCGGTTCTCCAGTTGGTAATGGGTTTGTTAACTTCTTCGTCGGTGTTATTCTTTATCAATCATTGGTTCCTATTTCTCTTTACATCTCCATTGAAATCATCAAGACTGCTCAGGCCTTCTTTATTTATTCCGATGTGCAAATGTACTATGACAAGTTGGATTATCCTTGTACTCCAAAATCATGGAACATTTCTGATGATTTGGGTCAAATTGAGTATATCTTTTCTGATAAAACTGGTACCTTGACTCAGAACGTTATGGAGTTCAAAAAATGTACTATCAATGGTGTCAGTTATGGTAGAGCTTATACTGAAGCCTTGGCTGGTTTAAGAAAAAGACAGGGTGTTGATGTCGAAGAAGAAGCCTCTAGAGAACGTGTTTTAATAGCTCAAGACAAAGAGGTTATGATTGAAGGTTTGAAATCCATTGCTCCCAACAAACAATTGAGACCGGAAGATGTCACTTTTGTTTCCAAGGAATTCATTGAAGATTTGAAGAACGAACATGGTGAAGTTCAAAAGAAGGCTAATGAACACTTCATGCTGGCTTTAGCGTTATGCCATTCAGTGTTAATTGAAGCTGATAAGAACGATCCTGAAAGGCAATTATTGAAAGCACAATCTCCGGATGAAGCAGCCTTGGTTGGTACAGCCAGAGATATGGGGTTCTCATTTGTTAGAAGAACTAAGAAGGGTGTTGTCATCGATGTTCAAGGTGTTGAAGAAGAGTATCAAATCTTGAATATCTTGGAATTCAACTCCACCAGAAAGAGAATGAGTGCCATTATTAAAATCCCTGGTGAAACTTTAAATGATGAACCAAAGGCCCTTTTGATCTGTAAAGGTGCTGATTCCATCATTTATTCGAGATTAGCTAACAACTCTGATACAGAACTTATGGAAAAAACCGCCTTACATTTAGAAGAATATGCCACTGAGGGTTTGAGAACTTTATGTATCGCAGAAAAGGAAATCTCATGGAAGGAGTACTTAGAATGGAATGAAAGACACGATGTTGCTGCAGCCGCTTTGGTCGAAAGAGAAGAAAAAATGGAAGAAGTTGCCGACTCCATTGAAAGGGGATTAACTCTGTTAGGTGGTACTGCCATCGAAGATAGATTACAAGACGGTGTTCCTGATTCCATTGCTCTTTTGGGTGATGCTGGTATCAAACTTTGGGTTTTAACTGGTGATAAAGTTGAAACTGCCATTAACATTGGATTTTCTTGTAATTTATTGGGAAATGATATGGAGTTGCTTGTTTTGAAAACTAGCGGTAAAGATGTCGAAAAGATTGCTGATGCCCCAATGGCTAGAGTCTCTATCTTGTTGGATTCTTATCTCAGTGAGAAATTTGGCATGGCTGGTTCTTGGGAAGAAATCGAAGCCGCTAAGGAGGATCATAATCCTCCTTCAGGTCAATTCGGTGTCGTTATTGACGGTGATGCTTTGAAGTTAGCTTTGACCGGTGATAACATGAGAAAGTTCTTACTGCTTTGTAAACAATGTAAGGCTGTTCTTTGTTGTCGTGTTTCCCCAGCTCAAAAAGCTGCTGTCGTCAAGATGGTTAAGGAAACCTTAGGTGTTATGACCTTGGCTATTGGTGATGGTGCTAATGATGTTGCTATGATCCAAGCCGCTGATATCGGTGTTGGTATTGCCGGTGAAGAAGGTAGACAAGCTGTTATGTCCTCTGATTATGCTATTGGCCAATTCAGATTCTTAACGAGATTGATTTTGATTCATGGGAGATGGTCATACAAGAGAATTGCTGAAATGATTCCAACCTTCTTTTACAAGAATGTCATTTTCACATTATCTTTGTTCTGGTACGGTATCTATTGTCAATTCGATGGTACTTATCTTTTCGAATACACCTACTTGATGTTTTATAACTTGGCGTACACTTCTCTTCCTGTCATTTTCATGGGGATCTTCGATCAAGATGTAAGCTCCAATGTTTCCGTTTTGGTTCCTCAACTTTACACCGTTGGTATTGTCGGTTCTGAATGGACCATGCGCAAGTTCTGGAGATACATGTCTGATGGTATTTACCAATCTCTTTTGGCTTTTTTCTTACCATACTGTCTTTACTTCAAAACTGGGTTTGTCTCTTCCAATGGTTTGAATTTGGATCACCGTTATTGGATGGGTACTCTTGTTGCTTCCATTGCTGCTATTAGTTGCAATCTTTTTATCTTCATGCACTTGTACATGTGGGATTGGTTTAGTTGTTTGTTCATTGCCCTTTCTATTATTTTGATTTTTGCTTGGACTGGTATTTGGAGTTCAACTTTAACATCTGGTGAATATTACAAAAGTGCTGCTCAGATCTATGGTAGTGCTTCGTTCTGGGCTTGTTTGCTCGTTGGGTTAATTGCCTGTCTTGGCCCAAGATTCGTCATGGACTGTTACATGAAAATTCAGAACCCTAAAGATGTCGATATTATCAGAGAACTTGTCTCTAAAGGTGAATTCGATCATTATCCAGAAAACTATGACCCAACAGATCCAAACAGAGTCAAGATCACCAAGCTCACTGCTTCCTTTAATGACATTGAAAGTAATATCAGTGATGCTGTCATCTCTACACATGTTGAATCAAGTGGTTCCTTTTTCAAAAAAAAGAGAGTAGTTAGTTTCCCAATCAATGAAGAAGATGTTACAACTGAGGAAATCGGATTAGGTTTGGTAGATGAAGACGGTACGATAAGATACAAAGAACGCTCCAACACCGCTGACATTGATAATACCGAAACTGTCGCTGCCTATGCTCCAAGAACTTCACTTGATAGAACAAGAATCTCAATGTTGAGAGATAACAATCTTGGTGATCATAGAATATCAATCGAAAACGCTAGAACGTCTTTGGACTTACCGGGGTTGACAAAGGCTGAAACTTTGATGAGCAATACAAGTGCTGGTGCTCATCCTCATGATGAATGATTCTAGCTCAACTTTTGAATCTCAGGACACTCAATATTCAATTAGAGACTCCAGCGTTTTCTCTATTTCATTTATGATTTTATGTGTAATATAGTTTCTTTGAATTTTAGTTTTCTGCCGCTGTGTAATTTTGTCCCAAGATTTCGGATCGCTAAAGTTGAAGCTTGTGGTAGTGCATGATTATGCATCGGACGGATATCAGGACATTTATGTACAATCTTCCCCAAATGGGGAAAAAGTCAGATCTGGCTGGACATCCGCTGATCAACGAGTCGACATCCACAAAAAAATTACATAATTCCAGCTTCATCACAGTATTTGTGGTGTGGTACAGCTCTTACGATGGCTAGAACTATAATTTTTGGTTGCAGCCTGAATGAATGAATGAAAAAGGAAAGAGATCGTCCCTTGTTGGTTTCAGATTTAATGCATGTCCCCGATCCATGGAACATAGTCTGAAACAAAAAAAAGAAAAAGGCCTATTTGTCCTGGTTGATCCTATTCAAACAAGTCGGGTACTTAAAGCTTTATACCATTCAATGAATGGAAGTTGGAATTGTGACTAGCAAACTTTGAAGAATACTACAAAAAGCATGGATCTTGCTTGGTAAAAAGTGTAACGGAATTGGATTAGTTAACTAGAGGCTATAAGGGCAAATGACGTCGAACTTATGTTGGCACTGAACACATGTCAATTTTTTGGAAGTTTCGCAACATGTTCTTAGGTTGTTACCTCGGTCTTTGATTCGCAACAATATCTTTGGCGCCTTCTCCACGTCCATGTGCGATCGTCCCATGATTGGCTGTAGCTGAAAAAATGAATTATTAGCCGTAAATGAACCTGATAAGATTCCAATTGTTCTCCAACACCAACCTGATGTAAATATTGCTGGTTCATCTACATTTTCAAGTATATGTATCGTTTACAACAATTCTTACCCTAGCGTAAATTTATGCTTACTGAAAACTGTATAAAAGTTAGCTCATAAAAGACGCGGCCAGCGCATAAGCTACAGATCAGAAAAACGGTGGTTCTGGTTGACAACGGATCTAGGAACTAATAATAAGCACTGTGCTAATGAAATAGGAGTGAAATCAACTCTTATCTTTATAATGAATAGTAATTGATGTTTTCTAGGTATTTGATTCAGTCGTCAGTATATCCCCGTGGTCAACAGGAAAGGAGGAAAAAAACGTCGAGGATACCGGCATCAACCGCCGACCTTTTTAGAAGTCAACAAGAGGAGCGTCGGCTTCGACTTGACAAAAAAGTGCATGAAACTGTATTGCTAGAGCCATGGCGTAAACCAGATGTGCCTATGAGATTAAACCCACCCCCACTAGTGTCTTTGCTTTACAAGCTTCTGCTTAGGGATTTTAATGATTCGGTTTAATTCCATTCTTTTGGTGACTGGTGCCACTTTTTTGTTAGCACAACTTTGCCCTAACAATGTACCCTTTTTTTTCCTCGAGTGCCGCCGTTAGGACTTCTTCTCCAAGATCTTGGCTGTCAGATTGCCCTGGCCTGTCCTACTTTCATTTCAGCCTTTAAAGCGGCCGTTCTTTACATCATCAGTACATATGTCCGCATATGAGAGGGAGATTTTTATCTATTTTAAGATTCGCTTATCACAATTTTTCATTTGTCCATATTTTTGCAGAGTTATCCTACACATTTTGCAAGCAAAAGGTGGCATTACAGCAAATTATTACGAGAGAATTGAAAAGAGGTAATTGGGTACTTGAAAGATAAGCTTGTAAGCTTCACTAAATACCTTCCTGTGACGCTGGTTAAAGTTAGTACCTATATAATTCATATATATCCCTTCGAAAATTCCCAAAACCCCATTAAGTGACTTCTAATCTATTTTCTTCTACATGTTTGCCCTAAGCGTTTTATTTCTTTTGAGGTTTAGAAAGCGAGGGTAGTTCGGGTTTGAAAGCTGTACGATGTATTTCTTCTACAACATAGGGCTTAAAATGCAGCTCATGTTGGAAGAAAATTCTAGTTATTGAACGGTTGACCAGGTTTTGGGCAGAGAAATTTTCTCCCGCTGAGCCTGCCTTTGCCCGAGCGAGCCAAAACATGAACCCAGAGTGCTGCCTGCTCTTCCTAGCGGTTTATTAAGTACATATATATCTGCTGCAAGGCAATGCATAATTTAGCCGTAGGAAATGGGACAAATCATACCGGTAACATAACCGCTGGTTGGTGTGGGCCATAAATTGAAAAAACCAGGTTTGAAGGTACTTTTCAAACTTCTTCATATTCGTAGAACATCTAGGATTACAGTTTAATATTGAATATTATTTTGTCAGTTATCACTTTTTGTTTTGAAAATTAGAACAGACTTTGCTCTTCTTCAACTCCTCAATATTTACAGTTCGATCTTTTCGCTGCTTGATCTACGATCGTCGTCCGCCTCAGAAATTTCACCGAGAAGCAACCGAACTTTAAAGTCGTTGATGAAGAGTTTTTATTAGAACAAATCGTCAGGACTGATCCCAACATTCTATTTTGCATTTGATTTCACTCATCGTTTTGTTTTCTTACATCCTTATTTAGTTTTTGCATCTTTTTTTAGATATACCACATTGCAGTTTTCGTCTTTTTAGCATTATAACTCCACTCAGAATCCCGTCTATTCTTCCCAGATCTATATTCTGCCTAATCTTCCAACATTACTATGAGCATCAATAAGAATGTTTGGAGACTAAAGAAGTACTCCAGAACAGAGCAAGAGATTCAGCAGCAACAATGTCAATTTCAAGAATTGGAGTTCTCTACCAAGCCTCAAAACCCGCAATCGATCAGAAGACCAAATAACCAGAGGAAGAAGCCGGGCGAGACTCAAGAGTTTGTCTTTGTTGATCTCTCACCAAAGAAGAAAGCCAGTCCAGTTACCACACAGAATGCTGTTGAGCAAAGTCGAGTTGGACCAACCCAGTTCCATCAATTGAATTTTGAACAGAAGAAGAAACCCCCAACCAATGAGGTTGCTAGGTTGTTCAGATCATCTTCGAGCGGTAACACCGTGGAACACGTTCCATTATCAACATTGAAGCCTTCTTTGAAGCTTAGTGATGCAGCATTGAGACCAAATATTGCTCCACCGGGTCAATTATTATCTTCACCGACTATCGTTCAGCATATTGCCCATTCCCCAGGATTATCTTCCAGTCAATCATCAACATCAACATCAACATCGACCGTCTTTACCTCAAATGGTTTGCCAAATGATCAATTGTCCCCCAATCAGTCTTCTTCAAGTCCAATTACAGCCTACACTCCCCCACCGTTTATTCCTCTGTTGAAAATATCGCTTACTAGTGTTATGGAGAAGAGAAGATCCATGTCACCTGTTAGACAAACCGATAGCCGTCAAAGATCCAGTTCTTCTGCTTCAATCTCTTTGAATGTTTCTGATTCTGGGAGAGCCTTCTTGGATTTTGGTGAAATCAATCAAACCAGAAACAATACACGTAGCACTGGTAATGATTTGTCCAGATCAAACTCTAGAAGATCGGCATCTCCTCAAAAGCTGATTATTTCACCAATTGCTCAAAAAAATGCACAATTCCCAGTTTTGCAACATCACAGAAACTCAGAACAGGAATTATTATCAGCTTTTAACTCTGAAAATACAACAGCTGCTGAAGCATCAGATGATGATGTTGATGATGATGACGACGCTTTCAAGGCCTTTTCAATGCTTGTGAGAAAGAACACCAGTTCCAGTAGTCTTGCCGCTTCATCTCCAATCACCAACACAGGTAATACTATCACTTCCAGGAAGAGAACCAACACTGTCAGCTCTGTTTCATCCACGTCTGTTGTCAAACCAACTGGTTTAGTTAGACAACACTCGGTGTCCTCCATTACTTCCAAATATCACGGCAGATCATCCCCTACCAGATTAAGACAAACCCAACCTCCATTTTTGAATTTAAAACAGATTTACCAACAACAAAACGATCAAGTCACGCAGCAAAGTTTCCCAGATTTATCGAATTCCAATGATCATTTCCATTTCTTCGATGATGTCGATGCCAAAGTTCAACCTTCTCGTCAAAATTCCTATGCACATGCTAAGAACTTTTCCATTTCAAATTTACCTACACCTACTGCTACACCTAACACATCTCATTATCCATCGACTGTCGATTCTCACAAGAAGCCATCTTTGTTACAGCCAGGTTTAGACGTTGATAGACTATTAACTTTGGATTTGGATAGCAATGATGGAGGTTTACAATCTCCATGTTTGTTCAGTGCTGCTAGTGAACAGAAATTCGATCTTATGGGGAATATGACTATGAATATTAATGTTCCTCAAGGTTTCGAGATTGATGGACAGGATGATGATGAGTCTTTTGATATCAATGCTTTTATAAATTACGATACTACAATTGGTCACGATGTCATTTGACCTATAAAATATTAAATTGCATATGTAGATAATTGTGTGCATAAGAACTTCAGATAAACTGGTTTTATTTGGTGTCAATCATTTATACACAATATATTCTAGAACTACTTATATACAAACCTGCTCTCAAATGAACTCACCAATGATTGTTTTAATATATTGGAAACATTCTTCTTCGCTCTTTTCAGGATTATCCAATTGCCAAACTAAAACTTTCTCTAACAATTTGGCCATCCATGGACCTGGTTTCTTGTTAAATTTTTTACTGACGACTTTCCCATTAACCAAATGTTTCAATTGGTTGACATTGGTCAACTTTTGATCGTGAATGTATTTATGGAATGTTTCATACTTCGTAATGATTTGTTCCTGCTGACTGGCATTGATATTTTCATCGATTAAGTTGAATATCAAGACATTAGCAAAAGTATTTTCGTCAAAGTTTCTCAACAAGAGACCAACTTCAGATCTTAAGGCCTTGTTTTCAAAGACCTTTTGGACAATTTCTTGGTATTGCTGTTTCGTAGTGATGACTTTCACAACGGAATCTGTGTCGAGCTTGGAGTATTTGACACCTTCTCTGATGATCAAATCGATGGCATATGCATCCTTTTTAGTGTTGAAGTTGAATCTTTGAGTACCGAATGGAGAAAGGACAAAACATAACCAGAAAAGTTTTTTGTTGAATTTGTTATTTTCAATAAATTGTAAATGTTCGTTCAATGGAGACTGTGTTAGATCAATTGATGTCAAAACTGATAAATTATGAGCAAATTGTGTATCCAATGTCTTAAAATAGTCCTTGATTTCTTCAGAGGAGTTGAGCTTGTACACTTCATCTTGAATAGCACCGAAATTGAAAACAGAGGAGAAGAACCCAATTTGATCAATGAATTGAAGACCATAGATTGGATTTTCACTCGCCAAAGTCTTCTCAAGTTCAACACCGACTCGTTCTCTACTGATCTTATGTGTCAAGGCATCTTTGATTCTGGAATCAGACATGGCCTTCAAAGTTTCTTCATCCACTGTGAAGTTGAATCTTGCAGCAAATCTAATAAGTCTTAAGACTCTTAATGGGTCATCCAGGAAAGTCTTTAATGGTTGCAAAGGAGTTCTCAAAACACCATCCTTCAAATCTTGTAACCCAGTCTTGGTCAGATCTTCAACTTTACCCTTTGATAAGTTGAAGAAAAGGGCATTCAATGTAGCGTCTCTTCTAAGTGCATCTTCTTCTGGGGTTCCAAATTTAATAATGGGGATTCTGCTGTCTTCAGTGTATTCCTCACTTCTTAAATTAACGAAATCAACATCCAGTCCGTACAACTTAGTAGTGGCAGTTTCCAAATGCTTAGATTTTTCTGGGTTCTTTTCAATCTTATGAATCCCAGAAGGATTGATCTCATATCTATCACTGTTCTTAGCAATATATTCTCTTAAACCTTCGGCAAAGGCTTCACCTGACTGAGCATTGACAGCGATATCAATATCATTACTTTCATTGCCTAATAACTTATCTCGGACCCAACCACCGGTGATTCTAAGCTGTAATGGTTCTTCAGTTGTTTTTTGGGAGTTCATCAAGGAGACATAATCGTTCAAAAGAACAGAAATCTTGGCTTCTGTTTCGTTTAATTCGATCACTGGGTTGGCGACGTCAAAATCTCTAGAAGTTCTTGTGGACGAGGACATCTTTCTTAGCAATATTGGTTTAATAGTATAAATAGATGCAATAATAAAGTTGGGAAGAAACTGGCGGTGGGGATGTGATAACGCTCTTCCAAACTGCTTCATAAACAAAAATTATTCGCTGTCCCAAATTAGAAGTTGTCAATTGTTAGTTATTTGTTGTTTGGTTTAGTTGTTTGAGCCCATCTGCTCGGTAGTGAAATCTAAAAATTTTAGGCTCGCGTCGAAATTGCAAAATGAAAACAAAGCTAAAGAACAAATCTACCAGAGATTTAATTGCCGTATTAATCCTTACTTTGTTTTTCGAGCAATTAGCCACTAGCGTTTTAACCAGATAATTCATTCACAATGGCTGACGATATTAGCAAGTACAAGTATGAGGAAATGTCCAATAAAGTCCTCAGACAGGACAAAAGACTTCTTTCCAACCGTACAGATCCATTGAAAGATGCTGCTCTTTCAGCTCCTACTTCATTAGCCGGTAAGATCTCAATGAAAGATCTGGGTGATCGTGCAAGATCTGCATCCGTTGATCCTGAAGACCCTGGTATGGATGAGGCTAAGGAGTTGGCTAAGAGGATGTCAGAGAAGTATAAACAGAAGGAATTGGCGAAGAGGAAACAACAACAGCAAGCAGGCTTTCAGTCATCCAGGAACAACGTCACTTTATTGGATTCTTCAAACATTGGGAACCTGAAGTATCAACCAAAGAGTCAACAGACAAACGAAGTATATGAAGGGATCGTCTCTTGGGTTTCTGACCAGTTTGATAACGATATTCAACATGATAATGTATTAAGTGCCACTGATTTGATCATCGAGATTTTAAAGGATGAAAACTCAACGGATAATTCCAAACAGAAACAAGTGGAAGATATTATTTCTCAAAAGCTTGTTACTAAGTCTTTTGCCACCGTTATCAATTTGGCGAACGAAATCACCGATTACCAACAAGATGAAGAAAAACGAGATCAAGAAGACGGTTATGCTGGTGTTGCTGTCAACTTTGAGGAAATCGACGAAGAAGATCAAGGCAACGGTGACGAGGAAACCAGTGATGATGACGATGATTTTGCGGGTCCTAATTTCGCAGACTTTATGCCAGGTAATGACGAATCTGTACACCAAGGAGCAACTATAGCTACAACAGAAGATGTGATTAGGTTGGATAATAATAACAATTACAATTACACAGCTAAGAAGAAGCCTTTGAGAGTGGAAGATATCGATGCCTATTTCTTACAAAGAACAGTTAAATCTCACATCAAAGCTTTGAACGAAGTGGATTTACAAGACATGGCTACTGCTATTACCGACTTGGTGAATTCCAAGTCTGGTGCTTCCTCTTTTGAACAAAACTTGATTGATCTTTTTGGAATTGAGAACTCATCTTTGATTCAGCTGTTGATAGATAACAGAGACGTTATAATATTCGGATTGAGGCTTTCAAGTGCTAGTAGTGAGCAGGAAAGACAATCTATTTTATCTGAGCTTCAAAGTAATGGTTTGAAACATTGCACTGAGGAAGATGATGATGAAGAACAAGAAGAAGGTGGCAAAAAGAAGAGAAAGATTGTTACGGAAAAAGAAGCCAAACAATCAAGGAAGCCAAGAATTGTCAACTTAGACGATCTTACATTTGATCAAGGCTCTCATCTAATGACCAACACCAAGGTCAACTTACCCAAGGATTCTTTCAAAAGAGTGAAGAAAAACTACGAAGAAATCCATATCCCACCACCACCAAACCCAACCGAAGAAGTTGAATTAGTTTCCATATCGACACTCCCTGAATGGGCAAGATCCGCTTTCCCAAGTGGCGAGACATCAACTTTGAACAAGATCCAATCCAAGGTTTTCCCAACTGCATTTGGTGACGATACCAATATCTTACTTTGCGCTCCTACAGGTGCTGGTAAGACCAATGTCGCCATGTTGACGATTTTGAATACTTTGTATCATTTCAGAAACGGTGATGGATCTTTTGATTTGAATGCTTTTAAGATTGTTTATATTGCTCCTTTGAAAGCCTTGGTTCAGGAACAAACTCGTGAACTCTCAAGAAGATTGGAACAGTATGGGATTAAGGTGGAAGAATTAACAGGTGATTCCAATTTGACGAAGCAACAGATCTCAGAGACCCAGATTTTGGTGACTACCCCTGAAAAATGGGATGTTATCACTAGAAAAAATTCAGATACTAGTTACACTAATTTGGTGTCGTTGTTGATCATTGATGAAATCCATTTGCTTCATGACGAAAGAGGTCCTGTTTTGGAAAGTATTGTAGCCAGAACTATTAGAAATGTTGAATATACCAATAGAGATGTCAGATTGGTTGGTCTGTCTGCAACTTTGCCAAACTATGTTGATGTTGCCAAATTCTTACGTGTTGAAGAAGATAAGGGTTTGTTCTACTTTGACGCTTCTTATAGACCTTGTCCATTGGCTCAACAATTTATTGGTATCACAGAGAGGAATTCTTTCAAGAAGACCGTTGCTATGAACGAAGCTTGTTACGATAAGATTCTAGAAGCGGCCGGCAAACATCAAGTAATCATCTTTGTTCATTCTAGAAAAGATACACAAAGAACTGCCAAATGGTTAAGAGACAAGTTACTAGAAGAGGGCAAATTGAACTTATTCCTCAAATCAGACGCTGCCAGTCAAGAAATTCTAAGAACAGAAGCTGAAAAGACCAAAGATACAGGGTTACAAGACCTCCTATCTACAGGTTTCGCCATCCATCATGCTGGCTTATCCAGAGATGATAGATCCAGATCAGAAGATTTATTTGCTGAAGGTCTCTGTCAAATCTTAGTTTCTACCGCAACTTTAGCTTGGGGGGTCAATTTACCTGCGCATACAGTTATTATCAAAGGTACCGAGGTTTACTCTCCTAACAAAGGTGATTGGACTCAATTGTCTCCACAGGATATCTTACAAATGCTTGGCAGAGCGGGTAGACCAAGATACGATGAAAGTGGTGAAGGTATTATTATCACTTCGCAGTCTGAAATTCAGTACTATTTGGCCGTGTTGAACCAGCAGTTGCCTATTGAGTCTCAATTGATGAGTAAAGTGGCAGACAATTTAAACGCTGAGATTGTCTCGGGAACTGTTAAGTCTTTGAAAGACGGTGTTGATTGGTTAGGATATTCCTATCTTTATGTCAGAATGTTGAGGTCTCCTGGTGTTTACAGAGTCGGTGCTGATTATGCTGATGATGAGACTTTAGAATGGAAAAGAACCGATTTAATTCATTCTGCTTTGAGCATCTTGCATCAGAATAACTTGGTTGTCTATGATCAGAATACAGGGAATATCCAGAGTACCGAATTAGGGAGAATCTCGTCTCATTATTACATCAATTATGAGTCTATGTCATTTTACAACAACAACTTGAAATCCCATTCTTCAGTCATTGACATTTTCAGAATTTTCTCGTCGTCTACTGAATTCAAATTGATTCCAATCAGACAAGAGGAGAAAAATGAGATCACCAAGCTAATGGAACGTGCACCAATCGCGATCAAGGAGGATGTCCAAGATCCAAGAGTTAAAGCCAATATCCTACTACAGTCCTATATTTCTCGCTTTTCGCTGGAAGGGTTCGCCTTAAACGCTGATATGGTGTACATCACTCAATCCGCTGGTAGATTACTCAGGGCAATTTATGAGATCGTCTTGAAAAAGCAATGGGCCCAATTGACCAAAATCACTTTAGATCTATGTAAGATGGTTGAAAGAAGACTTTGGTTATCCAATACTCCATTTCGACAATTCCCAGATTGTCCTCCAAAGGCCATTAAAAATGCAGAAACTTCTAACTTGCCATGGTCCAGTTATTTCGCCTTGACGGATCCAAGTGAAATGGCCCAGGCTATTCGCGATGATCAATCTGCCAGAAAAGTGTTTGAACTAGTTAAGAAATTCCCCACTTTAAACGTTGAGTGTAATGTCCAAACCATCACTTCATCTCTATTGCGTTTTGAGTTGGATATCACTCCTGGATGGAACTGGGACTACAAACTGCACAGTAATACTGAGCAATTCTTACTGTTGGTTGAAGATACTAATGGTGAAAAGATTCTCTACAATGATACCTTCCTTGTTCGCAGAAACTATGCTAACGAAGTTCATTTACTTGATTTCACAGTTCCAATTTCAACTCCGATTCCTCCAAACTATTTCATTACTTTGATTTCTGAGAAATGGCTCCATTGTGGTACTAGAATTGCTGTTATTTTGAACAAGTTGAAGATCCCAAAGAAATTCCCAGCTCCTACTCAACTTTTGGACCTTCATCGTATTGCTGTCACAGATTTACAGAACGAAGAATTCAACGGATTGTTCGATTTTACCCATTTTAACAAGATTCAAAGTCAAGTTTTCAATCCAATTTACAACTTTAATCAAAACGTCTTCGTTGGTGCTGTTAAGAGCTCTGGAAAGACCACTCTGGCTGAATTGGCCTTGTTGAACAATTGGAAGCAAAACAAAGGGAGGGCTGTTTACATTAATCCTTCTCAAGATAAAATTGATCAGCTGGCCAAATTATGGAAATCCAAGTTCAGTGAAATCGCAGGTGGAAAAGTTATTAATAAGCTCACAAATGAGCTAAGTACCAATTTGAAACTTTTGGCTTCAAGTCATTTGATTCTTGGTACCCCAAGTCAATTCGATATTATTTCTAGACGTTGGCGACAAAGAAGAAACATTCAATCTTTGGAATTGTTCATTGTCGATGATGTCCAGACTTTAGGTAATGGTTCTGAAGGGTTCGTTTATGAGAATATTATTTCCAGAATGAAGTTCATGAGTGCGCAATTAGGCAATGATTTAAGAATTGTCGCTTTGAGTACCTCTTTGGCCAATGGTCGTGATTTTGGTGAATGGATCGGTGCTGATAGAAACAGTATCTTCAATTTTGGTTCTACTGATAGAGTTTCCCCTCTTGAAATTCATTTACAATCATTCTCTATTAATCATAACCCATCGATGATCATTGCTATGACCAAACCTGCTTACCAATCGGTCAAACCTTACATTGGATCAACTTCTTTGGTCTTCGTTCCAAGTAGAGCTCAAGCTATAGAAATTGGTTATGAGTTTTCTTTGTTGGCTTCTAATGATAGAATCTCTTTCTTAAATGCTGATCTTGAAGATATTCAACCTGTTTTAAAGAAGGTTTCTAATTCAAATTTGGCCGATTTATTGTGCCAAGGTATTGGTGTTTACCATAAAGATATGGATCCAAACGACAGGAGATCTGTCGAGAAGTTGTACAAGGCTGGTGTTTTGAGTGTTTTATTGGCTACAAGAGACACTGCTTCTTTTGTTCCATCTTCTAGCCTGGTCGTTGTTTTAAGTACTCAATTCTATGAAGGTAAAGAGCACCGTTATATCGATTATCCGATCAATGAACTTTTAGAAATGGTGGGCTGTTCACAAAATGGTTTCGATTCTGTTGATAGAGCTTTGATTTTGACCAATTCTACCAGCAGAGATTATTACAGAAAGTTCTTGAATGAGTCCCTACCTGTTGAAAGTTTTTTGAATGTTTTCTTACAGGATGCGTTTGTTAATGAGATTAGTACTGGTTTGATCAAGTCTAGACAAGATTGTATTGACTGGTTGACATACTCTTATTTTTATAGGAGAGTGCAGGCCAATCCAAGTTTCTACGGAGTCAAGGATGTCAGTCATGTTGGTTTGTCTACATTTTTAACTGAACTTGTTGAGGAAACATTGAATGATTTGGTTGAAGCCAAGTTGGTCGATCTTGAAGAGGAGAAGGAAGATGAAGACGAAGGCGAATCCGAATCCGAATGCGATGACCAAGCTGATGAAATCACTGCTTTGAATGGTGCTTTATTGGCCTCCTATCACAATGTTTCTTTCATCACTATGAAGACTTTTGCCTTATCCCTCACCAAGAAATCCAAATTAAAGTCAATCTTGGAAATCATTACCTCTGCTGCCGAATTTGATTCTTTGCCCATCAGACAACATGAATCTGTGATCTTACAAAAGTTATACAATAAAGTTCCGGTGAAATCTTCCCAAGACATTTCTTTCGAATCTCCATACTTGAAAGCTTTCATTTTACTTCAAGCACATTTCTCAAGAATCAGTCTCCCACCAGATTTGGCCTCTGATCAAAAATTCGTCTTGAGTAAGATTATCGCTCTTCTACATACCGTTGTTGACTTGCTCTCAAGTGAAGGTTATTTGAACGCTATGTATGCCATGGACTTATCACAAATGGTCGTCCAAGCTGCTTGGGACACTGACAGCTCGTTGAAACAGATTCCTTTCGTGACTGATGAAGTTGTTCAGAGGGCCAAGAAGTACAATGTTTCCACTGTTTTTGATCTAATGGGCATTGAAGAAGACGATGAAAGAAACGATATTTTGAGATTGTCTGATGGTCCATTGAACAAGGTTGCTGAATTTGTCAACAGATATCCAAATATTGAAATCTCATACAAATTATCATTCGATGAACCAATTCTTTCTAACCAGGTTTCTGAAATGGTCGTTACGATAACAAGAGATGAGGAACCTGAGGATCTTTCTGTCGTTTCTCCATTTTATCCATATGATAAATCCGAGAACTGGTGGTTGGTTCTTGGTGATTCTAAAACTAGAGAACTCTTTGCCATCAAAAGGGTCACTATTAACAATGAAGAACAAGATGTCAGTTTGGAATTCACCATTCCTGTTGCTGGCCAACGTGACTTGTCCATTTGGTGCATGTGTGACTCCTACATTGACGCTGATAAGGAGATCTCATTTAATGTTGATGTTGAACAAGGTGAAGAGGATGAAGAAGAAGAAAATTAAAGGCAGTTTCTGTATATGATTTATGAATTTGAATAGTGTATTGTATTTGGTCACAGGGGGTGCAGCTTGTTCTCAGTTAAATGGATACCTGATCTGTCACTTTGATACGGGCAATCTTCAGACAACAATCAGAAAAAGTAGCGATTATCTGTTGAAGCTCTGTGATAAGATCAACAGAATATCATATCCAATAATTCATTAATGATCCAATTCTAAAAATTGCTTCCCCAAGCATGTCATTTGAGCTATTTAAGAACGTTTATAATTTGAGGGCTGTGGCGGAACCTTCAAGAAAACCATGCGATTTCTGCTTCAAACCAACACAAGCAGTTTTGATCACCAGCGATGGCAAAAGTGATTTCTTTTACATCTGCGAAATTCACCTGAAAGATTCTTCTTTTGCAGTTCCTATCTATAGCGAGGAGTACAAAAAGGCATTAGAAGGTAAGAAGGCCATGGAAGGTGAAATCCAGTTCCTTAAACAAAAATGGGATGAAAAGCATCGATATGGTAACTGGGAGAAGATCATGAGTTATGCCTCATGGGGGTCAAAGCATAAGAATGACGACAAGACATCCTCAGATTCGGATAAAAATAGCAAGAAATCAAAGGAAGATGGAAGGAAAGACCCGGAAACTCAAAAATTAGAAGCTTTGACTACAAAGTTACAAAATTATGACGAAGTTTTGAATGGAAAGCAGAAAGTTTACCAGTTAAATAAAGATATCTTCAGAATAAGACTTGATAAAAAGTTTAAGAAGAGACAATTGAGAAAACAGGAAAATACAACAATCTCAACTGTGAATGCAAATGTTAATTCGGATTATACAAATCTTGAGGATGCATCTATGTTCCCTTCTGTTCCAAAGAACACCATTAAGTGAATATCATCATACTGGTAATTACGGGTTTACAACTCTTTCATCAATCCAATGTTCCCATGTTTCAATCTTGTTTTTCAAAACAGAACCACTTAAAATATGAATTTGACCTTCTAATTTGTCAAAGTTGAAAGAATCGTTCAAAGAAACACCAAGTTGTTTAGTTTCGTCATCCTCATCAAAATCAGTACCATCTTCATTGGATTTGGAAATATTGGAAACACTCAACTTTCTGTACTTATCAATTTCAGTTTCAAGAATATGTTTAATAGTCTTGACTTGTCTGGACGAAAATTGGTCAGATTTATTACATGCTATCAAAATGTCAACACCATTGGCTCTTCTTTCCGTTCTGGTCAAGATTTCGTATAAGAACTTAGCATTTTCAACCATCTTCTTTGGATCAAGTGTAGAGTCAAGAACATAAGTCAGGCCTCTAATGTTTGAAGAGTTTTTGATTTCATCAAATGTAAAATTGTGTAGCTTTTGATGACCAGGACATTCGATCAATTTGAAAAGTGATTGTGGAATATCGGATTCATTGCCGACAAGCGGAAGTTTGAAGTTGGTCTTAATATTTGGTTCTTGAGACGTCACTGTTGGGACTTTGAAACCATTCTTGATTGTTAATGAGTTATAAAGAGTAGTTTTACCAGAGTTTGACAACCCTGCGATTATGAAGGTTGGTTGTTTGTTGGACTGCTTGGCTAAACCAGGAATAGCCACTTTGTTAGTGTTTTTATGGAGAAGGAAGAACACGACCGATGCGAGAACAACAGTCAACAAGGTGATTATTATGAGACCGGAGTCCATTGTTAGAGGTATATTTTTTTGAAGCAAAGAGGTTATTTCGAAAAATAAGAGTTAGTTGTATATTGAAATTTTCTTTTTGTGTAGAGTTATCAACTGCATGAGAAGCTAAGTTCGTCCACGCAAACAGGCAGGCGCGTGTCCTAAATTGCTGACATAATCCAATCGTTAAGCATCGATTGTTACCCGGACTTCTTTGAAAATGAGAAAAATCGCGAAATCTCGGCAAATATGAATTTTGTTGTTGATTTTCCTGATTAGGAAGTGGAAATTCATTCAATTTAATTGCTCCTGGGATGGAGAAAAAGGGAAGAAGTCCGAAATTCCTATAATCACATTTGATTTCCATAAATTCCAATATACACTGAAATTAAACTCCCTACAGTTCATAGATTGTCTTGAACGCTTTGCGTAGCCTTTTCGTTTCACTCTTGTAGATCGGAAAACGGACCAGAAGCGTTGTCATGGTTACGGGTCCGGGTGACACTACACCACCAAGTAATTTTCTTTTTTGGCAAAATTCCAAAATTTTCAAAATCCCAACTATTCTACATTCCGCACGCCTCTGGAAAAAACAAGCCAACGAAACAGCGAAGTCCACGTATCATCCCTAAATCTCCACCAATAATATTATATTATTCAACCCCCACTGTTAAGGTTATTGTTACTTCCTAAATACAATCCTTATACTACCAAACCTCATTATTCATAGCAGAACAACTGCCAGTCTACGCCCGTATCGCCACCGTTGATTGCCAGTCTCTCCTTTCCACTATTTTCACGGATAATAAACACAAATATCAAGTTTGTTACCCATCAAACCAAAGGAAATATTATCTTTCACTGAACTAAAAGCCTTTGATTTAGGTTCCACGTTTATTTATTAAGCTTCATTTTCACCATTCCATTCATCTTTTTGCTTACGTTTCCGTTGCCACCAAGCTTCTAAAAACATCAAAACAAGAAAAAACAAAGTCCTTGACGGAAACTTACTCGCAACTGCCACTACACTTTAACCAGTTAAATTCATACGCATATACACAATGTCTGACGAACAAGAAGCCGACTTAGATTCTATTGTTGATAGACTTTTGGAAGTCAGAGGTTCCAGACCTGGTCAACAAGTTAACCTTGAAGAATATGAAATCCGTTTCCTTTGTAAGAAGGCTAGAGAAATTTTTATCCAACAGCCAATCTTATTGGAACTAGAAGCTCCTATCAAAATCTGTGGTGATATACATGGTCAATACTACGATTTGCTAAGATTATTCGAATATGGTGGTTTCCCACCTGAATCCAACTACTTATTCTTGGGTGATTACGTCGATAGAGGCAAGCAATCTTTAGAAACGATCTGTTTGCTATTAGCTTACAAGATCAAATATCCAGAAAACTTCTTCATTTTGAGAGGTAATCATGAATGTGCTTCTATTAACAGAATTTACGGTTTCTACGATGAATGTAAAAGAAGGTACAATATCAAATTATGGAAAACATTCACTGATTGTTTCAACTGTTTGCCAATTGCAGCCATCATTGACGAAAAGATCTTCACCATGCATGGTGGTTTATCCCCAGACTTGAACTCTATGGAACAAATAAGAAGAGTCATGAGACCAACTGATATACCTGATGTTGGTTTATTGTGTGACTTACTTTGGTCCGATCCAGATAAGGACATAACGGGTTGGAGTGAAAATGACCGTGGTGTTTCGTTCACATTCGGTCCAGATGTCGTCTCTAGATTCTTACAAAAACATGATATGGATTTGATCTGTAGAGCCCATCAAGTTGTTGAGGATGGTTATGAATTCTTCTCAAAGAGACAGTTAGTTACATTATTCAGTGCTCCAAACTACTGTGGTGAGTTCGATAACGCTGGTGCTATGATGTCTGTTGATGAAAGTTTACTATGTTCTTTCCAAATCTTGAAGCCAGCTGAAAAGAAGCCAAAGAACAACTACAATACTGTTGCCCAAGGCAGAAATGTGCCGGGTCAACGGAAGAACAAGCCAGCTCCAAAGAAATAAATAGTTTAATAAAGAGTAATGCCAATTGTGAATAGAGGAATGCCATATTATACATGATACAGCTTGATTCAAAAAGAAAAAAGGGCGTTTATGGTTTTGTTTTATTCGGAGTGTGTCTGTTATTGTCATTTGAGCTTGTTTACAATATGTGTTCTTTTACTTCATTTTCATTTCATGTTAGGATCCATTTCCTCCACTTTTATATGTTCAATACAATAAATTCATTCATTAAAAGATATGAACGAAATGGATAAGCCTAGGGAACGAAGAAGTGTCCCATTTGAAGCATAGACTTATCTTCGGTCCAAGATCAGTTTGAACTGTGATGTTCAAACTGTTATACCGTGGTTTCAAATTTCTTTATTATGTGTCTAATTATTAGTATATTCATTGACGTTTTACTCATGTAAAGTCATAATTTGTTTATGTAAATCTAAGCAGGGATTTTATGGATTAACAATAAGATTTTCCATCGTCCCAATATGTATATTTTTAGAAGCGCGCTTGGATTCCAATACTTATATAATATGCCCGTGAAATAATAAGTGTTTACACTTCTGTGGATCATCTTCTTAAAATAAATATCTCTCGACTTCACTTTAATAGCCTATACCGAATAATCTGTTCAGATCAACATTTGCTATGAAAGGGATCAAGAACCAACACGAGAAGATTTGAGTTTACAGGTTCAGCAATCTGTCAAAAATACGCGGTGATTTCTTGAAATATCCCGCGTCTGTTGGCGAACCTTCAAAAAAAACAGAAAAGAACAACACAAAGCATAAGTGAATTGAGGGATCAGGCTTGAACAAGAGGTGAGATCTAGAGGTTACTCAAATCCACACACCAAAATCAAGATCACAATGCAATTAAGAAATACCTTACTACCAATTCTTTTCCTTTTCTCATTGGTTTCTGCTCACAATGTTTTGTTACCATCCAATGGTAAAAGATGTTTCTTTGAAAACTTGAAGAGAAACGATGAGTTAGCTGTTTCTTTCCAATTCGGTAACAGAGAAGTCAGAGCCACTGAACAATTAACCGGTGACTTCTGGGTCACCTCTCCAAAGGGTACAATTATTAAGTCATTAAGAGAAGTCTCACATGGTGATGTCAGTGTGAAGGCCTCTGATGCTGGTAAATACGGTTACTGTTTCTCTAACGAAATGTCTTCTTTAGATACTAAGGATGTTTCTTTCAATATTCACGGTGTTGTGTACGTTGATGTTACTGATCCAAACAATGACAGTTTAGACGCTGCTGTCAGAAGATTATCTATCTTAACCCAAGAAGTCAAGAACGAACAAAGTTACATTGTTGTCAGAGAAAGAACGCACAGAAACACTGCTGAATCCACCAATGATAGAGTTAAATGGTGGTCTGTTTTTCAATTGATTGTCGTTGCTGCTAACTGTATCTTCCAAATCGTTTACTTGAAGAGGTTCTTTGAAGTTAAGACTCTTCTCTAAGCTGCTGAAAACTATCGCCAAATCTTGTTAGAAATTCAATCCAGGTTTCATGCTTTGAAAACTGAAGATCCATCTGTAATGTATATTAGGTTCAATCAACAAGAAGAATAATGAACTCTTGCCAGGTAGCTACTGTTGTAACCTTACTAATTCATAGATCGCTATTCGATGACATTGCTGCCGTCCTACTATTGGGCGGCAGAACTGAGAAATGAATTTTCGCGCACGCATTGTTTACAAGTTGGAGGGCAAGATCAAAATTTCTATGCCTAACAGGCGATACACAATTAGGCTGGTAGATTTACAACGCTGCCTAGATAAATTAGTTGCTATCCATAAAAATTATTTCGGTTGTATTGACTCATTTAATTGAAGTTCATACCCTTGTTAACTACTTGTCCAATTATCTTCATCATCCTTTTGGTTGTATATATCATCACTATTTAAGTTAGACTTGTGCATTGAAACAAATCAGATCTATCATTCATTTTCATCAACGATTGAATTATTCGCAATCAATTCACAAAACAATCCCAATACCAAATTAAAAATTAAAATTTTACAGTAAATCACAAAGATAATGAAGTTTTATATTGACGATCTTCCGGTTCTTTTTCCTTACCCACGTATCTATCCAGAGCAATATGAATATATGGCGGATATAAAGAAGAGCTTAGATGTTGGTGGTAACAGTATCTTGGAAATGCCTTCAGGGACCGGTAAAACTGTCTCGTTGCTATCACTTACAGTGGCTTATCAGATGCACTACCCAGAGCATCGTAAGATCGTTTATTGTTCCCGTACCATGTCTGAAATCGAAAAGTCCTTGATCGAATTACAAAACTTGATGGATTATAGGGCTAAAGAATTAGGTTATGTTGAAGATTTCAGAGGGTTGGGTTTGACTTCCAGAAAAAATTTGTGTCTACATCCAGTGGTGAGCAAGGAAAGAAAGGGTACAGTTGTTGATGAAAAGTGCAGACGTATGACCAATGGTTTGAACAAGAAGAAGATCGAAGAAGGTGAAACTGAGAATGTTGAATTGTGTGAATATCACGAGAATTTGTATGAAATGGATCCAGAGAATTATTTACCATCTGGTGTCTATTCATTTGACTCGTTGACAACATACTGTAAGGAGAAGAAGATTTGTCCATACTTCACAGTCCGTCGTATGATCTCATTTTGCAATATCATTATTTATTCTTACCATTATTTGTTAGATCCAAAAATTTCTGAAAGAGTCTCCAAAGAATTATCCAAAGATGCCATTGTCATCTTCGATGAAGCTCACAATATTGATAACGTTTGTATCGAATCCCTATCTTTAGATTTGACCAATGATATGCTTAAGAGAGCATCGAAGGGTGCAAACACTTTGGCAAGAAGGATTGATGACGTGAAAAAAACTGATTCAAAGAAATTACAGGATGAGTATGAAAAATTGGTCGAAGGTCTAAGTGTCAATGAAATCACGGAAGGCGAAGATCTTATGGTCGAAATTCCTGTCCTTTCACAAGATTTATTGAAGGAAGCCATTCCTGGTAATATCAGAAGAGCTGAACATTTTGTTGCATTCCTAAAGAGATTTGTTGAGTATTTGAAAACCAGAATGAAAGTCCTTCATGTCATTTCAGAAACACCCACGTCTTTCCTTCAACATTTGAAACAGTTGACATTTATTGAAAGAAAACCATTAAGATTCTGTTCTGAAAGATTGTCCTTATTAGTACGGACTTTGGAAATTACAGACATTGAAGAATACACTGCCTTGAAAGATGTTGCAACTTTTGCTACTTTGGTGTCTACATACGAAGATGGGTTTTCTTTGATACTGGAACCTTTTGAAACAGAAAATGCCACCGTTCCAAACCCTATATTAAGATTCACGTGTTTGGACGCTTCAATTGCTATCAAACCGATCTTTGATAGATTCTCTTCTGTTGTTATTACTTCAGGTACAATCTCACCTTTGGACATGTATCCACGTATGTTGAACTTCGAAACTGTTATTCAGCAATCGTACACTATGACTTTGGCTAAAAAATCTTTCTTGCCTATGATTGTCACTAAAGGTTCTGATCAAGTTGCTATTTCTTCCCGTTTCGAAATCAGAAACGATCCTTCCATTGTGAGAAATTATGGTACTTTACTTGTTGAATTTGCTAAAATCACACCCGATGGTATGGTTGTTTTCTTTCCTTCATATCTTTACATGGAAAGTATTATTTCGATGTGGCAAACTATGGGTATTTTGGATGAAGTTTGGAAATACAAATTGATTCTTGTTGAAACTCCAGATGCTCAAGAAACCTCTTTGGCCTTGGAAACGTATAGAACCGCTTGTTCCAACGGTAGAGGTGCCATTCTATTGTCCGTCGCAAGAGGTAAAGTTTCTGAAGGTATCGATTTTGACCATCAATACGGTCGTACAGTTCTTATGATTGGTATTCCATTCCAATACACTGAATCCAGAATCCTAAAGGCAAGATTGGAATTCCTTCGCGATCATTTCCAAATCAGGGAAAACGATTTCCTTTCTTTCGATGCCATGAGACACGCTGCTCAATGTCTAGGGAGAGTTTTGAGAGGCAAAGATGATTATGGTATCATGGTGTTGGCGGATCGTAGATTTTCCAGAAAAAAAAGTCAGTTGCCAAAATGGATTGCTCAAGGTTTATCTGATGCTGACACTAATCTATCTACAGATATGGCCATAGCTAACGCCAAACAATTCTTACGTACAATGGCACAACCTTCAAATCCAAAGGACCAAGAAGGTGTCTCCGTTTGGGATTTAGATCAATTAGTTTCTTACCAAGAGAAGCAGAAACAAAGTGCAGTTGCTGAATTCGACAAGGATGGTGATCAAATCATGTTGACCACTGAAGAACAAAAGGAATTGGAAGAACTTGACGAGTTGGATGGTTTGGACTTTTGATGCTTTTGTTTGTCTATTTGCTTACTTCCTCGTTCTCTTGCTTGTTTGTCACAGTTTTTAAGCTATATACGAATACTAAATTCTGAATGTTTATTATTCTGAAGTACTATAATGTTAATTTGAAGATATCGCTGTAGCTCCCTGTGCCTCTTTAAACTTACGCAAAACTAGCTGCTCGCGATATTTTCTGTTTACGGAAGTGTGTTTACAATTCGCCGGAAACAGACAATGATCAAAGGCTTTCAAAATGCAGGTGAAACCCCAAGTCCCCAGCAACACCTTCTCTAGCTCTAGGATACCGCATATGTGTAGACTTTTTTTGATTGGTAAATACCATTTAGATCATCGGAAAATCTGATAGCAAATCAGACTAAAAGTTAGCCGATACAGCCCAAATCAATATCTCAAAATATAGGGCCGTCAGCTTGTAATCTAATTGCAGTCATGAAGCTACCCAGCACAATAACGTACATTCTTTTCACGGCACTGCTGACCCGGTTTTTCACAAGAGCTCTTTCACAAATGCAATCGTTGTATTCACCAAGCTACGGTAGAGCGTACTTGAAGCTTTCTACAAATGAAATTTTACCGATCGATTACAACTCCACCACAGTTTCTCTGTTCAACGGTGACTATATCCCCACCAGCTCTCTCATAAGTCCTCCGACTACAGGTAATTTCACTTTGGCTTTGGTCAACGGTGATTTGTATGCTTTCTACGCCATGGTTGGGGATATGACAGGGACTATGGCTATCTCCAAGCTTTACCAGAATTCCCTTTGGTTGGTGTTAAGCTATTCGACTCCGTCGAGTGATAAGATCAAGTATTTCGATTATCCAACAGTGATGACTTCTGCCAACAACGGAATTGAAACCGTATTTATCTACGGTGGGGTTCTCAACAATGGCATTACAACGAGAATGCTTGAATTTAATCCAACTGCAAAGAATCTAACAATCGTCAGTACAAGTTCTTCCCCAACAGCCTTCTACGGTGGCGCTAATTGTGCCTTGGACTCCACTGGGGCCTCTAATTTGATCATCGGTGGTAAGGCGGGTACTGGTTGGTTAAGTATGTTCCAGATCGCTACTTGGGAATACAAGACATGGAGCTTCAAAGCTGTTCAGAGCTCAAGTTTTAGTGTGAACTCCCGTATCAATCCATTGGTCTTACCTGTGTTCAAACAAAATGATAAGCAGCAAGATCTAAACAACGTTGGAAGTGTCATGATCATTGGTGGAACTCTAGCGAACAATTACTCTACTCCTTATGTGTTGAGCTTGAATGTCACAAACGATTGGAATTATCAGAATTATACCAGTATTGGAGATTTTGAATTCAGTACTGATTTAATTGGTGCTATCGTTGTTAATGATACTCTTATTGCAGTTAAGATTGATAGCAGTTCCAGTTCTAAGAAAAGAAGCACAATTTCTGAATACAGTTTGAGTCTATACAATGTTGGTAACATGAAAGAGATCGATTCTTTTCAGTATATTAACACTGCTAGTAGTGTTTCATCTTCTGTGATCAGCTCTTCTTCTTCTGCGACTACTGCAATTATCTCTTCTTCCACAACAGCCTCCACGTCTTCATCTTCTTTCTCTGCAGATTCCTTCTTGGTAACTTCGGCTTCTGCTTCTGCCTCTTCATCTTCTTTTGTTTCAACTAGTATACAAAACAAATCAAACAACACACCTATGATCATTGGTATTATTGTTCCAATACTAATAGTAATCATTCTTTGTATTGCTGGTGTCTTCATCTACAGGAAATTTTTCAACAGTACGAACATCGAAATCCACTCCATAAACTCATCCAACGCTTCTTCTGTTTCCAATGAGCCAGATTATTTCAAAGAAGTCCGTAACTTGGAAAAGGAAGAAGAAGAGACTCATAGTATCTCCTCCTGGGAACACAAGCGAACTGAATTCCAAGAAAACTTACAACTTCAAAGACATTCCACAAATTCTCAAAGTTCTGTTTTCATGCAATCGAATAAATCTAAAGATTCTGTTCCATTAACTCATTCTCCAAATCCTGTTTCTCCATCCCGTAAGAAGAAATGGAGACAATCGCTGACCTCTTTACATTCTTCTTCATCCAGACCAACATTACAAAGCTCTCAATCCAATCATCAGATCAATTTAAATCTAGATGAACTCGAGAACTCTGATCAAGATCCATTTCAACAGACATCTTTGACTTCTGATCTTATGGCTGGCAGTAAGAGATCCTCTTTTAGATTGAAGAAGATCTCTGATGAAGATGAAGAAATCGATGAATTCTTAGGAGTTAGAGATGTTCAAGTCTTGGTTTCTTCAAAGAGAAGATCCAAACTACGTATCACTAACCCTGATCTACAAAGAATAGATTCAGCCAGAGAAGATGACATTGAGGAAGAAACTGAATTCGAAAGTGTGGTTGGAAGTTCTGTCGTTGATAGTGGCCGTTCCTTGGGGATGTTGAGTAATAGTTCCATCGCTAACACCAGTAGTATTTTTAATACTCACATCGAAGAAGAAAGCCCCTTCTATAAGAGTTTGATGGCTAGTGTTAGTACAACTTTCAATTATAACGGAGAAATTGGGTTGGATAAAAACGACAAAGAGCTAGTTGATGACGATCTTGATGCCATTGAAGATAAATAAGTAGATCGTTCATTGCTTCATACGTTGAATTATTCTTGTATATTAGTTGGGTCCTGGTATGTTTTTCTATTTTGGGTTTTGTGTTTTGGGTAAATTAATCGAGTATGGCCATTTTTATATCGATCATCTTAATGTAGTTGAATTTTCGCTTAGCTTGGATTCTGGAACATTTAAAAGCTTAGAACAAAACTTTCATATCGAAACTGTAAAATTCCTTATGCGTTGATCTGCAATATGCAACTTTCGGTGGAGACTCCTTGCAGTAGCTCACTTGTCATGTCCACTTCGGACTAACCTTGCAAGTCCAATACCAACTTCTCTACGACTCTATAAAAGTCCCCATCGTCTAATTCATTTGATCAGATTTCAAAACCAACAAAACCGAACTGATAAGGAGATAAAAAAAATCTAGTGAAGTTATAAGATAAGCACTATAATTTCTAAATAAACTTTGCAAATTTAACAACTCTGTCATCACAACGGACTTCCTTTAGTTGGTTGGTTTGTTCTATGGTCGAAGACCCCAGGTGCTAATATGATTTTTTTGATTTTTTCTCCTGTTTTAACAGAGTTACGAATTTTCTTTTTCATTCTGCATCGTTTCTTCCGGTAATACACATACATCAATTCAAGGTAGGTAAAGGAATTTATTGTAAGCAGAAGGCCATTTGGTTTGCATCAAAAAAGCATTTATTATTTAAAGCAAGTTGAAACTGATTTGGACTTTTTTTTTTGACACATGAATATAAGTCCAAAAAAGGTGACTTCGTTCTCATGTATTATAGAATCATTGATTTACAATTATTATATAATTTTTATAGACGATATATTTCAATGGACTAACTAGTTAGAAGTTATAAATTGTATTAAAACACAAGTTCCCCCCGGTATGTGCAACATGCCAGAAAATTTCTGAGTAGGTGAGAGTATTTTAGTACTATATACAAGTCTCCGCTTCGCTTCGGTATGTGGAACATGCCAGAAATTTTCTGAGTAGTTGAAAATTTCTATAGAATCCCTAGAGTAGGTGAGAGTATTTTTGGTACTATATATATATTGAGTAAGCGTAGTTCCAGTTTGTGCTGATTGATCATCTTAAGTTGAATAGATTGATCTCTTCTTTGATATGTCTTGCAACTTTAGGAAAGACGACATTATTTGTTGTGAGCTCACCTGTCTGTTCAAAATCATTCATGACAGAGCCATCTGGGAGAATTGTGGATAGTGACTTCACCATGACGATTGCATTGCTGAAGGTAGAAAGTCTTGATAGTGCGACATAGAGTTGGCCATGAGCAAAAAGAGGATGATCCAACATGATACCGACTCTTCCATGGAAAGTTTGACCTTGAGACTTCTGAGATAAGTCTCCTCTCAGTAGATCCATTTGGCGATCCACTTGTCTCAAGGGGGCTAAAGTGTAGATTTCGGCAAACTGCTCCTGATCATTTTCAGTGTTTGGTAGCATGCCATCAATTCTGTGAAATAATTTACCTTTCATAACAAAGCAATACGCTCCACTACTCGAATTCGATGTAGTTACAAGTGAACCGAGTGATGAGAGGCAAAGCGTGCTGTTGATTGCACTGTTGTACTTGCGGAATAAAGGGTCTCTGAATATCTCCTTAATCGGTTCTGGAGGCTCCTGAGAATTGGGTAAAGTAACCTTTCCGTTGGCACAACAAAAGGAAGAAGACTCACCCTTGAAGAGCTTAGCTGAGCAGAAACGATATATGGCATTCATTGGACCTGGATCATACATCTGAGGGCAATAGACCTGGAAATCTTCGTCCTGGAAATCTTCTTCCAAATCATTTTCATCATCATCGATCATCTCCCGAGCATCCTGAAGATTAATAGTGGGATCCGCAAGAAGGTTCTCTCTTCTTGCCAAAGCATCTTGGGCCACACGGGCTGGAGGAGGTGCAGGAGGAGGAGGAGCTCTTATTCGAAGGCAGCTAGCAATAGGAGCTGTGTCGTTGTCAAGAGGTGGCTGAACCGATATGCACTAAGCAATTAATCAAAACAACGCGAAAAATCCACTATTTAGCAGATAATCAAAACCACGCGAAACACCGAAAAATGTCTTTGTCTGAAGATCGCGCACCAAAAAGACTGAAAACTCAATTTTCGGCCATTCTTGGCAGTGAAAAGCGAAAAAGTTCCAAAAAGGACAACGTTCCTAAACTTCTAAAAAGTAGACCTTAAAAACTAAAACTATTGAACCCCCGATTTTGAATTATGTTGATGTTTTAATCAAGGCGAACAAAATTGTACTAAACTCAAAACTCAATTCGAACATTTTTTTAGAAAATTGCTTACTAATACATACAAATTGGTAGAAAAAAGGGGAAACAAAAAAGCCTAAGGATATTGCAAAGTGCGATATAACAGTAAGATTTTAGTATCACTAGAAAGAAACTATCGAGGATCATATCGTCTATTGCATAATTGTAATAATTATTTCTGGAAGGAGAGCGATCGTTGTTGGAAGATGAGGTAAAATGTCATTTTTCGGCCATTCTCAGAAAGAAAAGTGAAAATGTACAAAAAAAGGACAACCTCCCTAAAGTTTAGAAGAGCATAACTTAAAAGCTAAAACTATTGATACCACAGTTTTGGGTTTCTCTGAATTTTTAAGCAAGGCGAGCAGAATGGCACTAAATTCAAAACGAAATTCCAAAGCTTTTTTTTACGAATCCCTTATTAATATGTATATAGTACTGTAATAGTTAGGAGTGAGGAATGACCCTAAATTGGTTGTTAGTGATAACTTAATGTCAAGATTAGTCGGTGGTTCTATATAAAAGGTCTATAGAAGTGAGGAGATTGGATCCTGAACAGGATACAAGCTCTTATTTATACATAATAGTGAAATAGTGTAATAGGTTTAGGCTATTGTGAATAGACTAATCTAGAAAAAGATAGATTAGTAATACCTTACCTAATCATGTGATTGTTCTCTTGTTGCAATATTATATTCTGCACAGGAATTATATCTAGGGCATGGAATATAGTTTCTCAGTGGTCCGTTTTCTAGGATTATGGATTCTCGTGCTATAACATATTATGATATGAGACTTCAATTTAGGAAGTAAATTGGAGTGGAGAAAACTAACACCAATCAGTTGCATCACAATTAAATTAAGAAGATTTCCTGTTTTCAGCTTTCATGGTTAAAGTTATGATGTATAATTATTACAGACACGCCGTTTGGTTAAACCATTCTGTTAGTAATTTTAATAAATAAACCGTTAGGCTCTGCTGATCTTTCCTAGCTCTGGGGCGGAATATTGAATTATATTAGGGTTGAAATCGGCACTTTATCGAAACGCAACCAGCTTATCGATTACGTGGAGATTTACAATCTAACATGTGATTGGTTATTTATTACGCCGTCATACAGTTGAAAGCCTAATAATATCGTTCATCTTATAAGAATCTATCACAGGATAATATAAATAAATAGAAAGCGTTACATTAGAGCACACTTTTGTTCGCCGGTTTGTCCGTGGCTCCTCACCTTGACAATCCCATTAGAATTGCCTGAAGCACTATTATTTTTGAACCTCTTACCGATACCAAATCTATGCTTCCCTGTAGAATTTGATACCACCGACGAACTATTAGGATTGGATCTAGTTTTAATGAGAGAATTGGTGTTTGCCTTCACAGACCAGGAGGTATGAGAATTAGCCAAATATAACTCGGATTTAATGGACTTCAACTGACTTTGAATGGTTTCACTTCTGGTCAGATCAAACGAAGTAGCCCGTGATGAAGTTGGGATGAACTTAATGGTGTTGTTTGTCGTGGCCATACTTTCAGGACTGGAGGATTGAGAAAGGGTTGTCTGGAGATGTGGTAAATGACCGTCAAATTCCATTACGGTTAGATCATGTTCACCGATTTCAGAGTCCAAAGATTCATTGTCACTGTCGTATTCTCCTATCTCCTCTTCTTCAACCTGCTGTTCTTGTTCTTCGTCATCGGCGTTCAAAGGTTTTCCAAGTTCAACACCCGAATAAATCAAGATCCTGGTATCTGACTCTCTTAATTCCAGAATCTCGGCAAGCGTTAGTAATTGTAAGTTCTTAAAGTTGAAATCATCGTCGTATAAGATCCATGAATCTTCCGTAAATTCGTCCTCTTCTTCTACTTCTTCGTCGTTCTCTTCGATTGGTATTTCCGATTTGCGGGATATCTGTCTGATTGCGATTTTATGTGTGTTATTTTGCAGGTTCTTGAATACTATGATGGAGAGATTGATGTCATTTGAGTCAGATATATTAATCGTGCTTGGATATTGTGAAGACGGACATTCAGATGACGTCTGTGAGATGTAAGATTCATTGTCGTAGATGTTGCTGCTAGTGATACTGCTGCAGTAGCTATTATTTGTTGCCACTCTGGTCAAAGGTGTGCTCAGTCGACCAATAACGCTTTCAGTATTACTCTCTTCACCCCTCATTGAAAGCGAGTCCACCGAATTTATCAAATCTTCAACGGCCGATGAGCAACTAGCTGTGCTGCTGACAAACCCAGGTTCTCCACTGATAAAACTGTTCGAATCCATCATCAACATCCCACAGCTGGTCTTTCTCTGCAATTCTGGGATGCTTCCAGCATGGAGATCTCGAGTGCCTTCCGCGGATTTGTCCTTCACCATAATGATGATATCTTCTTGTGTGATCATCCCCAACGGAGTAGCCTCCAAATCTTCAGGAATAGATCCCCCCTCGCTACTTCCTATTTCTTTGTATTGCTGCTGCTGATGCTGATAATAACGAGTCAAGATCTCTTCAAGATAAGAACCACGGTTAAACTCCTGCAGTGGTAAGACAAAAATCATACATTCACCATTAAACCGATCTGAATTGAACTTCATGATGAACTGGTCCAATTGCCGAAGTTTTATCAGATCCTTTGTGATCGTTTCATACTCTCCTAGTGCAAGATGAAGAATGTACCAGGACCATAGCGTCGAGAATAAAGTTTGCGAGGATGCGTCGAGGTGGGTATAACTTAACGGGTGGTTTATTTGTGGTGTTGTGTTGATGGTAGTACTTTGTGGCGTTTGTTGTTGTTGTTGTTGTTGTTGTGACATATGTTTTTAAGAAGCTGATAGATAAAGTAATCGGATAGAAGGGTTCCTCGTGATAAACTAACTAGCAAGAGGATGCAGATAATAAGATGGTTGTGGTCTTGTTAAACCTTATCAAGGACAAATATATATAGTAGTAGTATTTCGGTAGTGTTAATGGTATCAGCTAAAAGCTAATGAAATGTCAGATTAATATCAACGAACTTTTGGTTTATCCTGAAACTTTTGTCAAAGCACACCATATTATCATACTACAGCTAACAAGCTAGCCTACCACATGTCCCTGGCCATGCGCCTATTTTTACCCGCGATAATTAAATTTCTAGATCTGAATTCGGTAAGTTTCGCGTAAATCCCAGGTGGACCGCCTTGAGCGATTAAGTTTCTCCGCTTGGCACTTTTCCTCACCTAGATTTTTTAACGGCTGACCGACTCTAAAGAATTAACCTGCGGCTAGTGTAGGAATATTCCCAAACTCTCGGCTATCGGCGGAAACATTGGAAAACAAAAGTTATCTGCATTAAGGTTTCACAAAACCCCAGCTTTGTGTGACACAAAAACAGGTTACACCAAAACTTATGAGACAAAATAGGAGAACAAAAGCTCCAAAATCAAATTAAGTATACAGATCCAAGTTAGGTGCACAAAAGCGATCGAGTTAAACAAAGCCAAAACCAGGTTTGATGCCGAAACGTCATATTACAAATCACTGAGTTGTGCGTGGCACAAAGGCCAAACATCGTAGAAACTAACGAATAGCCCGAAATAACGGGAAATCAAAAGCCTATGTAGATAAGAATCTGTACTCTGCAGGTTTTCTGAAGGGCTTAGATGGGAAATTGAGAGAATATCATGGTTTTCACCCTAATTTAAGTAGTGAAGGAAGAGCAGAAAATAATTTGGAGGTCGAGCGATTTAAGCAGTAGTGAGCTACCCTTATCTTCAGAGCGGCCTGAGCGTCTAACTTAATATAATTTTACGTCTATTGTTGACTCAAATACGCCTTTTCCAGCTAAGACGCAAAGAATCAAAGTGTAAAGGTAGTGAAAGTAATCAATCCAATCTGTTTTCTCTAAATTCTTTTTACTGTTTTTTTCTTAACTCTAATAAGTTTTAGCGGTCAGTTTCATCAAATCCCAATATTTTAGACAAGCAAACCAATAACATTCGGCTGTGGTTCAAAATCTTTTATTGTCAATAAATAAGAGGTTGCTAAAATAGCCCCCCTCCCCCGGAGCTGGAGCGAATCCTCGATTATGAAAAGTCTATGGAATGAGAACGGGTGGACTATAAAGTGTCTATGGATGTTATTAGATGGACTATGGTATTATTTGATTAATATATTAATGTTAAACTATATGAATGAAGAAAGAAGGCAAGAATGTTTGAAAACTTTGCATTTAGATTCATGTTTGCCAACAAGCATCGTTCGTAAACTTGGTGGTTTGCGACAACCCTAAACACCAACCAACATAGAACGACTGCATCATCACACTGACTGTAAAGTATAAGATGTATACTACTAATAGTCAGACTGTAGTTGTGAGAGACAGTAGTTGCTTTAGAGGCCTCACTGAGGAATATAAGTGACTAATGAATACTTAATCCTTTTAATACATATTGTATATTTGCAATTACTTCTTGGGTCCATTTTATTGTGAATCTGTCTATATTTTGGAAAATCGTATCAAAAAAAATGAGTACATCCTCGTATGGCTTAATCACACGTCTGCATTGTTCATCTAATTCTAGTCACGTGATTATAATCATCTACATATCTCTTGGTCAAGACTCAAATTAAAAATACGGCCAACATGTAACGGGCGTGTGGCGTAGTTGGTAGCGCGTCTGCTTAGCATGCAGAAGGTCTCCGGTTCGACTCCGGACTCGTCCATTTTAATTTTTTTCAAGATTTCGTTATAGCGGCAAGGAAAATTTAAATTAATAATTTTTTTTCCACTTTTTTGATTAATGCCATCCAAAGTTACATTTTTTTTTGCTAAAACTATCATCTCTAGTGAATCTTAGCGTCAGTTGACATCGCAGTACCTGAGCGATACGACTACTGAACTTCAATCGGGGGAGCCGCACATCGTGATCATCTGGAAAAGTAAACAAACAAATTAAGCAGAAGCCTTTATCTGGCGCAAAGACATCTTCGAAGATCAAGTCGACAGGTTTAAACCAATCCCTGGACTTACCCTTCAATTGTTCCCATAGCTGTGAACGTTGAGTAACCATAAAATGTCACGCAAAAAGAACCTCAATCCCCAGTATAAACCTAACACGAATCCATATCATAGTAAGAAGAAAAGGCTTCTTCCCAAAGAGCACAAGACAGCCAACAATATTAAGCTTATACCCAAAAGAGAACGAGAAAGGAGTCCGATCTTAGGTAGTAATGATCATCTGGAAGAACAAAGGTGTAAAGAACGAGAGAGATTAGAAAGAGATTTTAAAGGGGATTTTGGAGAAATTAGGAGGAGTGGCGTCAGTGTTCATCCGGATAGATTGCTCAGTGATTTGAAGAATGCTCCTAAGATTACTTTAAAAACTGAAAAGAAACAAAAGAAGAAGAAGAAGAAGAAGAGTCATGAAATCAAAATATCAAAGTTTTGGGACGACAGTCGAATGTCAAGTAGTGATGAGAATGATTCTGATGTTCCTATGGTGATTTCCTCTTCTTCTTCTTCTTCTTCTTCTTCTTTGGAAGAAGAAGAAGAAGACCACTCTGTTGCTATAAGTCAGAGGAGACCTCTAAGAAGTGTTAGGAAGCTACCTTTGCTGCAGCCGATTGTAAAGAAAAAGGATGCTACAACTTATGGTATTATTGAGATATCTGAATCTGGCTCTGAACCTGAGCCTGAGTTTGAACCTGAATCAGAACAAGACTCCCAATACGACCAGTCATCAAGTTCTTCTCCAAATTTAAAGAAGCAAAATCCAACTGAATATGAATCTGAGCCTAAAGATTTAAACGAAAATGAAGCATATCCACTGTCTGATCAATCATCAAGCTCTGCTGCGCTTTTACGAAAGAGGATTAACAAATCATCCAATTTTGAATCTGAATCTGAACCTGAGGAATTAACAAGTTCTCTTTTAATACAGAAAAACTCTAAGCAACATAATCATTCAATCCCACTTCTCAACAGAATTAAAATAATACCTATTGAGAAATCCAGAGGCCCTGTTGGTTTGAAAATCAATTTGATTCCAATTCCCGAATCAGAGAATTCCACTGTTCTTAGGGACGCATTTTTGAAACCAAAACCGATACGACAGACAGGAACCGACACAATCAAGGATATTGGATCTGTAAAAAAAAACGGAGCTAAATTGAGGATTCCTTTGATTCCTATACCAAATTTGACATCAACAACTCCAACTGAATCCGCTTCAGACCCAATCAACAACAATAATAATGAAGAAGAGCAGCAAAGAAAGAGACCGCTGAGATCCACAAGGTGGAGATTACCATCACTTATTCCACTGAGTGTATCAAAGAAGAGAAATGAGGAAATAGAAGTGATTGAATTGGATATTTCTTCTTCGTCACAGGACTCTGATTCTTCTGAAGCGTCACAGTCCTCCGAATATGAAGATTCTTCAAACCAATACCAAATACTAGTACATGAGCTAGATCAAGAAATTGACAGTGAAGCCAGTTACCAATCAGAGAATTCTTCTTCTGAGTCCGAATCTGAGTCCGAATCTGAGTCCGAATCTGAGTTTGAATCTGAATCTGAATCTGAATCTGAATCTGAATCTGAATCTGAATCTGAATCTGAAGCTGAATCAGACTCTGGGCCTGAAGATCCTAGTGACAAGGGATACAGATTCAAGGCAGGACATCCAAGTAGGACGATTGATGTAAATTTCAGAACCCCTGAAGCTCAAAAAGGCAAACCGTCCAGAAGCTTTGTGAGGTCGTCGCTGTTCATTGAAGACGATGAAGGATATGAGGACGGACTGGAATCTTCTATAACAAGACAAAAGAGACCAAGCAAGTTGATTAAGTCTTTTGATACAGAAAATAACGATATTAAAAATCTGGAAACGTTCACTGATATTAATGCGTCAACTACCCAAAAGAACAATACTACTGAGAAAGATACCGCGATAAATGCCACAATCACCTACAGTAATCATACGGCTAAATCATTGCTGGTTCCACCGAACGAAAATCCAACAGCGCTATTGCCACCGTTATTCACCACTATTGAAGCTTCGACATCTTTGATTAAATCTTTAACGCCCACACATTATGGACAGCCATCACCGGTGAAACAGTTTCAACAATCTCCAAAGAAAAGAAAACACAAGGTGGATATGAATGGGTATGGTAATGCTAAGAGAAGAAAGATCAACACTGGTGAAGCTCTGTTTGTCCATGAAGACGATCCATCTGACTCTTCTGAACCAAATAATAAAACCACGAGGGAAGAAGAAGAAGAAAAGGAAAAAGTCACCACTTCGCCTGGAAAATTCTTCTTTTCGCATAATCTCATCAGAGAAGGTATTGGGTCAAGACAACTAGATGATGAGTCAATAGCATTAATTGAAAAGGAATCACTGGAAGAAGAAGAGGAGTTTCTAAGAAAGTTGAGTGGTCCATTCTTGTACGTTAAGAGTAATGAGAAAGTGAAAAATAATGAAGACGATGAGGCTGATAACAGTGATGGAGACGACCTGTTTGTTGATGCTAGTGATATTCTGGAACAGGATGAGGAATCTTGATAATTGAATCGGTGTGCGTTTAATTTATAAATATATATCCGTTTTTCCAGAGTTAATATAGGTATACAGTCCTCAGTTTATGTACTTAAAGTCTAAAGGTAATCTAAAAGAGCTATATTTGATTTTTCCTGGTCTGTAATCTGTTTTATCGGTTTCCAAATTTCCCATCAACATTCGGGAATCCTAACACGATTGCAAATATTGACAGACCATCATAGTTCGCTATCATCAATTCGCCTGACGTTGAATATAAAAAACAACAGGTAGATCATGTTTGGTTCAGCTCGAGCCATCGTAACAATTAATTAATCGACGTGCATAGATTACATTATTCAACAGTTATACATTGTTCACCTCTTTTAAAATCGTATGAATCAACCGACCACAAGTCAACCAGAAAAGGCACCAGCAGCTAGACATAAGTTTCCTCTAGTGAAATGAACTTTGTAAACAGGAGTCTTTTTGGTGAAGAAACTTGCCAAGTGATCAGTGGATGGAACAATCTCCTTTCTTCTTCGAACTTCTTCCGCTCTCTCTTTACCAGTAGAGGTACCGCTACTATTTGCTGCACCAGCAGTAGATACAGCACCAGCACCACCAGGATTGACAGTAGAAGATCCTGTAGTGTTACTGCTTTGAGTGGATTGTAATTCCTCAGGATTAACTGGATATGCAACTGGAACGTGACTTTGTTCATTAGTGCCTCTCTTAATATCCCAGACTCTAACGGACATATCCGCACCACCAGAGATCAAAACAGACCCTTCTTGGGAGAAAGCCAATGAATAAATGGAGTTTCTACCATGACCTCTCATACTCTTCAATCTTCTACCAGAGCCAACATCCCAGATGTTAATAACTGAATCTTCACCAGCTGTGGCTAACCATCTACCATCTGGAGAAACGGCCATGGTATTAATAGCACCTGAATGACCCGTGAAAATTCTAACTGAGTTACCCTTGGAAATATCCCACATTCTAGCAGTCTTATCAGCAGAACCAGTGAAAACATAGTTAGAGTTTGGATGGAATTCAACAGTGTCAACATCGTTCAAATGGCCAGCAAAAATACGCAATGGGTAGATATGATCGCAGGACCATAATCTGGCAGTTTGATCATGAGATCCAGTGACAAAGTAATGGCCAAATGGAGAGAACTTCACATCCCAAACAGGGTGGTTGTGGCCCTTGTAGTTCACCAATGGAGTGTATGTGTCCAAAGACCAAAGTTTGACAATTTTGTCCTCAGAAGAAGATATCAAGTATCTGTTATCAGGCGAGAAATCTAACCCGTAAACAGTGCCACTGTGGCCAATCAATTTCCTGCAGTTGTCGTTGTTGTGTTTATCAGACTTCAACACAGATTTTAACGGAGACCCATCCAAGGACCAAATCTTGATGTAACTGTCCTCAAACCCACCAGCGACCAAAGTGGAATCTTCATTGAATTGAATTGTAGTAAGATCGTGGTTGGTGTTGTGAAATGTGTACATACAGATACTTGGAGCTGAAGCCTGAGCTGAGTCTAGACGGATTCTGTCACGGGATTCCTTAACTGTAAGAATCTCACGTTTCAAATCTAAAGCTGTCTTTTCAGGGAACGTGATTGAGGTTTCCTTTGTTGGGGCATCTGGGGCGTCTTCATGCATACGATGGAACTCCTCAACCAGAGAATTACCTGGCTGTGGTAATTCCTTTTCATCACGTCTCTTTAATTCCAATTCAACTTCTTTGGAGAATTCAGGGTCTAACGGTAGTTTTCCCAGTTTCACTGGAGCCTTGTTGAAGGTTTCAATATCATCAATACCTTGGGCTAATCCCTTGATACCGTCTTGTAAATCACCTTCTTCGTCAACTCTAACGTCTTCATGAAAAGACTTCTGAGTGACAATCTTTGGTTCAACATGACCATTAATGATACCAATCAAAATGGAACCACCAAGGGCTTCGTTTTCGTGTAAGAAGTATAACAACAAAGTGAAAGCAGTACGAGAGATATGAACAACGTAACTGTGGGACTTGAACATCTTGGCAATCTCGTTTTCTTCAATATGTTCCACACTGGCAATACCAGCTAATTTTCTAATCTCTGAACCGTGTAGAATTTCATGATCAACAGAGTACTTGTCAAAGAACATTCTCCCCTCAGCAAGGAATCCCTTCTTGACCAGATCCAGGAAACAATGAACGAAGATAGGATATAAGAATCTCAACAACTCACCACGGTAGATATCTAAGGATGACTCGACCCAATGCTTCAAGATAGAATAACCTTGGTAAAAATCGGCCGGCTTCACATCATCAACATTGGTGATTGACTTCTTATCCGTGACTGGCGTCTTAATGGGTGTGGCTTGAACAACAGCCAATGGTGCTGTGACGTTTTGTGAGGACTCAAGACGCAATTGAGCCTCTGTCTTATGATAACCTTTCTTATTAAGATATTCCAAAACAATTCTGTTTAAATCAGCGGGTGAGAAATTACCACCAGCTGGTCGTCTTTGATTAGCTCCAGCTGCCACGCCGGCTGGATTTGGCACTCCTGGTGTCGGTGGACCAGTAGGGTTTTGTGGTGTGCTGACTGCTGAAGGCGTACCGTTGATTCGTATGCTACCTTGTGGTTGTGATTCTTGTTTTATTTGTGGGGTGGATGACATGTTTTCATATGTAATGTGTGAGTTGATGCTTCGGCTGTTGGAGACGAATGAGTTGTGGATTTGCGTGATTATGATTTGAAAAAGATCAGCAAAAAAAGCTATAAGCAAATATGGAACAAATTAGTGAAAAAAAAAGATTTGGAATTAGAATTGACTTGATCGATCTTTGAAATAAGAGTTAAAATACCCTGGTATCTTTGTTGAATCTTTACGGGTTTCTTCATGGCGCTCGCAGTTTGTTTTCATTTTCAACTTTCACCGGATCTTAGCAAAAACAGGGCTTATGTAATCACACACAAACACCCAACTTTAACTATCTTCTTGTAAATTACGTTTAAGTCGAAAAACCACAACATAGGACTGATTTAAGACATAGTTATAACTTTTGGAATAAATTCCAAATACGCTATATGTACAAAGTAGTTATCTTTTGTAGGATGCCATTAATCGCAGAAAGCAAAAAATTAAAAAAGGTCGTACCCGGATTCGAACCGGGGTTATCCGGATCAAAACCGAAGGTGATAACCACTACACTATACAACCACATTAATAAATATATTAATATATGACTTAGATCAACCTGGTAGTATAACTCACGTTGAACTTATTGTAAGATTATTCCCCCGTGAATTAGATGACTCCTAAACTATATCTTCTATATATGTGTTAACAGGAATCTGGTCTCGTTTCTTCTCAAATAGTCCTGAAAACCTTTCAGCTTAGTCGTCTCTTGAGTCAAACTATATTTATATCATACGATACTTATCACATGCTACTTATCATATGAAGGTTATGTCATACTATGCTTATAGCATACGATGATATATCATATGATGCTTATAACAGATTTCGTCTAACTCTGATTCATATTCTTACAAATTATGTAAAGAATCGGTATGGCCAAAGATAAAGTGGTACTGCATGTGACTTATGTTAGGGCCCATTATAATGAAAATTGTGCCTTATATCATTCCATCCAATTGAATATTATTCTCCAAACCCTAAGCTTTCATTTCCACTTTCTTTCACCTCTTTACCATGTCTTTTGATCGAGATAGGTTTAAAGAGGGTGATTTGCCACCGAACACAAAAAATGAGTCTTTCAAGGAAAACTCCCCAAAAAGACAAAAAAAGCAAGCTCTCAACCCCTTAAATCAAACTGTTGAATCCACTGATACTTCGGGAAACACAAAAAAAATCAGAAAACAACGACAAAACTACAAAAAAATGAACCTTCCTACACCCCAAACACCACTACTGTGCCAACGTACGCTAGCGTTGCGTCGGGTTCGATTCGCGGAAGCAGCAAGGCTTCTAACACATTCGGTAAACGCTCTATCACCTATAGAGTTCACAAAAGTCTATTAATTCCTTTTGCAAAGGAAGAACTAAAGTATGAAAAGAACTCAAATTCTTTGGAATTACTCCAAGCCCACCTCCAAGAAAGATCCATTTTGTTTGAAGTCGAGGGCGAGGAAGCCATCTTAGACCTAAAGGATTTCGTACTAGAATCGAAACACTCTAAGTACTCTTTAACGGTTAAAGATATTCTTTATGGCATTCAAGCAGCAAAAAAGTTGGCTATTGAAGATTTATTAAAGAAAATATCTAAATAAGATTCTTCCTCTGCCTGAAAAATTAAGGATTTAGCAAAATTTAAGGAACTTATCAAAAGCGATGGTCTTAAGGATAAGGAATTATCACAAGATCAAATCAATTTCCTGGCTCTTCAGGATTTTAGAGTTGAGAAACGCTCTCCTAAAGGATCAAAAATTCAATCAAGTTTGGAAAAATCAGAAGACATCGATTTAATTTTTGATGAGACTGAATGCTACTTTATTTCTCATGGCCAGCTAAGTAAGTCGGAATATCAAATTAGAATGGATGATCTCTATTATACAAAATTTGATGACTTTGCCAATGAATTCATCAAAATGAAATTATTCACCATAGAAAGACCCTTTACCGGTTTATCTTAATCCAAAATCACAGAATTAACACAAGAATACGGATTAGACGGAAAAGATGTTATTTTCTATGAAAGAATTTCTCATGAAATGAAAGAGCGTAATGGCTCAAACTCCCACCAGAATCTGATCATTGTAGAGCTCTCCATCGATTACAATAAGCACTTCACTCGTGCTGAGTCAATTTTGAAATTACACCTAGGTGCAAGAAAGTTTAAGATTCTAAACGATTAGAAGTCGTTGGTATGGAGGGTGTTCCTGAGAATGAAAGAATTAGAGTCTCGCAATTTCGTATCGCATTGAATGACAAAGATAAGGGAGTGAACTATGAATACTTTTATTCCCCAGAACGAATGGAAACAGTTGGCCAAAATAGAATCTAATTATCACAGGAGAAATACAGATCGTACATCAATCATCAATCAAGGGTCAGAATTCTCAACACCATCAAACGCTGCAACCTGTGTAACTCGACCAACCACTTCAGGTTTGAATGCAACGTCAACTGCACCAGATGCTTCAATATAGGTCATACAAGAGAACACTGTTACACTTCACCAACAACTATCAAAAGAAACAGAATTTGGAATGAAAGAGAGATCAATAAGGATAATTCAAATGCAGACACCACCACTGATCAATCCAAAGCCGATGTTCAATCCCACGAGGCTCAGGCAGATCCAAGCACTCAAAGCTCAAGCCCATCACGTTCCAACATTGAGGAACCAAATTCATCCAAAGATCAAGCATCTTCTCAACAAAACCGAGACCAAACCAATACACCATCTATGACCTAACCATTAGAAGAAACTACTACCGAAATCCATGCCGATGTCCCAGAACATACTTCAACCCCATCCCAATCTAAGAGATCGATCAATGATAACTCTGACAATGAGAAAGACAATACTAACACTGCTGACTTTCCTTTTGAACCTTTCCATCCAATCAAACAGTTACGTTCCCCAAAGAAGCTCAAGTTGAACAACACCAATCCAAGAGTATCTGTTTCAATCGGATTCAGTCAAGCTGAATCCCTCAACTCCGCAATCACTAATAATCCTGTCAACTTTTTGAAGAATATTAGAGACAGATCAGAAACACTTGGTGAAACTTCTGATGATAGCGGTGGACGTGAATCTGATTCAATCGGAGCAATAATGGATTCAGTTCAATCGGGTGGGGAAACAATGGTGATGACCAATTGCTCTGATGAAGGAACCACTCCTGACTCTGAACCAAAAGAAACCATCATGGGCTCTTTTAACTCTGTTAATGATTCCATGGAGATAGACGATGATATAATTGAAAGTGATGCCAATACCGAACATGATGAGCCGCTAGATTTGGATGCTGAGCCCAATTCTAGTGAACATTAATATTAGAAAACAATATATTCCGCAAATAAGAATGACCTGAAAGATTTTCTGAAAATATAAATTCATTTTCCACCGTTCATCTCACCTGACCACCAGAACTTGAAAGGTATCCAATGCATTTGATCATGATTAAAATTAGGGGGGTATAATCAAAATAAGCCAATAATTCTTATTCGGTAAGTGATACAACCACAATGATTTTATGTTCCTCAATCGCTTATCAAATAAATTAAGAGATACAACTAACAAACTAATACAATTTTGATTAATTACAGGATCCTTTTTAAATCTGAGTATTGAATAGGATGAAAATTTTTGGAAGAATTGAATGTAATATATGCAAATGTTATAGGAAAGTTATCTTTAAAGGATTAATACCTGATTACTAATAAAACATTTAAACGAAAGCTATTTTTAAATTATTAAATACATGATTACTAATAATAGAAAAAAGAAATATTATAAATCCATAATAAGGGATATATACCACTAATAGATTATAGTACTCTTAAAGTTTCTAAGTTCACTGTTCGTTATGGGTCCGAATCTACTTTGTGAATTATATGAATAATAACCAAGAAGTACTTTAGTTGATGGGTTTGATAAAATATAACAATTGAGCCATGATGCGTGAATTCTAAAGATCAAACTGTGGAGATTCAAGTAAACAAAATAAGATTTTAAATGTACCAATTCTAATGAAATTTGATCTGAAAATATGTCATGTGCTTCAATATCAGGGATTGTGTCCCCTAAAGTTACATATTATCAATGTAAGAATATCTTGTGTTCTGAAACATGGTGTGATTTGTGCAGTCCGTATATGATATATGACCCTCCACATTTGTACCCCTGATCTCCAATCACGTCGCTGTGTTTGAAACTTCTCAGATATGTTAAATTAGATATTTGGTCCAAAGCTCATATGAGGGAACTATCTCTACTGTCTTGATGTCACGTCTTTGGTTGAAAGCCGGTCTGAAACATTTAAGCACTGTTGTCTAGACCATCATGAGAATCTCGAACGTGAAATAAGAACTGGAATTAAAGTATAATCAATGTCATTTGAAAACCATATATTGTTAATGTATTATAAGATGAAATCATGCATCGCTTCTATATAAAAACCTTCTTTATAACTCTCAGCTGTTAACCAATATGTCTTCATCCATTCAAAAGAAGCACAGCTCCTTGAGAATACCGGTGGACTTCCTTGTTCTCGAGACCAAACATCCCATACCATGGCAATTTTCAATCGACAGCAGCCAACAATCTTTCACTGGCATAACTGTATTCATTGATTCTTAAAGTGAACTCATCTTTTGCGGCATCGTAACCTAAGACTTCAACACCTCTTAGGTCAGGAACAACCACATCAGGTTCAAAACTTTGAACAGTCTTCTTATCGAAAGTAGAAGCAATACCAATAACAAAACAACCAGCTGATTTACCAGCCTTGACACCAGCTGGAGCATCTTCGAAGACAACAACGATATCCTCAGAAGATTCCGTGGCTTCATAACCTAACGAAGAACGTCCAAGTAAATAAGGCTCTGGATGTGGTTTACCATTCTTCACAGATTCTGCAGTGATGAAAGATTTAGGTCTTTGCAAGCCCAAGATATCAAACCATTTATGAGCCATACCCCAAGTCCCAGAAGTAACAACGGCTAACTTTTCCCTATCGGTGAGACCAGATCTAGACAAATCTAAAATAGAGTTGACCAACTTAATAGCACCCGGGATTTCTATCACCTTATCACCAAACTTATCAGGGATTTCTTCTTCCAATTTCAAAACGTAATCTTCCTTAGCGAAATCAGGAGCATATTTGGCAATAGCATCGAATGTTCTCCAACCATGAGAAACATCAATGACTTCTTGTGCGTCCATGTACGGTTTATCTTTGGCGAAATCAAACCAGAAGGCCCCAATGGCATCGGTAGAGTCAATGATGGTACCGTCAACGTCGAAAAGGGCGGCTTTGATTCTTAGTGTTAATGGTTTCTTTTGAACAGTCATTTTATTTGTTTATGTTTATCTGTTTGATAATTTGTAAATGTTGATTATATTGATGATGAACTGCAAGGAATAATATTTTTGATACCAATTTAGCCCCTTAAGATGCAAACCGAGTTGTATTTATAGTACTGTAAACCCTTATCCGTTATTACCTATTACGGCGCTGGGCCTATGAATCACCAAATAACCAACAGTTGACAACAGTCGCAGAGTTTGCTATGACCCTGTACAACGGATTGTTAATGCATCGTATTTAGTCTATCCTGATCTGACTTGAGAGGTCTGCAGTACTAGACCGCTAACTAACTTCAGACATCACAAGTTTGGGAGCAGGAATCTGACCGTGTCAGCAGGTGACCGCGTGCCTAGAAATCAATTGGCGCACACCCGCCTACGACACAAATGACAACTTTGAGAAAGGAACATGGAGCGAGATGCTGATGTTTGGTATCAGAAGAAAGCGCTGCTCTTCCTTCAGACATTCATCTGATTTTCATTGTATTCAATTGAACCAAAATAATGCTTTAAAACCTCCTTAAACCTTTAGCAGGTTTCATTTTTGCTGATAGCGCACGTTCCTGTCATTCATTTGTTCGCCTGCAGGCGTCGTGGTGTCCCGTCTAACATCTGTTGTTACAATATACACGCCACGCACTCTCTGTGGCGGCTAAACAGGTGTTGTGCTATTCCGAGAAGTTAAGGTTTTGCACCTGACTGCGATTATCTTGCCGGTTTTCAACACAAATCCAGCTGAAAATTCAAATCTTATTTACTTCATCGATTTACTGCGTCAATAAAAAGTGATTCGTAAAAGTGAAGCATTTCCTTCAATTCAGCATGGCCACTTTAGCGTCTCTCAAACATCTAGACCATACAACACTGTGCCAATGGATCATCAGCAACAAGTCACCAACGGGATTAGGTAAATTCTCCATCGTTGATGTCCGTGATATTGATCATGCTGGTGGTCATATTATCAACTCCATTCATTTCCCATACGATCGCATTTCCTTTGAAACGATACATAAGCTACAAGCAGACATCACTGACTCAGATGATATAGTTTTCCATTGCGCATTGTCCCAACAGCGAGGTCCTTCTTCTGCGTTGAAGTTCTTGAGAACTGTTGATCAAGAATGGCTCAAACAGAGAAACGTGTGGATCTTAAGGGGCGGGTTTGTTAATTGGCAACAACATTATGGGGAAGACAAACAGTTAACCGAAGGTTATATTAAGGATATCTGGAAGTATGGTTATTAGAAACGTCAGATCTGCGGTGGGGAGACATACTTACCCACATGTAAGATTGGTATCATTGTACCCATTTCTTTTAAAGTCCATATTCAGGGAACTACCCATCATCGAGAAATGAAGAACAAAGAACGTACTAGGATAAATATTGTCCTTACGTTTATGGCCGCTTCACTGGAAGTAGATTGTTATTCGAAAAATGAAGGGTTGTGCATTGAACGATTCACGAATACATCAGTTATAACACACCAAGAAAGAACAAATCTATAACTCATAGCTATTAATCAACTCTCCACTCCAGAAACTGTTCTCATTGGCAACGTTGTTCAACAGTCTAATCATAATACTCTTGCCCTTGTATGGATCCTTAGTGTAGAAGCCGTTTTTGATCAAATCTCTATGGGGGAAACCGGAGTCTGGATACCCTTCATAACCAACCAAGTATTCTGTGATCAAAGGCAATTTATCACCAATCCAAGATGCATGAATGGTATGATCTGCAAACCCATTACCAGAGTTAGGATGCACCAAGACTGACAAAGAACCGTGGTTTAATTGAATCCAGGAGAAGAACCTAATGAATAAGGCTGGAGATTCCGTATCGACTTCAAAGAAAGCAGTGATATGTGGGCCTTTAATGGCTTCGTTACGCAGAACCTTTAAAATTAATGAGTCATTGGAAATTTCATCTGAGAATGTGGAAATGATCTTGTTCTTTAATTCAATGGCTTCGATACGAGAATTCGTGTTTTCATGGAAGTAATAGATATGGAAATCATAGGATTTGACAGGTTCGAAGAAGGAAGCCATGATGGTTTTAATGTATTTATTGGATGTTTGAGAATTGAAGGTATCACAAAAATCGTCGCTGAATACCTAACCTGAGAGGAACTTAGTGAGATTTATAACATGAACTTTTAAAATGCTGCTTTATTTTATTATAACTTTCAACATTCTGAGATAGGTCAAGATTTCCGATTGTGCATGCAGAGAGAGAGACGTATGCTCCAGTTGTTCTGATGAAAATGGACTTCTTTCCAAACCGGGTAATTTATGCGAAGGACAGGAGCGATATAGAAATCATGGTTGTGCTGAATTATTGAAAGGAACTCCTTATAAGAATAATATTTTCTCGAGATTCCCATTCTGACAAATTTCAAGTGGCTAATGTTTATAATAATAAGTTTGCTTTTAAAGGCAAAAGTGCAGCATACGTCCCGTTTTATCTGACCTGGAAAGAATTATATTATATAGGAAGGTGTGACTTCAATAAAGCCACAACTGTGTAAAGATTATGCCTCTTCATTAAACTTGACTGACAAGACTATTTTATAAATGTTGGATATATATTCGGTTTTTGATTTCTTATTTCTACCCATAGTAGGTAGCTCAACGATCACCCAAATGTTCATATGCCTGAATCTGGTGTACCAATTACAGAAGTTGTTCAAGATGACCATAAGAGAAAAAATATCAAATCTAACAATTAATGAAAACAAATCTACTTAATTCTTCCTACCAGTTGAATCTTATGATTTTCAAATTTATTACCTCTCTAATTCTCCAGACTCTCGCAATGAAGCTATTATGTTGAAGAACAAAGTATTTGAAGATTTCCAACAAGAAGCCGATGAAGATAGGATCATCGTAAAGGTACTTCGTGATGAAAATATCAAAGGCCCAGATGTCATTTCATAGTTTGAAGTTGACATCGCTGATGCCCCAACTTTTGTTTAATTCTTTTCTTGGGCCCAAATCAACCACTGTACTTTGTCGATCTTGGTGCATCCACATACCGATAACACCTTTAACGATCATACAGTTAAAGCTGCATGTATTGGTGACAAGTTGCCTTTGATTACTCAATCTTTGAAATATCTAGGTGAGATATCCTTCAAGAGGATTAATTAGTGACGGATTCTATGATAAAGTGGAATTATATTCCAAAAGAATCGTTGTCAGATTGTTAAAGGCTGGTCCTAAGGACAAGTTCTTGGATCAAGAGCTGTTGGATCGTTATAAGATGGGCCTGAAGTAGGACCACCCTAAGGAATCGTATATCTTTTAGAGAAATCCTAAAAATATTTATTTACATCCCACATGGTAAATACCATGGTCTCTGTTGTATTAAGGACACTCGAACTGTTTTTTTTCAAAATTCACACATTGGGTCGTATATTTGTATCTGTCCAATCACAGTCTTGAAAATCGCAATCGGATATTAACGGCGTCAATGGTCACCGAGTTTTCCGCGGAAACCCGACTAAGTATTTTCCATCAGCTATGCAACATGGAAATAGATTCAGATAGGCGAAACCCTGTGCCTGACGCCTAAACTATGAGGTGAGGATCGAAACCACCCCAAAATCTTTGTGGTGTAGCCTTCAAAACGTTCACTGTTGTTGATGATTGGCTATATGTTATCTATTGATGCCTAACGGCAACCACCTTGGTCTAAAAAGAGAGAAGAAGTCAGACTCTCCTCCATCCGCACCTGACCCGGGACTTTTGTTCGTAGTTAGAGGAGTCAAATGAGCGGTCCTTCCTTTCCGAGTCGGGAAAGAAGTCTCGCTTCAACACCGCGAAAGCCGAGTTTCGTTTGAAAACCTTTTCCTTCAACAACCGAAGATGGTGCTCGGGCACCGATAAGCACGGAAATCAAAACAAAGACGAATGATTGAATCTCCTTGTCAAGAATTAGTGCCAGAAAATTACAACCGAGCTGGCTGAGGATTTGAAAATTATTATACAGTGGCCAGTGAAAAAAAAAACCAGAATTTTATTCACAATCTCATCCTTCAAGCTAATTGCAGAACACACTGAATTTCAAAATGAGTGTGAACCCAGATCAACAAAACCAGGCTGGTGATAACTTCTCTAACAGTGGCCTTGTTAACCTTCCTCCTATTCAACAGCAAGCTCATCACCAAAACCAGTACAACCATCCCCAACACCAGCCTATTGCTCCAACAGCCTCACTCATAAATACACAGTCACAATCCTCCAACATGTCAGATACAACAGGAATGTCTGAAGCTGATAAGCTGAAATACAAGAGAAACTACAAAGCCTGTTTGAACTGTCGTACGCGTAAGGTCCGTTGTGACTTGGGCCCAGTTGATGCCCCGCATGAACCACCTTGTGCCAGATGTTTACGTGAAAGAAGAGAATGTATATTCAGTGATTCAAGAAGAGGTTTACATGCAGGCAAGAAGAGAAAACTTGATGCTAGTGGAAGCGAAGAGCTTCCATATAATGAAGATTCATCCAGATCTAACAGTTTTTCTGCCCCTCCTGTGGCAGACAACACCAGTTATAATGCTTCTTCACAAATCCTACGACAGCAGCAACATCCGTTAGCAGCAGCAGTAGCAGCTGAACCAATCATACCACAACAACAATCCCCACAAATGTCGCGTTTGGGCTCCTATCCAAGTTCTCAAACTCAAGCACCTGCTGTTCCAATGTTTGTTCCAGGATCGGTTCACAATCAAACACAACCATTCCAAAAAGCTCCAAAGCAGCAACAGACCGCACCAGCGCAACAGCAGCCGCTTCAACAAAAACAACAGCAGACAACTCCACAACAACCGCCAATAACTCGTTCTGGTTCATCTTCCACTATTAACGATGAGACCAAAGCCATTCCACCACCGAACTCCGAATTTTCCACTACTCAAGGTGCTTTAGTGTTCCTGGCTCGTGCTGCTGGTACCATTGCTCGCTCAGATGACAGAGATCATATTAACGCCAGAGAAATGCATCAACAATTTGAAAGCGAGTCCAATTCTCGTGCTAACTCCAACAATGTTAACACTGGTACTTCTTCCAGCCCAAATACAGCTAATACTAATGCCCCTGTTGGTTCTTCTCGCTCTGGTGCTGATACTGAGCTACGTAAGACTGATGACTTTGATTCCAATTATAACGATCTTCCACCATTAGTTCGTCCAGTGGGGCGTGCTCCTTTATTAATGCCACCGGTAGACAGAGCAACCAACGTCCATCCAAATCCATCCAAAACATTGGCTGATATCGATTACATTGGTTCAAGCAAGATGCTTACTGTGACCCAAGCTGAACGTCTGATCAAATTATTCTTTTTAACTTTACATCCTTTCTTCCCTCATATTCCAACCCAGTTGCACGATCCTCAAGTTTTGGCGGGGTATCCGATTTTACTTTGTGCAATTTTGACGATTTCAGCCCGTTACCATTCCCTTGAAGATGAAGAACCAATTACAGCTGATGCTGGCACAACTACTGAGAATGGTGAAAATTCTATTGGTACCAATGTCACTGGTGAAAGACCACAACAATTCACCTCCAACTCAAAGAGCATTCAATTACACGAACGTCTATGGATCTATTGTCAGCGTTTGATCTCCCAAACTGTTTGGGCTGAAGCTTCTACTCGTTCTATCGGTACCGTTTTGGCATTCTTGTTGTTCACTGAATGGAATCCACGTGCAATTCACTGGAGATGGTCCGATTATGCCAATAGTAACAACCAATTGACTTCTACTGACGCTGATGGTAAGCCCAAATCTGAAGAGGAACTAGGGTTGACCGGTTTGAGTGCAATGAGAAGAAGTGACAGAATGGCTTGGATGTTGATTGGTTCCTCGGTTAGATTGGCTCAAGATATGGGGTTCATCAACACTTCCAGTAAGATCTTCGTGGCTACGCATATGGCTGAGACCCATACCGCTATGAATTTGGGCAAAAGATCAATGTTGGCTCATTCTTTGGCTGAAATTGACTTGGATACTGAAGAAAACGGCGAAGTTATTGACTCTAAGAAACAATACTTTGACGACGAATTGATTTTGAATCTGGATGAAGAAACCTTGATCAAGAGACAACAAGGCAAGAAATTATTGAAGTTTTCCTTCATGCAAAAGGCAAAGTTGGAGCTATTGAAGATCATGTCGTTAGCTTATGAAACTATCTATTTCAACAATGAAAGCCTGAATGATCAACTGCACCATAGACAAAACTTGATCATTTTGTCCATTTTATCACCATTGATTGAAAACTGGTACAAAACTTATAAGAAACTCTTGAAGCCTTCCAACCCAAAGAATTTCAACCAACATTGTAACTTGAAAAACGCTGGTGTTGAGAAACATGTCAGCGAAATCACCAAACAAATCGAAAAGGAGTCATTGATCTGTGATTATTACTACTGTCAATTGTACATTTATTCTCTTTCCTTGACCATGGAGAACTCACCATTGAATACCAACCCTACTGCAGCAGCATCCACAAGCGAGAATGCTTCTGACAAGAAATTATTGAACAACATCAAATTAGACGAAATTTCTAAAGTCGCCAAGTTCATCGAGATCGCTTACAGTGCAGCTAAGGAAATCCTGAACATTGCCATCAGAGTTCACAAGTTGAAGATGTTGAAATATATGCCAGTCAGATGGGTTACTCGTATTGTTCGTTCCGTTGCATTTATTGTTAAATGTTTCCTCACATTGACTAACAATTCCAACAATTCCAAGATCAGTACTACTGGCTCCAAGAAAAACGCTATTGAATTTTCTACAATTATGAGTTTGAGTTTGACTCCTACTGAAGAAATCATTCAGATCATTCAAAAGGCCAGTATTGTTTTAAGAGAAGCTTCCCCTGATGAATTGCATCTATGTACCAGATATTCCACCATTTTGATGTATTTGTGCCTGGAGATGAAATACCGTTCGAAGATCAGTTTCAACGTCCCTCAATTTGATAAATTATCTACGAGTGATGATGAAGATGACACTGAAGAGAAGAATGCTACTGGTACCGCCGCTGCTGCTGCCCCCTCATCATCAGCTGCTACCGGTACCTCTACTTCTTCAGCACAACAAGCCTTCTCCAACACCAATTCTTTACAACAGCAAGAACCATACTCTCAATACACACCGCAACAAGTACCAAACATCCCGCATCAAATGCCAGCTGACGACAACCCATTTGCGCATCAATTCAACTATCCACAAGCCCCATCTGCCGGAGGTGCTCCAGGTCAAACTAATTTACAGCCATTGCCTGATAATGTCATTGACTGGTTCTTGAAGAATGATGAAAGTATTGGTTTGAATTTCGTTGAACCTTGGACTGAGATGATTGAACAACATTTGGAGAAGAGAAGTACTTGAGTGGGATGATTGTTATGTCTATTTGGTTTTGTATAGAGTTTTCTGTTTTCTGTGTTCTTTTTTCTGGTTTCTGTTTTCCGCTCTTTTGATTGTTCAATGTGTGCGTTTTGATTTTGTTAATATGATATCATACCTCTACTTTAATCTCTTCTTTTCAAAAACTGCACTCTTTTTTTTAACAATACGGATAATTGTATCATTTTGTTCGAAATCCTATGATGCTTGTATGCTCACAAGAAAGTAGTTTAAGGTTTCTCAAAAACTCAAATTACGTCATAAAAGTCCACGAATTATTTTCAACCCGCGGATTGAAATCATACGGGAAGAGAAACTTACCTATAGAGCGACAGCAGCCCATATAACATAACAACGCGAAAAAAATAAACAATCAGTTTATACGGAAAAGCAAGATACGACGTCACATATATGATAATATTACCTAGATATTTTCAAACCTATTTGATATCAAGCTAATTTGTACCTAGATCCTGTGTTATCTGTATTATCTTCCAATACCCCCAAAACGAAGAAGCAGTAACTCAATAGTCTCTCCCTTTTGCTTCGAACGAAAGCACACAATAATTCAAAATGAGGAGGAATTACAAACTTATCAAGATCGGAATCAGACAACAACTTATCGTGTTGGTGTTGTTCGTTGCATTATTCTGTCTTATAGTGCTGGCAATTGTGACGGGAGTTTATTATTCTTCGAATTATCGCTCGGTCAGAAGTGATAGATTGCAAATCGTGGCACAGATGAAAGCTTCCCAACTTCAACAGAGTTTGAACACTTTGTATTATCAGATCTACTGGTTATCGACTAGAGATAATGTGCCGAATTCTCTAGTAAGTTATAAGGCAGGGAACACTTCTTCTGCTAATTTCGTGGATGCTGGTGATACCATTAGACAGTTCTTGTCGTCCATAGCCACCGTTGTGTCGGTGAAATTATACGAATCCTCAGCAAAACAAGTTTTTGTTTCTCCCTCAAATTGGTCATCCAGTTATATTCCACAAGATACGATTGACCAACTTTATTCTTTGGATTTCAACATGTCTTTCACCAATAAAAATTTACTTAACGCACATGGCCTTGTTAGCGGTCCTTTGATAAACTCGTCTTATAATTACGTCATGTCGATGACTGTTCCTATTTTCAGTGCAGCTTCCATTCTTTACGATACCACCGATTTGGTTGGTTATTTGACAGCGACAATGAGTGCTGACTCTATTTATTCTGTTGCGGAGGATAACACCGCGTTGGAGAACGCCCACTTGAGAATTATCAGTACGAACTCTAGTAGTTCAACGCCGCAGAACAACTTGTTATATAAGTATGTTCTACCTGAATCTGTCGAATTTCCACAGGGATTTTACGACACTTATAAAATGCAAAATAACTCCTATGCTCTAAGGGCACTTCATGAGTTGAGAACAGGTTATGACTTGAATACGGAGGGTCAATTTGGTGAGAAAATTGCCGTTGGTTATTGTCCTGTCGATTTCCAGTTAACCAAATGGGCAGCCATTGTTGAAGAACCAAGATCCAAATTTATGGCTCCTCAAGATACTTTGACCAAGATCACTATTGCGTCTTGTTTTGCCATCGCTGCTTTTATCTGTATCATCACTTTCCCATTGGCTCACTGGGCTGTCAAACCAGTATTGAGGCTACAAAAAGCCACAGAATCCATTGTTCAAGGTAGAGGTCTAACCAAGCATAATCGTTCCAATGGAGCATTTTCAACATGTGGTTCCACCGTAAATATGGATGTTCATAGCCATGGTACACGTTCCAATAGAGCCTCAGTTTCGTCTTCTTCACACCATTCCGATCCAATCACACATACAAACACACTAGCCACCGATCATTCATCCATAATAAGTCCTGGTGGGACTCCGGTTCCAGGAATGACAGGTGGACACCATTCCACTTATATTTCCAATGCTCGTGTTCCAGAATACACTCGTATGTTCCATGATGAATTGTCCAAATTGACAGAAACTTTCAACGCTATGACTGATGAATTAGATGTTCAATATTCTCAATTAGAAGACCGTGTGAAGGCTCGTACAAAACAATTGGAAACAGCAAAAATCCAAGCTGAAGCTGCTAATGAGGCTAAGACTGTTTTCATTGCTAATATCTCACATGAATTGAGAACCCCATTAAATGGTATTTTGGGTATGACAGCTATTGCTATGGCTGAAAATGACGAGGGGAAGATCCAGCAGAGTTTGAAATTGATTTTCAGATCTGGTGAATTATTATTACACATTTTGACAGAATTATTGACTTTCTCTAAGAATTCTCTTAAAAGATCCAAATTGGAGAATTCTGATTTCAGTACTGTTGAAGTCGCTTTGCAAGTTAAGAGCATTTTTGGTAAGTTGGCTAAAGATCAGAAAGTGCATTTGTCTATAAGTTTGGCTCCTGATGAGATCAGAAAGATGGTTCTTTTCGGCGATTCCAATAGAATCATTCAGGTTGTTATGAACTTGGTCTCGAATGCATTGAAATTCACTCCGGTTGACGGCAAGGTGAATGTTAGTATCACCAATATTGGTGAGTACGATGAAGAAGCCTCTAAGGGAACTGATTACAAGGAAGTTATAGTTAAGAATACTTTCACTTCTGGTCTTCATGAAAAATTCAAGTCCGATTCTCCATTCGAAAATGTCATCGTTGAAGAGAAGCCAACACAAGCCACTACAAGCTCTGCGTCTTCTAACGAAAAGTCCGTTGAGCCAGGAGTCAATGACAACGCTGATGCTAGTGATACTGATACCAACGCTGACATCGATAACACTCGTTCGATCATCACCACTTCAACCACTTCCTACCAAGAACGCTTCCACGAAGAGCAATTCAAACAATCTGTTCAAAGCAAGCAACAACAACAACAAGAATCAGGCCAATATTCCGACCAAGTCTCCTCTTTGCAGTCCGAAGAAGAAAAGAAAGCATACAAACCTTTGAAGCAACCGAAACTTTGGGTTGTTGAATTTGTCGTTGAAGATACAGGGCCAGGTATCGATCCAAAACTACAAGAAGCTGTTTTCGATCCTTTTGTTCAAGGTGATCAAACTTTGTCTCGTCAATATGGGGGTACAGGATTAGGCCTGTCGATTTGCAGACAATTGGCAGAGATGATGAATGGTGTTATGATTTTGGAATCGACTGTCGGGGTTGGGTCTAAGTTCACGTTCAGAGTTCCATTGTTGCAGACTAAAGAGATGGAAGTTCTTAATGAGGAGGAGTTTTTCAATGATGAGTTTAATTTGAATAGTAAGAAGAATAGAAAAGTGAAAATTGTTGAGCCTGTTAGAACTCCAGAGATTGCTGATGCTGAATCTGAATCCGATAATACCAGTTCTTCTGCAGCTGCCACTGGTTCTGCTTTGAAGCCACACATAACACAATCACAATCAGAACCAAACATCATAACAAGTAGAAAGAACGATGAAGAAGAATGTGAGTCTTATTTCGATAGAAAGATCCTTCAATCCACTGGTACTGCAAACAAAGCCAACTCTATTTATTCCACCCAATCAGCTACTCCAGGTGCAGCCCATCCAGTCATTGACACTGCCCATTCCACCACTATCGTTGAGACATCTTCTGTTCCAACCGCCACTAATGTTTCTCAAGAGACCAAAGCCAATAAAGATTTAAAGATTCTTGTGGCAGAAGATAACATTGTCAACCAGGAAGTCATCAAGAGAATGTTGAACCTTGAAGGATACAGCAACCTAAGCATGGCTATCAATGGTGAAGAAGCAATCAATTACGTCGAACAATCGATCAAAGACTCCCAATTGTTCGATATCATCTTCATGGATGTTCAAATGCCAAAAATCGATGGTTTACAAGCTACGAAGATTATTAAAAATACTTTGGGGTTCAAGAATCCTATTGTTGCGTTAACAGCTTTCGCTGACGAGAGTAATGTGAAAGAATGTGTTGAAGCGGGGATGATTGGGTTCCTGAGTAAACCTATTAGAAGACCACAGTTGAGAAAGATCTTTAAGGAGTTCTGTGGGGAATCGGCATAGGTATTATCGGGGGAAAAACAAGATTGGGCCTTTGTAATAAATCATGTATATATAAATATCTATAGAACTGTTTTTTTATTTTCTTTGCAAATATTGGAGAATCACCAGTATGAGATTCTTTCGGTCTCCATTAACGATGATTTTGTGCAAGGTTGAATTCTTCATGATACGTATTCTGGTTTTTAAATGCATATAGATCTACGGAAAAAGGTGCTGAAATTACATTGTCTCAACTGCTAATCGAAGAATCATTAACTGTTTCTGGGACAAAATTCGAACATCTAAGCGCAAAACTGCACAGTGCAAGCAAGAGCTGAGCCCACTTAGTCGGATCCCCAAATTATCTTGGATCGGCACTTTTTTTGCCCTGCATGTGTTCTCTGGCTTTGGAAAATCACAGACATCATGGATGGTCCAGTAATTAGTTGCGAGATAAAGGGGAAAAGAAAGGCTTACACAAGGAATATATTTCCCCACCACTTCATACCACCTTATACCATCTTCCTCTTTATAAAGCTGTGAGATTATATACCTGTTAGAAGCGATGTCAGAATCCATTGCACAACAACCTCCTATTCCAGTCGGTCCAATCGTCTCCGATTTGTTCCATTACAAACCATCTTCATATTCCGTCGATGTCAATTATCAAGTTGAACATACCATTGATGAATCTGGTAACTTCCTCAGTTACAAACTCTTAAAGAACGCATCATCTCCAAGTGAAAGCAAAACAACCGTAATTGACCATATCCCTGACCATTTAAAAGTCTCAGAAACCAATGATGTCTTTGTTATCGATTCTGTTCATTCTGGTATCGGGAGAGATACTCGTGATTTCTTCAAGATTGTTATGAAGCCTGTTTTCGAAGATATTTGCATTGAGGGATATAAATATTTTGCTACGGAAAATGAATATTCCACCACAAATGTTGTCAAAAATGAAATTACAAAGGAATCTACGACTATTGTTTTATTAGGGGGTGATACTTCTATTTATGAGGTAGTCAACAGCGCTCAGGCTAACAACATTAATTGCAAAATCAGCTTTGTATTTGTCCCATTAGGCACAGGAAATGCCAATGCCTACTCTGCTGGGTTTTCCAATGAATTAATCGCCTTCACTAAATTGTTCAGTGATAAGATTTCACATTTACCAATTTATAAAGTTTCTTTCCCATCGACAGCCACCGCCAAAGGTCAGCCAATCACCTCAGCATATTTCCTTGTGGTTGTCTCTTGGGGGCTTCATGCTGATTTAGTCTTCGAAGCAGAATCTCCGGAATTGAAACTTTTTGGGGTTCATAGATTCAAAATGGCCTTCCAGAAGGTTTTCCAAAGACCAGAGCTCAAATATCTTGGTGAATTGTATAATGAAGAAAAGGGGACTTTAGTGCCAAAGGGTAATAATTTATACACAAACATTATTTCCCTTCCAATGGTCGAAAGAACATATATGATCTCTCCTGCTTCGCAGACCACTGACAATAAATTACATTTATTGAATTTCCCAGATGACTTCCCTGATAGAGGTGAACTCGCGCAGTTGTTATTTGCTCCATATCAGCAAGGTGCTCATGTACAGCATCCAAAGGTTTTCTATCAAGATGTTGGTAAGACAGGTGTCAATTTTAAGTTTTATCAAGATGATGTGAATTTATGTGTTGATGGTGCTATTGTGAATATTAAAGAGGCCAAAGGTAAGGAGATTCAAGTTGAAGTTATCCAAGATCAAGATCAGTTCAAGTTTGGCGTCATTGGTGTTTGATTAGTATTAAATGTAACAATCTAGCTTATAAAATGAATGATATTTTATCTATTGTAGGTAACTGATATAATTCCTAGGTCCATTTTCAAAGGGTGTTACATTGTTTCTACTTCTGAGTCTTAGCAGGAGCAGCAGCCAATTTCTTTGCCTGGAATCGTTTAAAAACTTCACTATCTCTCCTCTTGGAGCTACCGTCACTGGAATCACTGTCACTATCTGAATCCTGTAAAACGATCTGCTTTGTCGATATTCTTTCGAAAGGTTTGGTCTCTTCATTAACTGTTCTTTGGGTTTGCCTTTCTTTTTCCTTCTTTTGTATTCTTTCTAATAGTAACTTGGTTTTTTGTTGTTCTTGTCTCTTTTTATCAATCGTATGTTGAGAAGGACCAAAATCGATCTTTTCTGATTCTTTAGATTTTCTGAGCTCTTCTAATTCTTGAAGTTCCCTTTCGACCAAATCGGCATTGGTAGCCTTTTTCTCTCTGATTCTTTCCAATTTCCGCTGAAACATTATATCTTTTTTCTTTTTAGCGATCGCTCTTTCCTTTTCTTGTCTTTCTCTTCTTTCCTTCAAAGCCTTTTCATTGACAAAATTAGAATTGAAGTAAGCCTGATGAGCTTCAGGAGTGGAGAACTTATGTTGTAATTTGGAAACCCTATCAATTTTGGGAGCAGATTCATCATCAACGAGATACGTCTGTCCTGTCTTAGCGTTGTAAATGGCCTTTTGTCTTACCCCTGATCGATTCACAGGAGCAGTAATTCTTGCTGAAGATTGCAATTCCATCCTTCTTGAAGCAGTTCGGGAGAATTTCTGTTCTTGATGGAATGGACAAAGCGTATCAACAGACTTATCAACGTAACTGGAACATCTTTTGTTCCCAAGTCTGGACACGTTTGTACAAAATCCAAAATTCCTAGCTGTACCAATCTCCAAAATAGAATCGTACTTATGTGTAAGCTTCAAATTGAAAGAATTATTCTTCTTATTGATATAGATATCAGGATTTAACACAGCGATCAAATCTCCAATTTTCAATTTATTATACTTCTCAATCAACTCCTGGTTGAAAATGCTAATCATAACATTAAGTTTGAAATCAGTGATGTGTAAATTCATGAATCTACTTAATCCACCAGCTGTAACTTGGATATCGGATTTATGGAACAATACACCTAAAGTACACCAATTAGGGTAACGAGGTGTTTGGAAATCAGGAGGATAAACTTTGGCGAATAATTTTTCTAATCGAAGGACTTTAATATCATCAATGATTTTAAAAAGTTCATCCTCAGATAAATAGCGTCTGCTGATTTCGATACCTGAGTATCTCTCCTTTTCATCGACAGATTGTGGGTTGGTGTTTTGAGCTTTACCAAAAGTGTAAACTCTTGAGCGGAGAAACTCTTTTGTTTCCATTGCCTTTATTTCTATCTCCTTCTTGGCTTTTTCCAAGTTTTGTAAAAAGTTTGAGCCAGATGAGCTGAAACCTGTGTATGTCAATTTTGATGGTGGATGAGATATGTTTAAATGTGGAAGCTTAGGTTTATTAGGATTGTTTTCATATCTTGTACCACCAAGTTTTTCATATTCTTCTCTCTTCCTCTTCTTAGCTTCAGTTCTTCTTTGCAATTCCTTCTTGTCCATTTCAATCCTTTGCATTTTTTCTTTGAATTGTTTCTTGATCTCATCTTCTTGATGTCTGATTCCTATGGCGAACCAACGTTAGCCAGTTGTTCCTTTCGAGATATGAGGTTGTAATTATCTGTGGTACTTACTGCTTTCCAAACTCCTCTCATCTTCACTATCGTCTGTCAATAGACTAAAGTCTTCACCAGGATCATCAGACTTGTTGAAAACCTCTCTGTCGTCAAACTCCATCTCAAATCACCGACAACGACAAAGTTTTATAATTAATAGCTCAGAAACGGCAACTCTTGTACCTTTAAAGTCTCATTGACCATGGATCTTACCCGTTTTCACTGACGCGTTGCATACTATCAGTCGCGAATCGCCTTTTAGCTCATACCGTTCTACAAGTTATCTCAACATTAATGGATTTAGAAGAAAATTACTGAATATAGGATAACAATGTCAATGATTTGTTTTAAAAAAACCAACACTAGTGAGAAAGTAATAAAATATATCTAACAAAATGACAAAAAAGGCCAATCTCTATCAATTATTCCCTTTTGGTTCTCTTCTCTGCAGAAGCAGCTGATTCGGTTTCTTCATCAGCGGGACGCTTTTGACCAACAATAGGTTCAACAGAGATTGATCTCAACTTAGAAAGTTCCTCCTGTAAAACCTTCAATTTCTCTTCTAATTCTTTCTTCTCTTTGTTCAACTTGTCCGTCTTAGCTTGTAATAACTTACTGCGCATTGCAACTTCTTTCTTTGTGGCTTCTCTGCCTTCATCAAAAGCCTTCTTTTTCAATTCTTCCAATTCAGATTCAGAAGACTTAGCATTAGCATATTGTTTCTCCAATTTAGCTGTGGCTTCCTTGATCTTAGCCTCGTATTCATCTTCGAGTTTCTTCACGCGGATATCGGTCACTCTCTTGATCTTTTCTTCAGCTGGGGCTCTGATCTTGGCTTTATGGGCTTCAAGTGCTTGGTCGTATCTGGTCTTCAAATCAACCGCCAATTGATTTTTGATCTTTTCAATTTGATCCTTCCATTCATTATTGTCAGTCTTGACTTCGATAATCGGGGGTAAAGTCACAGTACCACTTGAACCTGGAGTTGGAGTAGAGTTCAACTTGGCCTTCAATGATTCAACCTCCTTAGTCAACGTGGAATTGGTCTTGAAAGCCTCTTGCAACTTGCTGTTCAAATCGGTTCTTAACTTATTCAAATTCTCTCTCTGTTTGACAACTTCACTATCTTTGGTTTTGATGACTTCTTTGACTTTCTGATCAATAGAATTCTTCAACTTCTCTAAATCTTCCTTATGTCTGGAGATTTCCAAATCCTTGGCCTTGATAATATTATTGGCCTTACCCTTACCCTTTGCTTGTTCTGACTGTTTCACCAATTCAATTTCCTTCGTCAAAGAGACATTCTTGGCTGTGAGATCTTCGTTGATCTTCAACAATTCTTGAAGTTTGGATTCTTGTTGTTTGAAACCTTCTAATTGCTTTTCCTTTTCAATAATAGTGGTTTTCAATTCTGCAATTTCAGCACTCGAAGGGGCAGGCGCTTGAGTTGGGAGGATTCTAGTTTCAAAAATATTCTTTAATTGGTTAAGCTTTTCTGCCATATTCTTCTTCAAATCTTCGACTTCGACAATGGCAGAAGCTTCACCTTGTGTCAGTGCCAATAATTCTTTTTCTTTTTCGGCCATAATCGCCATGAATTCTTCATCAACTCTTGTAGCAGTCAATGTAGTTTGGGATGAGTCCTGTGATTTCTTTCTTAACTCTTCTACTTCAGCAGATAACGCAGTAATCTTTGAATTACTTTCGGCCTTGATAGCATTCAACTCGGTTTCCTTCTCGGACAAGGCAGTGCTTAGTCTAGCCAATTCAACAGCTACAGAAGATTCTGTATCAGAATTCTTGGATTGACTCGATTTCAATTGCTCATTCAAAGAATCGATTTCTGCCTTAGTCGACTTCTTCAATTCATCCAATCCCCTTTGGCTTTCGGCAAGTTGAGCTGTCACAGCCTTGAGTTCACGACCTCTGTTGTAAATCTTCTCTTGAGCTTCCTTCTTTACACGTTCAAATTTATCTGAGACTTCATTGAATCGCACAACTTCTTCGGCTGCGGACTTGTTCAATTCGGCGATCTTACTCTTCAAAGATTCGACTTCAACCTTTAATTCGGAATATTCTTGCGGATCAATACGGTCATACTTAGTGAGGATATTTTGAGATCTTTGTTTCCAACGATCCTTTTCTTCGGTGATCAATGACACTTGTTGGAGTTTGCTTTGTAACTCAGCATTCAATCTAGAGACCTCTGATTCTAAAGGTTCAAATTTATTAGAATATTCAACCAATTGAGCTTCAAGATTCTTGATTCTGTTGATGTTGGATTGTAACTCGTTACGTAATGTGACGTTGCTTTCTCTCAACAAATTCAACTGTTCAACTTCACTTGATAAAGAGGCATGTTCTTTAGCCAACATTTCTCTTTCGGTATCTTGTAGTCTCAACCTACCCAATTCAAGTTTCACACTATCAAGTTCACTATTGGCAATGTGAGCTTGATGGCGAACACGTTGTAAATCACGGTTAGCGATTTCCAATTGAGCATCAGATATTTCCTTTTCACGACGGAGCAAAGTGATCAATTCTCTCAACTCTTCAGTGTTACCATTACCAGAAGGAGTAACAGCAATACTGGACAATGTTGATGGTAACTTGGTCAAAGATTCAATCTGGCTGTATAATAGTTGATTTTGAGTGTTCAGATCCTGTACTCTTTCCTTGGATACTCTCAATTCTTCTTCCAAATCTATTTTTTGAGCTTCCCAAGATTCTCTTGAAGTTTCCAGGTCTTGTTTGGCAGCCTTAGCTCCAGCAGACAAAGTTTGAATTTGAATCTTGAAGGCACTGGATTCTTCTCTCAACAAAGAGACGGCCTTGGAAACTTGAGCGTGTTTTTGTAATTCCTTGCCATAGTTTTGTTGGGCTTCATTGGCAATGGAAACTTGTTGTTGGTATGACTCTTCCAAAACGGCAACCTTTGCATCGTATTCTTCCTTTAGTTTATCACTAGATGCGGCTCTGGTTTGAAGGATCTTGATCTTAGCGTTCAAAGTTTGGATCTCCTTGGTAGAATCGGCCTTTTGCTTGGATAACTCTTCCGTAACAGCGTTCAATTGTTCGTTGAGTGATTGAGTGGTTTCAGTAGACTTGGACTTTTCGAGCTCTAATGAAGCGATCTTCTGGGATATCGATTCCTTGTATTGATCGAAAGTGGTGGTAATATTGTTCAGAGCTTCTTCTGTAGCGGTGGCGATGGACTTGAACTTGGTGACAGAAGCATTAACGTGATCTAATTCCAACTTCGTATCCTCTAACTCTCTGGCTAATCTCAAAGCATCTGTGGAAACTTGGATAGCTGGAGACGAAGAAGCAGGTTGTTGGTCAATAGAACCTAAAACAAACTCACTGGATTGTATCTTCTTAGATAATGTAGACACCTTTTCTTCAAGTTGCTTAACATGGCTCTTCTTCTCAATCAATTGCTCTCTGGTAGCGCTCAATTCACTTCTCAAAGTGTCAATTCTATTTTGATAAACACGAGATTCAGAATCTTTCTTCGAAATGAAGCTGTTCAATTCAGCAGAAGATTGGGACAATTTCTCTCTCGCAACGGCAAGTTCAGCTTCCAAAGTTCTAGTTTGATTCAACAAACGGGTTTGAGTATCATTGGTATTGACCTCACGTTCCTTTTCCAAACCTTGGAGATTCAACAAGAGAGTGCTCAACCTTGATTTTTCAGTAAGCAATTGTGTGTTTTCGTCGTTCAATCTACTTTCAATAGACTTCCATAATTTTTTCTCAGCCTTCAAGTTTGAAGTTTCCGATATCAAACTATCGAGCGATGATCTAGTTTGAATCAATTCTTCAGTGATTTGCTGGGTTCTCAATTCGTGTTTACTCAAGTTCTCTTGTAAAAGGTGTGATCTCTTTCTGATCTCTTCAGCTTCAGACTTGGAAAATCTCAAGTTGTCCTGTAATAAAGTGTACCTCTCTTCACCCAACTCCTTCGAAGATCTCTCCTTGGCCAAAGCAGTGGTCAACTCGAATCTGTCGATCTGTAAATCAGACACTTGCTTGTTCAACAAGTTGACTGTGGTTTCATATTCAATCTTGAACTGCTTCAATTGATCCTCTAAAAGTTCTGCTTCCGCCTTGGATTGTTCATACTTCTCCGCCAAGGAAGCCACTTGTTTTCCATCAAGAGAATGGGAGGATAATTCAGTAGTCAACAAATTACCGCTACTTGTCAAAGGCTTGTCGGCCAACATAGATCTGAACATATCACGTTCCTTAGTCACAGATTTCAACTTAGATTCAATAGAACTGATCTCTTCTTGTAAAGTGATAATGGCCTCCTTGGCTTCTAAGATAGCTTCGTTTTCCAAAGTTTCCAGTTTAGACTTTGAAGTCTTTTCTTCGTTTTCCAATTTAGCACCTAATTCTCTAACAATGTGCAGCAACTCTTCGTTCTTAGACTGAAGTTCAATGATGTTTTGGAAAGTAACCAATCTTTCACTGATCAATTTATCAGTATCGGATCCCCTCTGAAGAAAATCACCCTTCGCGATTCTGGCTAAGGCTTGTTTTTCAGCTGGAGTCAAAGGACCATCAGTATCACCTCGGACAGAGATTTGACATAATAATGATTGAACTTGACGAGCCAAATCGACCTTTTGTCTATTCAAAGCCGAAATAGTAATACCACCGTCTTGTAATTGTTTGGTGAGATCACTGACGTCGTTCTGCAATAATTCTTTTTCTCTAGTGGTGGTTTCAAGGACAAATGATAACTTGGTCAATTGTTCTTCCAAATAATTCGCCCTTTCCTTAGTAGCATTGATCAATGGTGCCTTTTGTTCTAATTCTGCAACGAATGCATTAATTTGCTTTTCAAGACGTTCCTTTGCACGACGTTCAAGAACTAATTGCTTTTGCATCAATGTGAAGTCGGAGTGTAATTGATTCAGGGAAGTAACTGGAAATTTAGAACCTGGGAGTTGGCAAGTGTTGGCGGAGCTTTCATCGTGTATACTAGAGAGTTCATCTAGTGTAGTCTCTAATGATTGTACCTTAGATTCAGCATCGACTAACTTCAACTTGTACTGATTCAATTCGGTTTGTAACTGAGCTGCATGATCATAAACGTTATGTCTAGAATGTTTCAATTTCTCTTCTAAGTCAACGATTTTAGTCTTGGCATCTTCGGTTGAAGACTTAAGCAATTCAACTAATCTATCCTTCTGTGAGATTTCCTTGAAAAAGTCTTCCTTGGTAGAGGCTAACCCATCAGATAGAGACTTCACCTTCAATAACGCATTGTCAGCCTTAGAGGAGACATCGGAGAAACGTTCCTTCAAATTTTCATGAGCCAATTGTAAAGAATTTAATGCGTTAGTTTTCTCGTCTAGCTCGGTGCGAAGCTTCGTGAACTCTTGGGACTTTTGGTTTCTGTAATCGGTGAAGTCTTCAGTCATTTGGTTTAATTCCTTGTTCAACCAATCGTTGTTGTTGTTGATGAGATCAACTTGGGTTTCTAATGATTGAATCTTGATATTGGAGTGGACAAAGTTGGAATTGGCAGATTGATTACTTGTCTCCAATTGAATCACATTCTTTCTCAATTCGGATGTTTGGATTTGTAAAGCCTTTAAGTCACTGTTCAAAACTTCAATTTCTTTGTTCTTCTTATCTAATAACTCTAATGTTCTGATCTTCTCAGAATGCAAGTGGTCAAATTGTTGTTGATTCTGGAACTTCAAAGATTTGGATTGTGAGATTTGCGATTCCAATGTTTCTAACTTATCTCTAATTTCGAGCTTACTTTTTTCAAGGAATGTGATTTGTTCCTTCAATTCCTTATTGGTTGTTTGGGATTTTGTTAGCTGAGATTTGAATAAATCGACCTTCTTGTTTGCAATATGCGAAGATTGCTCTAACTTAACTTCCAGAACAACCTTTTCGGATGTCAAAGATCTAAATTCTCTAACCTTGGCTTGTAACCCTTCCAAGATGGATGGCTCTAAAGAGTCTACCAGTTTCAAGTCAACGTTCAAGAAGCTTGACACGTCGCATAATTCAATAGGACCAGCTGGGATTTCTTCGGATATCACAGTTGATTCAGGAATAGTGGTGGTATGTTGTGTCTTTGGTGCGTTCGATACAGAAGAAGGTGATACAGTTTGAGTTTGATCATCGACAGTAACTGGGCCGTGATCTAGTGGGATATCTGTTTCTTCATTTATTTCGACAGCAGTTGTTTGCCCCTGTTGTTCTTCTCGGGTCTCTTTGTCTAATTTCACTGTGGTGTATTCAAACTGTGGGGATTTCATTTCCTCTTGATCTTCTTCGATTGCTTCACCTCGCTCGTTTTCTTGGACCACTAAGGTGGCTTCTTCCGGGACTTGTTCAGTCTCACTTGGTTCTTCAACATTGTCTGGTTCGACTGGATTCTCAGTAGTAACATTTGAGTCATCAATTAGTTCCATAGTTGCTTCAATTGACTCAACGCGGAATTCATTAGCCTCCACGATATGTTCTTCTTGAGCTTGTTCTGAGTGGTTGGGGGTCCGATCCTGTGGAGTGGCTATTTGGGCGAAGAGTGGATCTATAGCAGCATTGGCTAAATCTTCCAGGTTTTGAGGTGCGTCAAATTGAGCAGTATCAAAAACACCTATCGATTGGACCGGTTCGTCCTGTTCGTTATGGATAGAGCTTTCTATATCTTCTGCTTCATCATCATTGTCATCTTCCTGGTGTGATTCTTGCTCTTGTTGTTCGTCTTCTTCCTCATCGTCCCCAGATGGCTCGTCAACATCCATGGCATCATCCCCAATTTCTTCACTCTCTTCACCGCTTTCCTCTGGTTGTTCTTCTTCATCAATATTTTCAGAAGCCTCTTCATCCTGGCTCATATCTGAGATTTCATCGTCGTTTTCTTCGGCCTCATTAGCCGCCGCGTTGATAAGTTCTGAAGTGTCTGCTTTCTCCTTTTGATCTTGTTCTTCATCATCGTCAGAAGATATCACAAAGACATCAGGTTGATCTTCACCAACATCGGACAATTCTGGATGGGATCCTTGTTCAGAATTCTCGCCTTCTTGATGTATTGAATGATCCTTACCTGTGTCCATTGGAGGAATCTTTCAAAGTATAACTCGTAATTGATTAAGCAAATTTGTATAGCAATTAATAATCTGCTAGGTGGAGTGAGTTTGGATATATGATTGAGGCTATGAAATAGCTTTAAGAATTGAAAAATGCTCAAGAGAACTTCTAGTTTAGACTTCTCCTTCAATCTTACCTGGAGTCTCTACGCCTTTTTTGCGACTGGACGCACGACGATACAATAATTGGTGAGTGATCAGTGCAACAAACCCTCCAATTACCTGTTTCAATATCGAGGACAACAAACACACGTGCAGCATTTAGAATGAATTCCGGGATACCCAGACTCGTGCCCTAGGTGATTCATCACGTGCCACGGGGAGGGCAACTAATTCAGAGTAAAGCGCGAAACAAAATTTCAAAATCTTTCATCGAAAACATCCGGTCACCACCCACGCAACTTTTTTGCGATGGGCCGAATGCAGGCAATTCCCAATTCATATGTCTTCTTCGACTGCACTTTTTCAACGGGCAACGCGAAAGACTCTTCAAATTTTTGCCTTTGGCTGGGAAAATCCGCGCACAATTTGGTAAAAGTTCAAAAACATTATTCTGTTTCACACTTTGCACATTCACACGGTAAAGGAGGTTGTTATTAACAAACCAAGGTAGTAATTCAAAATGCAAATGTAAGTCAAGGATGGAGGGACTTATTGCAAATACCAGGAGGTCATCAATCACATCATCACCTTCATGATAAGCATTCACACCATTTCCATCGTAGTTTTCCACATCACATTTGAAGAACATCAAGAATTTTCCGACAAGAAGACAATCAAACAATATCAAACCGAAAATAAACTCTACCATTCGTTGAATATTGGAGAATGGAGCCTTCGAGTGCCTGATAACAATCATGACAACTTGTTGAGGCAAGATCACGAATCCCTTCCTTATGAACAGAAATGGTTAACAAGAAATTGACGATGGGGAATCTTCTGGTTAAGCAAATAATGGGTCTACTCATTCATTCAATCAATGTGCTATTATGATCAGCTACTAACATGTATTTTCTCAGTTTCGTTAAGACCTTAACTGGTAAGACTATTACTTTAGAAGTCGAATCCTCCGACACTATTGACAATGTCAAGGCTAAGATCCAAGACAAGGAAGGTATTCCACCTGACCAACAAAGATTAATCTTCGCTGGTAAGCAATTAGAAGATGGTAGAACTTTATCTGACTACAACATCCAAAAGGAATCCACTTTACACTTGGTCTTAAGATTAAGAGGTGGTATCATTGAACCATCCTTAAAGGCTTTAGCTTCCAAGTACAACTGTGAAAAGTCCATTTGCAGAAAGTGTTACGCTAGATTACCACCAAGAGCCACTAACTGTCGTAAGAGAAAGTGTGGTCACACCAACCAATTGAGACCAAAGAAGAAGCTCAAATAGTCGGTTTCGCCCTCTAATTTATGTGCTTTCCTTGTTTTATTTCATCTCTCTTTTGGATTTGAAGTTGATTTGGTTATGTTAAAGTTTTGGTATTTTAGTGACAAATTTTTAATAAATGAAAAATTATTATGAATTAAAACCATCATCATTCATGCTTTTTGTATTGTAAATTATAAAATGGGTCGTTTTATTCCAAATGAAGGAATATATGACAACTTTCATATTTAGATTAAGACAGTAATGATATTTGTTGTGGGATATGACGTGACAATTCTTTTTAACTAGAAAGCCCTCTCATGTAAACTGTATAGCACTAAAATATGAATATGGTTTGAACAGGTTTCAACAAAAATGTGACTAGTTCCAGTTACTTAATTCTTATGTTCGTGTACCCGGTATGGTACTTATGCAATTGGTGGGTTTAAGCCTCGGCTTCAAGTTTCAACACCACACACTCTTTTCGGCTGACTCGTCGTGCGTGATCGTTTCAATTGGAATCTGGGGAATTCTGATATGAATGAACCGATGTCAATTCAACATTCATCCAAATACAACGGTACAGAAGGGGCATCTTTTAAAAAAATTCAATTTGAATATATATTTCATCTAGTAAGCCCCAGATCTTGATTGGAATTCCAGACATAACCCACTATTCCAATCCAATATGACAGGTACCGTTAAGCTTATTGGATTCAACGATAAGACCACCGAGTTAGAACTTGTAGATTCTAACAGCCGAGCGACTCGTGTTCAACTGTAAGTAAAAAGAAACAATGAGACCAATATTTAAAAATGAAACCGATACTAACTCGTGGACAATTTACGATAGCTTGAATGTTTGGTTAAGGGACAATTGTACATGTCCAACATGCTATAATTCCGAAACGTACCAACGTCTATTAGACCTTTCCGAACTTTCCTTAGATGTCAAACCAGCTCAAATTGTGCAAACTTCTTGCGATTCATTGACCATCGAATGGTCGGATTCACATGAATCAAGATACTTACTGGACTGGTTATTAACCCATACTTCACCATTCCCCACCAGAGATCCAAACAAGACCATCCCTGATCGTCAATTGTGGCAAAAGTCCAAGTTTGCAGAAAATGGAGGTTACCCTGAAGTTTCGTATGAACAAGGTTTGGCCAAATCTTCAGATTTATACACTAATATTCATAAATTTGGGTTTTGTTTCATCTCTGGTATCCCGGTCTCTGGTCCTTCTACAGAGGAATTATGCGGTAAGATCGGAACTTATATTCAACATACCCATTACGGTGGGTTTTGGCAATTCACGACTGATCCTTCCATGAAAGATACCGCTTATTCTGAGATTGAGATTCCTTCACATACAGATGGGACATATTGGGGTCATACTCCGTACTTGCAATTGTTCCATCTTTTAAGGCATAATGGTGAAGGCGGTGGAAGTACTCTTGTTGATGGATTCAAGTGTGCTGAGATTTTAAAGGATACTAAACCTGATAGTTATGAGCTGTTATGCACTACGAAGTTGAGATTCCAAAGTTTAGGTGATGTTGTCTTAACGAGGGAAAGAAGAATTATTCAATTGGATTCTCAATCAGGCGAATTGGAACAGATCAGTTTCAATAACTGTGATAGGTCCATCAGATTCACTGAATGTGATGATATCGAAGACCAGTTGAAAATATACAGGGCTCTTAAAGACTGGCACGATATCTTACACGATCCAAAGAATATTTTAAGCTTCCAACTCCAACCTGGCACCGCTTTGATCTTTGATAATTGGAGAGTGTTACATGCTAGAGTTGGTAGAACTACAGGTTTGAGGGAAATGTGTGGTGCTTACTTCGATAAGGATGATTTTAGGAGTGAATTGATCTTAAGTTTGAACAAAGGTAAGGAAGAAGCACTATTGAAATCGTTGTAGAAAACCAGGAGCGTTTAGTTTAAATTTATGTAAATCTTTATATAAAAACTTCGAACTTTCAAATAGTGCTCCATAACTTTTCGTTTTTCAGCCATCTCTTGTATCTCTTGAAACTTTGCTTCTTCTTAAACCAACTTTTAAACAAAGGTGGAATGTAACTGTTGGCAAAGAAGTTCAACAAGGCAGTGACAACAATGACAAAATTAAACCAACCAGAAATAGCAGTCAATTGGAACAAATCACCAATCCAGCCAGTAACATCAATATCCATCAACCAGAGACATGAAACAACGGCAACCACGACGTTAGCAATAAATGGCAAGTTCTTCACAACAGGTTCACGATAAGGTGGTCCCACAGTCAAAATCAAAGCCACAAATATGTACTGGAAGTTGCTGAAGAAGAACAAAACCGTATTATCGGAACTTTGAACGGCATCATCACCGCCAGGGATCGGTTTGACGTACCAAGTTTGAGTTTGAACGTATTGCCATAGGAAGATCTGGAAAATAGCCAACAGAACAATGTTAACGACCAAAGGAATGAGCAACTTTGGAGAAATCAAATTTGCGGAAGGTCTTTTGGCAACGATTTGATGGTATGGATTAGACCAAGACATGAAAATGGCAATAGGTAGGATCAAAAACAAATCAATCCACAAGAATTGGAAATCACCCAAATTGGACCCACGTTTGTAAAGAATTGTGATGGTGACGAATTGAATGGCAGAGTATAATGACATATACTGGAAACATGAGAAACTTGTGACTAATGCAGCACGGCCTTCTCTGATTACTGCCAAAACACATGAGATTTCGAAATTTCTCGAAGTAAATGGAGCAGCGACAGAAGCTTCTGCTTCGGAAAGGGAGATACCAACATCAGCAGCTTTCAACGCACCACAATCATTGGCACCATCACCACAGAAACCAACGGTATAGTCTAAATGCTGAAATTGTTCGACAAGTTCGTGTTTCTCATCAGGTGACATTCTCGAAAAAATATTGGTTTTCAAAAGGAGCTTTGTAGTGTAATCTTGAGAGAATTCATCAGGATCATTAGATTCGATAAAAGATGATTGGTTCTTCAAAATGTAACGGAAAACGTCCCCAGTAATGGCCAAAGTATACGATTTCCCTTGAGAAAGTGGATTCTTTGGGGTCAAAGTACGTGAATCAAGAACATTCATCTCATCGTCAATATCTCTCCAAGTAATTCCATCAGCTAATCCAGTAGTGTAATTGTTTGATTCGACTTCTTCATTGAATTCAGGAATATAAACCAAATCCTCCGTGATCAACCCACATTCCCTACCGACACAAACAGCTGTTAACAAATTATCACCGGTACACATCACAGTACGTAATTTGGCATTGTTCAACTGTGCTAAAACTTTGGCCGTGGTTGGTTTCAATCTGTTTTCAAAAACAATAAAACCTAAGAATTCCAAACTGGATTCAGCTTCTTCACGAGAGATCTTTTGAGAGTACAACCATGTGTTCTTCTTCAATGGCTTACCAGCACAGGCAATGACGCGATACCCATTGTGAGTGTAATGGTGCAATAAGGACTCATAATTGGAAGGGAAACTTCCAGGGTGGCATATGTCTTTTATAACTTCTGGTGCACCTTTAGTAAAAACAGAAAATTCAGTGCCTGATTTGATAATCACAGACATACGACGTAATTGAGAGACGAATTCAAATGAACGAATAATCCCGAGTAATTCAGAATCATTAGTGGGTGGATAAACCACAGAAGGAGAAATGCCCAAGTTTTCCGGAAGATGACATTCGTCGCTTCTTGATTCATTTGTGTCTTGGAACCCTGCGAACTCTTCTTCGTACTTCCACTGAGTGAATTCAAACATCTTGAAATCCAAAGGATCACCGATTAATTCACCGTCAACTACACGAAGAGAATGACAAGAACTCAAAGCTTTTAATAAATTGTAATTGACTGACTGTAGCCCTTCGGCGTTTGTGATCAAATCATTGAATTTCACTGAAGATTTCTCATTCTGTGAATTAGCATGGACACCATAAACATCCAACCCTTCTTCAGTCAAAGTCCCCGTTTTATCGAAACATAAAACATCCAATTTCCCACCAATATTGACTCTTGTTGGAGCAATACAGGAAATATTGTTCTTCTTTAATCTCGACAAAGCAAAACTGGTACCGATTGTCAAAGTAGCAGGCAAAGCAGGTGGAACGACAATGGTGACGATATCTAAAGCTCTAAGGATAATAACACTCTTGGAAAGACCGAGTTGGATGAAATTGTAAGTGGAAAAAATAAACCCAAAAAGAGCGATCAAAGTCATAAACCCAATGTATTTGAAAGAATCCTCGTAGAATTTGAAACCCATTGGCTTAGGGAATAACATAGATCTCAAAAGAGAACCTTTGGTAGTCGCAAACCCAGTCTTCACAACAAGGGCTAAAGCTAAGCCTTCGCTAGCATTGTGACGAACTCTAATGATCTTAGTCCCGTTGAAAAGATAAGACTTGGCCAATTGATTCGAAATCTGAGACTTGAAAGAATCAGAAATCAACAATTGTAAAGTCATCTCATTAGCAGGTAATTTCGAAACCGGAACAGATTCCCCTGTGAGCATTGATTCATTAACGATACAATCCCCAGAAAGCAAGACAGAGTCACATGGGAAAACACCTAATGAAGGATCAGATACTTCATAAACATCACCAGGGACCAAATCTGAAGAATCAGTTTCTTTCCAGAAGCCATTTCTCCACACTCTAACACGACACTCAAACTTCCCTAATTCCGTTAATCTTGCCATTGTTTGTTTAGTTTCTTGCAAGGTGTTAATAATGGAAACAAAGGAAATGAGGAAAATACAAGCAGCATAGTAATAATATTCGTCAAAGGCCCATAAGATGATAGAGAAAACTTGAAACATGTAAAACGGATGTAGGATTTCATCTTTGAGGATCTGTGAGATTGGTTTCTCTTTCAGTTGGAGAGAGTTCTCATTGAAGACTAAAACACGATCATCATATGCGTCTTTAGAGAGCCCGTCTCTGGTATGGTTCAAGTCCGCCCAGTTATGTGGATCAACCCAGTTTGTGTTGGTCTTAAAGATACCTTCCACTGGAGAATAGTGCAATTTCAAGTATCTGTATTCAAAAGAGATCAATATCGGAATATTTGGATCGATGTTTAAAGTGGAAAGGTCTTCGTGGGCTGATAAATCGTGTAGTTGAGGAACATTCATCACAGAGGACAAAGATCTATTAAACCATTTTCTTTGCACGTCAACCACATCCAATTCACCATGTTCTGTTTCAATAACTACCCATTCGGCCTTGGCTAAGGGCACTTTGACACCGTACACAGAGAAACGATACTTTGGTAACCAACGCAATAAAAGATAAGCTAGGCCAAAGGTCAAGACACAAAGAATGTAATAAGCCTGCAAACGGAATTTGGATGTCTTATAGCCGGCAATACCAAGCACCAAATCTTCTTCAGCAATGTAGAATCTTTGGAAATGTAAAGTAGCCTTGAACCCGGTGAAATAATGATCAAACAATTCAGGGTCAATATACACGTCTTCGTTAACACCATTACTGCCACTGTTTGCATTTCCTGTATCGTTCAAATGGTCTCTTTCGGAATCAGAGTCAGCATTACCGTTATCACCTGACAAGTCGTCTTGGTCTCTCAACAAGGGACGGTTAGAAACATCACTTGGAATACGATCACGATAGGTATGAGCAGGCGAATAGGTCGAAGGGGAAGAAGGTCTCGTGATAGAACCATAATCCTGGAAACTATTAGCCGTAGAAAACGACCCTCTTCTGAGGCCATCTGCAGTAGTGCTCTCGCCCCAATTAGTGTCATAATCAATAGGATCTTCAGCATTGTATAAAGTGGCTGCACCTTGGGCGGATTCAACATCTTCGGCATTGAAGAATTGGAAATTCGATGAACGACGACTATCGATGGATTGGGATCTTGCACGTGATTGAGAGCGTGAATGAGTAGAGTGTAATTTCATCAAAGAGTGGGTTTCACTGTATGAAGTGCCGAATTGTGAACGGCCACGTCGTATGGATGAAGCAGCAGAGTTGGAAATGGCCCCCTCACCGCTGCCACGTTGTTGCTGATGCTGTTGTTGATACTGATGACCACTGGTGAAGTGATGAGGATGATGAAAAGATGTGATAGAACTAGGAACGATATCACCAGCAGCTGCACCATCGAACATCTCAGTGTAATTCTCATCCATGTTCAAAGTCAATGCTGCTGATTGGTAAGTGTCTCTTGAAACGGTGGAAAGACGACGCGGTAGGGAGTTCCTGGAAAGAGAGGAAGATTTCCTAGACGATTGGTGTCTTGATCCGTCGTATGACATGGTTCAACAATTGTAAGAGGTCTAAGTTGTGTCCAAAACGAAGCCAAACTCGTGTCTTATTATTGATATTTGTGTCTGTTTTAATTCGACGTTGTTGTTGTTGTACGCGCCAGCCCGTCACCTTTTCTCTTTATCTTAAGCCCTAACAGCCCGCAGCTTGCATCCGGACACCACAGAATCCTACAATAGAATTCCTTTCACTTCGTGGCAAAAAAAAATATAAAAAGCCGTCAGAAAATTTTACACCGCATAAGAACTACCTATGACACCTATTTAATTTCAATTCAAAGCAAAGTTAAGAGAGTATGTCAGGATCAACATAAGACAAGAACAAAAACCTCTTATTGAATAGCAAACGTGCAACTCAACTGATGACAACCATGACAACAACAACTTGAATTTCTTCATCCGAACGTCTAATGTGGAACCAATCTGCTTTTTAACCCTGAATTTGAGTTATTCAATGCTATTTGAATTTGAGATTCTGATCCAACGTCTTTTAAATCCTACCGGTCGGAATACTAACAAATTTGATAATAGAACCACCCAGCTACGATCCCGCTTTTACATAGCTCAATAAAAGATACTTTTAAGCTAACCTTTTAAACTAAACTATTAGTTCTTGTAGAAAACTTTGCAGAATTTGTTGATAAACAGACCAAAGACTGCACGGTGTATGTCAATTTCTTATTGGGGAAATTTTCGCGGAAAGTCTCAAGGTGAATTACTCTGGCGGATCACGATTCAACAAGTTGATCAACAAACGTTTTATAGTAAGATGTGAAGCGCCCACCTTCAAATTGCTATTGTATCCATCAACCACGTCCATTGGCCTATATCATTGATAGAATCGTTTAAATCTCTATCAAAATGGCCATCTCACCATTTCATAATAGATCTAGCTCTCAAGAGATCCCCTCAAGAGACGTTCAGAGAAAACCATCGAATCTATCGCCATCACAACAACAAAGACTAATGGATGCTAGTCCAAAGCTGCCATCTGGTCTGTCCAAATCGAGCACTATCAGATCCATCAGCTCACAGGTCTCAAACAATTCCACGTCATTGGCCAAGCAATATGAAACGGATAGACAGAATCTTATCAAGTATTGCTTTTCCGTATATGATAACAATGGACATTTGGTGGACAATTATATCACACATGTCCGTATTATTGAAGATTCAATGTATGCATCCACTAGACCACCTACCACATCTGCATCAGAGAATAAGAAACAGAGAATTTTGGCATTGGCTGCTAAGCCTGATGGTACGGTGTATTTACATAAGGGTCGTGAGAATTCTAATGGGACTTTTCAAATCGGTAGGACGTGGTCTCTAAATGATTTGGTTTCTATTGAGAGAGACTTGAAATTCGAGACAGGGTTCGCTTGCTGTTTGGGTAAGGATTACTATTGGGAAACCAATTCTCCTAGAGAACGACAGGTGTTTATTGGCAGTTTGATTAGAACTTATAGAAAATTCAAGCAGGGGTTACTACCGATTTTACTCAATTGGGATTTGGCTACGTTTGGTCTAGATGAAGAGTCTTACAAATTGTTCTTGAACAAAGAATTGATTAAAAAGGTTGCGACGTCATCTCCAAAGAAGAAAAAGGCCGAGATTTCCTCTGTTCCCCCTGTCTCTGAATCTTCAAGAATCCCTTCTCCTGAGAAACCACAAAACAGAACAAGCAAATCAAATGATCCCTACCCGATCAAGCCACAAATTATTAGTAAATCTAATATCTCAAAAGAAAAAGTGGATATTCAATCATCTCCACAAAGACCTATATCCAACAAAACGTCTGCAGGAAGCACACCAGAACCTCAAACAGTTAGACCCAACAAGAGTTCGAGTGATTTTAAGAAACAACCATCTCCACATCCAACAATGCGACAAACATCTCTTTTGATTCCTCAAGGGTCTAGATTATCTCCAAGACTCCCTGAGTACCAACAAAGACATACATCTCCTTCTTCCCCATATCAGCAATTCAAACAGGCATCCTCGCCATCTCTTAACCAAGGTAAACCTACCATCACCAGATCAAGATCAATGTTGCTAGATAATGAAGATGATTTTCCTCCTACAGCTCCAAAATCTGCTAGTCCTGTTCTCCAACAGACTCTGATCATCGAAGATGAAGAACCAATCGAGAAACCAAAGCAAGCGGAACCATCTCGTAGATCGTTAGATCCGAAACTTACGCCGCCTCCAATAGCTGCTGGCGCTGATACTGTTCCTTATAGGGGTTCCAATAAGAGTTCTAGTGTCGATCTTAATGAAGATTACCAACCTGATGTATCCAACAATGGAATCTCGAGGGTTTCTACTTCCGCTAAAGATATTGAAATCTTCGCACATTCTAAATCTTCTCGTGAAAAACATGATTCCAAGGCTCAGAATGATTACGAAGACTATGAAGAAGAGGAACCTGAACCGACCAAAGAAAGTGAAATTGAACCAATGCATTACGATTACCAAGATGACATCACCGATTTGTATGATGATACTGTGGATGAAGATGAAATGGAGAGCAGCATTGCCAACACAGATCACATCGAGCTGCCTAAGCTTCAAATCCCACATGTAATCCAATTACCAAACCAGGCTGAAATCACACCGCTTGAACAAAGTCCAGCATTTGAAGATGATGCTGCTAGTGAATTTTCTTATGGTGAATCTCAAGTTGGTATTGATACTAGACAACAGATACCACCATCTGCAGTAAAAACAGTTCATTTATACAATAATGGAAGTTCATCAGTCTTGGATTCTTTCGATGACGCCAGCTCGCCAACTGACACTATGCTTCCGCTACATCTTCAAGAACGTTCTAATGAGTTGCAAGGACAAAGATTTAGAGCTAATAGTTTGGCTTCTTTGGATTCAGGTTTGCCTAAGGAGACATCCCAAGAGTCTGAGTACGATGATATTTTCGATCAAATCAATTGGGATCCATCTGATGATAGCTCTGCTATCGTGGAGAAGTTACAAGCTGAACTGAATAATGTTGAGTATGAGACTACTAGGTCTTTGATTAAGATCTCTGAAAATAATCAAAATAGAAAATCTTCTTATCAAAGAATCTTGAAAGAGTGTGAGAGATTAACTCCTATTTTTGATTATTTCAGTGTGGAATTATCCGGTTTCGTTTATGACATCAAGGATGTCGAATTCGAAGGTAAAGGTTTGCAAGTCGAAACTTCCAACAAGAAAAAGCTTTGGAACGATTTGCAAAACTTGTTGAATACTATCTCTGTTGATGAACAATCGTTGAACTTCTTGTTGAATGCAAATATTGATGACGACACCGTCAACATTGAATCCATTTTATCAGAACTTGAATCTGCTATCTTGGCTATCAGAGGTGATAAGAACAAAGAAGAAGATGTGGCAGAAATGAAGGCATTAAGAGAACGTGGTGAGACTTATGAAAACTTCTTCAAGTTGTTCCTTTCTAGTGTGAAGAGAGAATTGGACAAGAGGTTTAAACGAATCCTGAACGATTTGTCTAAAGTTGAAAATGCGACCCATGATGTTTTGAAAACTGAATTGTCCAAGTTGATGGTTTATTCTGGTATCACTTTGTTCATCAAAAATATTTCCAAAGATGCCCTATCTGATTTGTCTCTTGTTTGGCAAAATGATATTAATCCCTACTATTTGAATCAATTAAGTTTATTCGGTAACAAGATTGCTGATTTGACCGCTCAGGGTAATCAATTAGAAGCTGCTGCTCATGTGAAATACTCTTTGATCAATGCTCCAAAGCCAAGTTTCTCTAAATCGCCTTCCCCTACTGTTAGAGCTTCTACTGAGGATAGTAGCTTAAGGCACCAGCTTGGTCTAAGCGATGAAACTCAATTCAATGAGACTACTTCTCAAACATTACTATACCAAAACATTGTCAGTGTTTTGAAATATTTGGAATTGAACATTGGGACCCAACAAGAATTCCTTTTCAAGTTTTTCCACATGAACAATGAAGATTTGAAAATGGCGCAATTCCGTGAAAAATTTCCAATTCTGTCTCGTGACAAGATGTTGATCCACAGCGGTAAAGACATTGATGAGGTTGATACCAATAGAGCCTTGGCACGTGAGGTGTACCATTCGATCCACCATATCTTCCAGCCTCATTTAGATAAGTTCGTCAAGTTGATCGCTCACACTTTGAAATACCATGAAAACTACACACCATTGGTTTTGACACATTTGCAAATCACAAGACTTAGATTAAACAGCAGTGATCAGGAATTCACAAGTAACATTTTGATGAAATTGGAAGAGAAATTGACAAATGACTGGTTACGTTTTGTTGATTTCGAGATCGGTCTGATTGAAAAGAATACTTTGGCTCATAAGAAGATTGTTGAAGTCTCCAACATTGTCAAAAATTTCACAAGGTTGATTGAAGATATTGATACTAATTTCAAGGCTGTCATTAGTGATTGTGAAGGAACCGTTGATCTTGAGAAATTACATGTCAGAGATTTGATCAACAATTCCAATGCTCAATTCACAAGAGCTCTTTTGGCCAATCTCCAACATGAATTGAAATCGTTGACGAACAACAGCAGCGGCAACAATGGTGAAGTCCATCATCATGTTACCAAGGCATCCCAATCTTATGATATTAATGAGGTTGTTGATGATGGTAAGTTCAAATACAACCAGATTGTCAACATTGTTCAAAACTCCAATTATCTTCTCGACACAATCACAGCTTTAAGATTGCCGCAATTCAACGATTTCTTGAATTCTGTTCGTGAAATCTTCAACAAGTCTCGTGATATTTACATTGGTACATTGATGGAATCCGTTCCAGAATTCAATAAGATTGTAAATTTTGTCAAAGATGTTGAGGAATATTTGAAGGAAACCCACCGTACTTCAGATCCATCAAAGAGAAATGCCTATACTAAACAAACTTTGGACAAGTTACTCCATGGTATCGATGTGAAGTATATCAATAATATGATTTCTCAATTACGTCAAGATATCAATCAAGATGTCTTTATCAAAACCTCCGACAATGATACCAACTCTAAATTGTATCAGAAATCACTAATTGATAAGATCTGGTCTTCTTTACAAGCTGAATATGTTGGTGTTTTCATTATTTTAGAATCAATGGTTGAGAAATATTACAAGGAAGTCGGTTTGAAGTTCAATAAGAGAGATTTGATCAATGCTTTCAATAATGCTAGAATCAGCGGCAAGGTATATACAGATATTTAATGAGATATTATCTTATTTGGAGATTCCGACTATATGTTCCCATTGTAATCTTACATCTAGGTTTTAACTTGTTTGACCAAAGTCTAGTTGAGGCTATCAGTTTGACATTATTCGCTCGATTCATCAAAATATCTCAAGACTAAATAAAGGCATTAGTATCAGAGGAACATAAGCGCACATAAAACTTTTTTCCATTAATATTCAAGCGTTAAGCACCACCTTGAAGTAAAGATGATATATCAATAATACTTTCAGATAACGTAGATGATATCATATACAAATTGTCGGATAAAGAAGTCGTTGTAAAAGGCTCAATTCTCATAACGATGACACGTGTTTGATGAAAGTCTGCGGTACAACTGTCATACTTGGTGACGAAACTGACTTAGACCAGGCTTAGAGATTTGACGTTTGCAAGGCTATCGCCCGCCCTAGGCAAAGGAGGTGATGCATGATCCTACCGACAGCGTACCTTGAGAGAAGCAGTTCCCTGCGGGTTGCCAAATTTCGGTCGAACAACTCTCTCGGAACTTTCTTTACGGAATATCACGTGAATGCTTTTCTGGAACGTTCTTGAAAGTCATCCGCGCTTTTTTGATCCTGTGATCTCAGAGTTGAAATAAAACGCATAGAAAGTGAATTAGATATTATAAGGAAAGAAGTCTTTGAATGATTTGAAATTAACCATCGCCAGCCCGTTCAGGACCATATAAACCCTTGGAATTAACCGAATTTCACTTTCCTTCCTGCTTCACTCTTTTCTGCTCGCAAATTATACATCAAACTAATTGTTTCAGTTATTAAGTTAATCTGAAACGCCTCTACATACTAGTTACACAAAGGCCTAGCTCTCCTACCTAATACACATTATCAAAAAAATATGACTACCGCTGCTGTTCCAAGTGCTCCAAGGGACGGTCCAGATTTAAACATCATCCTTTCATGTCCTGAATGTAAGGTCTTCCCACCGGAACTCGCTGAGAGATTCACAGAAGGTGATGTGGTGTGCGCATTGTGTGGGTTAGTCTTATCTGACAAAGTTGTTGATACAAGATCAGAATGGAGAACTTTTTCGAACGATGATCAGAACGGTGATGATCCTTCTCGTGTTGGTGAAGCCAGTAATCCTTTGCTTGATGGGAACCAACTCTCCACAATGATTGGTTTTGGTCAAAACGATACCACTAGAATGGGGAAGGAGTTGAATAAAGCACAAAGTAAATCTATCGTTGATAAGAAAGACAACGCATTACAATCTGCTTATGCTAAGATTTCTATGATGTGTGATGCTGCTCAATTGCCTAAGATTGTCCAAGATGGTGCTAAGCAAGCCTACAAGTTATGTCACGATGAAAAGGCTCTGAAGGGTAAATCTCAAGAAAGTATCTTAGCTGCTGTTATTGTTGTTGGGTGTAGAAAGGCTCAAGTTGACAGAACTTTCAAGGAAATCTGTACATTGACAAGTGTTCCAAAGAAGGAAATTGGTAGAGTGTTTGTTGTGATCAAGAAGATCATTGAAGAGAAGTCGCAACAAACCAACTCTCGTTTCAGTTTACAAGAAAACATTCAATCTTCTCAAACTACTGCTGAAGATTTGATCAGAAGATTCTGTTCTCACTTGGGTTTAACTATCCAATTGTCAAACGCTGCTGAATACATCTGCAGAAGATGTAAGGATGTTGGGGTTTTAGCTGGTAGATCCCCTATCACCATTGCCGCTGCTGTTATCTACATGGTTGTCATTGTGTTCAAAGCTGATATTGAACCATCTAAGATTGCTGAAAAGTTAGGTGTTAGTGATGGGACTATCAAGACCAGTTACAAGTACTTGTTCGAAAACAAGGACAAGATTATTGATCCTGCGTGGATTACTGAAGGTAAGATCCAATTTGACGATACTCCAAAAAATCTCTAGTTTCAGACTCTGTTTATTAAGATCTGATGTGCCACTCCGCGTTTTTATTTGATGGTTCCATATTCCACCGAGGTTTTTAGCTTTTTTTATCATGGTTTTTTTTGTATGGCGATGAATCTCCGTTCTAGTGATTTATTATTAGGTTATTCTCTGGGTCCACTACGTTATGAGACTTGTATTTGTTGAACATGTTAATCTTATATTGCTGCTTAACTTTTAAACTTTTTTATTTTAGGAGGTATATCAAAATAAAAAAATATGGCATTAATCGTAATTAGAGCTTGGTAAGCGATCTGATAGCTTATAAGCCTGCTAGTAGGTTATTGGGATAGTCGTTTACTTTAAGATGTCAAATTGCTCTTCCTCAACTAGGGACCAAGTGTTATGTCCATCGTGAGTATTTATAATAATTGGAATGTTATATACTTTATAGTCTAAGACCTACCTGAAAACGAAGAGCGAAAAATGCAGCGAGGAAATTTGCTCCTTGTTACTTACTGTAAACAATATCCTAGGGCTCTTGATTTTGAAACCTTTGTAATGCGATTAGCAATCCTAAAAATCAACAAAACATCATTGAATTCACAAAAGATCAGAGTTAAAAAAAACCATGCACACCTGTATATGGGTGCCCTACACAAGCGCAAGAAGTGAAGATTACCTGAGGCGTTTCCTGGTGCGATGGAATTACCAAAATAGTTTGACTGGACATTTGAGCTAAAGAGTACAATCTAAAGAAATATCCATCTTTATAAAGAAACAAACATCCGAAATTATTGAAATGAATATTATACTGATTTCAAATAGCCCAATACTAAATTAAGAGAGTGACCAGTGTTCTGCATTGATTGATAAAGTTTAGGTGCATAATTAATAATAACATGCTGTTAAGGTTGTAATAATACGGTCGTAACACGTACATATGTTAAATTTTGGTACTATATATATATTGATAAGGACTTCGTAAAAAAAGATTTCGAGTTGAGTTTTGAAATTAGTACCATTCTGCTCGCCTTTCTTAAAAACTCAGAAAAACCCAAAACTGGGGTACCAATAAGTTTAGTTTCTAAGTTATGCTCTTTTAAAGTTTAGGGATGTTGTCCTTTTTTTTGTGCATTTTCGCTTTTCTTTACTGGGAATGGCCGAAATATGCCCTTTTGGCCCAATCTTTAAACAAAGATTGCTCTTCTTAGAGAAATGGTAACCCAAAGTTTGATCAAAATGACCTGATCCCCGATCCTATCTTTCTAATGATCCCTAAATATTACTGTTTTTCCCCATTTTGAAATATGCTTATACATTTTAGTTTTCCTTCTTTAGGTCTTTATGCTCTTTCTGACTGTTCTTTTCTGATTTTTAAATGAAATTCTAAGATTTTCAGCGAATTACAGATCTACACTTTTTCCATTTTTGGTTTGTCGCGTTGTTTTGATTAATTTCTTAGTAGTAGTACGCGTCTCACAACTTAACACTACACTTTATATGCCTAGACTCCGGTGTTGATCCAAGAATCCTGGGTGTCCTCAATACTATCGCCGCCTTCAGGAACGTCGTCTTCTCCCTCCACCTCCTGTCGCTAGGCACCTTCGAGTCTTCGAATGAGGGCACCTCCCCTAAACCTCCTCCTGCCCATGTGGCCCAACATACTTTGGCAGCTATTATGAGAGAGAACCTTCTTGAGGATCCCATGATTAATCTTCAGGATGCTCAGGAGATCATGGAATTCGAGGAAAATGAATTGATTGATTTGGAAGAAGATTCCCAGGACGAAGATTTCTAGGGCAATAGTCCTTCTCCACGTCATGCTCCACCTCCACGTCGAAACGCCGAGAGACCTCAGTTGTATGATCCAGGTCCAATGACTGTCATCCGTCATTTCTGCTCCGCTGAGCTCTTTAACCGTGAGTCTTCTTCCTTTTGTTGTGCCAACGGAAAGGTTACGTTACCCAATTTTCGGGAGCCTCCGGAACCGATTAAGGAGATATTCAGAGACCCTTTATTCCGCAAGTACAGCAGGATAATCAATAGCATGCTTTGCTTCTCATCACTCGGTTCACGTGTCACTACATCGGATCCGAGTGGTGGAGCGTATTGCTTTGTTATGAAAGGTAAATTGTTTCACAGAGTTGATGGCATGCTACCAAACACGGAAAATAATCAGGAGAAGTTTGCGGAAATCTACACATTAGACCCTTTGACTCAAGTTAATAGAGGAATGGAACTGCTGAGAGGAAATTTAAGTGAGGATGAGTACAACAATCTCAAAGATTATGTCTCTGTTTTAACCACATATATCTTCAATAATAATGATTTCGCTAAAGCGATCTATACTGCGAAAGAGATTTTGAATGATGTCATACAACACGGTCAAAGGCCAAGTCTGGCTTATGAGGGTATCGCTTACGTTGATGATGTTCGCCAACGTACTTCGGCCATATATATAGTGCCAAAATACTCTCACCTATTCTAGGGATTCTATAGAAATTTTCAACAACTCAGAAAATTTCTGGCATGCTATATTAACATCTTTTTATCCAAGATCAGAACATATTAGAAATTTGGATTATACAACATATAGATCCGTAAATCCGTACTCATATATGAGGCAGTGTTTACAGAACTTATTGATGATTGTTTTGACCCCTGTAGCAGCGTAGTGTAACCTAAACAGCTTGTCTTTATTAATTATACATCTAAGCTTTAACTATGCATGAGGAACTGTAATTTCTCTTAATTAAATAGTAATGAAATCACTGGCGTCAATTTACTTCTTAAATTGAGCCCTCATATCATAATATGTAACTTGGGGCTCACTATCTTTCCTGCCTTAACTACAATTCACTTGTAAAATATGCATGTCATAATCTGCAACAACTCGACTGTTTTTGATCTTATTATTCTCTGCTCAACTAAATTCAATGCCCTATATATATCTCAGTTACATAACAATGATACCTTTACATTATTAATAAATCATGAATTCATCTGTTTAAAAGAATGATAAATATAATTAATTGTAATTTATATATATTGATTCATAATGTTTTTAACATATACCGATAAAAATTTACATTTTTATAGTATTTTATAAATATATAATGATATAATTGCATGAACCATTAATAAAGGTATAGCATTATCTAATATAACTCAAGCCGTTTATAACAAAAAAAAAATAAAGAAAATCTTTCTCAAATTTGAATTATCAATGGCCACGACTAATTGCTTGTGAAATTTTGCAGGCTAATTTACAACTGTCAGCTATATAACAGCTCAAGGGTATTTGGTATTAGTTAATAAGCAGTAGATGATCTTTAAGAAGGCTTTTGGGCGTATAAAAAAGCATTTAATTTGTCATAAATGTTGTACGTCATGTGCTGTAATGGAAGAGCAAATCAGTATAGTAATATATTCTATTTCCTTAGAATCCATGTAAAACCTAAATAAATAGAAAGGAGTCCCTGCTACATGTCATTTTTGTTCGCCACTTTTTTTCCAGACTTCTAATTTGGATCCTTTGCTTCCTAACTCCAGAAAAAGTTCTGGAGTTGATTGTCCATTTATTGAAGAACCTCTGCATTTGGACTTAAATATTTCAAAGAGAGTCGTTGTTCGATTTCACATATTAGGTCGTAAAGAATTAACAGAATAAAGTCCAGATTTAATACATTTTTAGTGACTTTGAAGAAGGTCAAGTGTGCACGATATGAATTCAAATTCAGATAAATAATCGTTTTTTATTAGGATTTTAGGACGGCAAAGTCAGGCAAACCCCCAAACACCATATTTCTTTTTTGGTCAAATCTCAGTTTTAATGCAGCTGACAAAACCAGCCAAGTTAACAGCACTGGCGAATTTGATACAGGCCGAAAACACTCAACATAATCTTCTAGGGTTTAACATCAAAAAGAAAAAGAGGGACCGCACTCGAAGCTCAATGTTTATCAATAATAGCAACGTCTCATTTTGCAAAACAAAACTTAATTTTTGTTACAGGCTATAACTAAACACTTGAAGATCACAGCATTCCTCTTTGAAAAGGGGACCAGAATATTCCCACATATCGCGGAGCGCTCAGCCGCAGATCACTAAAATTTCAAAGCCCACCCATACTTTCCAGCCCCTAAATCTCTGGTTTTTTCTTCTTTTAAAAAAGGATCTCATTAAAAGCGTCACGGCCGTGGTTTACAATTACACAAAATTGCCTTGCACCAGTCATCGTTAAACTGTACATCTATGATAATTAACAGTATGAGAGCCTTCCGTTGACGTATTAACGTCAAACTTTCATCATTTTCCTGTTTAAAAGTTGAAGTTTTCAGACAGCCGCGGCAGAGTGCACTTCACAAGATTCGGCACATCTACGATGATCGCCAATATCCCCCTGCTCTTTTTAACATTGCAAATTTGAATATCTTGATAGATCAAAAAAGGGACAAACGGAAAAAAACATGAACCAAATTAAAAGTTTTCAAAAGATAGTTATAAGTTTCAAAGATATGTTTTGCGGAAAAGTTTTCACAGCTATATTATAATAAGCTTGGCAAAGATTTGGGTTCTTATTTCTTTCGTAATTACCGTAACTACTGTTACTACTACCGCCAAGTTGCCAGCCGTTTGCATACACTAGGAATTAAACTTTGGAGAATTACAGAGCAACAGCCGAGCTACACCAAAACATCTGCAAGAGGACGCTTGAATGTTGGTGCCTAGCTAGAATTAGTTACCTCAACCCGACGAGTCGACGACCTAGATCACACACAAAAAATCCGATATATTACTTCGGAGGTGGAACTCGCTGATTTCGATAAAAATGAGTCCAGTTCCCAGAAAGGTTTTGTTTTTTGAGCTTCTTGTTGATTATGGGATCTTTGCACATTTGAGGTTTGGAGTTCGCAGTCAATAATTCCCTTTCGTTTAACTTACCAGATGATGATGATGCTGATGATCATGATGATCATGATCATGATCCTAAACTTTCAGACAATCCACACTATGATACAATAAATCTCAGAAGGACTCGGTAAATATCAAGTCTGAGATACATCCCTGGCCGTTTTAAAGATACACTTCGAATGAGGCTATGATAGTTACAACACAGAAACAGTCACGTCGAACTTTTGTCATTTTTTCAGAATACTTACACCATTGCAATTCTTATCACTCTTATTCTGTTTAAAATCAGTTAATTGAAAGGAATTTACAAGATTGGATTACTATCGATTGAATAGTGGCCACGATTGCTTGCAATTACTATGGCTTAAGCTGAAAATTATGATAGATTGAATCTACATTGAAAGAGTATTGCAGTCACAAGTGACAAGGCTTAATTCAAACGAGTTTCAGAGTCAAGTATGACAGCAACACATACAACACTCAAGAGATTAATCTCAATGGTATTTGACTAGTATTGAAATTCAAGAACAATATGAAGTCGCCACTCTTGCTTCCCAATTGATGATAAGACTTCAAAAGACACAATCTTTGGCCATTGTGAAAGATCTTTGCTACTTGAAAGTCCCCAGAGCAAGCAATCCAACAGATTTGTGTTGAAGATATGCTGACGTTTAGAAAATCCAAAGAATATATTAGTACAAATTTCTCCAGAGATTTTGACACTTAGTTGAACTTCAGTCTTATGTTTAGAAAATTCGAAAGCTCTCTGAAAGATTTGACAGTGGGTTCTTTGATCAGTTATTCTGAAGCCTCTACAAACAAAACAAACTCACCTTTGTAAGTCCAAATTATTACCCAAGTGTTCAAAGATGTTGGAAACCCCGCTTATTGTGCCCTGCCAATTATTCATCAGGTTTTTAATGGTTTTTAACTCATGAATTTGATTTATTTCAGTTTGAACTGTCAGCTTTCAAACTCTCATACCAAACCAGAGCCTTCAGTTACAATGGATTACAAGACAATATCTCACACATTCCCCTATAAGTGTTCCCTATCAACCCCATGTATTGCTGTTCAATTAACTGACCAGTCCCTTAACTTAACCAAATGGGCGGAATTTCACAAATTGATCAAAGCCGGTAGAACCGGCATGAAATATGATTTTGAGTTTACTACAGTCTAGCTTGGTGCTGTTGATCAGTTTTTCAAGAAGTTGGTTTGAAAATGTCTGTCATAATTTCATTCGCTCACGTGGATTGTTCTATTACAATTTTTTGATACTAGGGAAGCTGCAACTTATGAATTATTCTATTGATTTATCTAATTACTTGATTTGGAATCTCTTCTGATTGGGATCTTGATACCTTGATAAGCGAAGATCTTTGCCAGATGGTTTTTACTGTTATCAATCACACCAGGGTACTTTTTGGCACTATAGACAGTCAGGACATCGCTGAAGATAGAAGTCTTACAAGCCTTTCTTCTTTCTGCACTTTCTTGAGAGGACGTTAACGAATTATCGTCAAAGCTTGAGTTGGTGCTATCATCTGAAGGTATGGTTGCCTTGTCAAGACTGATCAAGTTGAATCTTAATTTGAATTCACCTTCGATTCGAATGGACAAATCTTGGAGAATAAACCAGATGCCTAGTTGGTTCTTGTCGTCGTAAAGTTTACTTGGATTGTAAATGACGTTACCAATGAGGTTTCTAATTGGGATGCCAAGGTTACTTTCATCTGCACTCAATTCATTGGGGGTGGAAGATCTTTCAAGTGCGTGCACAAATTCTGCCTCATTCTCTTCTGATCTGCCACTGGAATCTTCTTCCGATTCTTGTTCGTCCTCTTCTTCGGATAGCTGTATATCCGGGCATGTGCCTTGTGAAACGGGCAAGATGGTTGGTGAGTCAAGTAATGGCTTGGATATGCAAGACCGTTGGTTATTCGTCGTTATGTTTTCTTCTTGTTGTTGTCGGTGTTGCAGTTGTAGGTGTTCTAATTTTTGGTTTTGATGGTAGCTGGACCCACGATCTCTTGAAGAACTCGAAGAAGTAGGTGATGTAATTCTTGGGAACAAACTGACGTCTTCTGATTGATCAGACGTCCATAACTCCACTAATAATGCCAGTTCACAGACATCAAAATTTTCGATATCGGTGATTTCCGTTTGGTCTTGGAATACATGAAGCTTAAGGAATGGAGCGGGGGAAATCTGTCTTCTATCTTTATCACCCAAGCCACACATACGCGCTCTCACTGGTTGTTGAACTATTTCAAGCTGGTATTCATATTGTTGTTCTGTATTGCTCGTTATGTTAGGAAAGAGATCTTCGAATGCTGAGTCTGAAGGTTGTACTTACCTGAATTCATTTCAGAATTTGATGCGGACGAGATGGATGAATCTTGTGATTATTGAGAAAAGTAAAGTATGTAAGATGCAAAGCTTTCAATGGGGTTGTTTATTTGGTAAAAAATCTAGAGGCAAGAGAAGATGTCGGTCGTTGTTCTTGGTGAGATGTTGACAACAACTGGGAATTGACAAGAGGTGATTCGTGATTACAGTTTGTGCTCTGAAAAAGGCTCGCGAAATCATGCACATTGAGGAAGACAAAGCAAGATTGGCAAAACAAATTTGGAAAGAACGATACTGCTCTTCTTTTTCATTTTCTTTGTTTGTTAGATGAGATAGATTTATGAAGTGTGGTAGTAGGTGGAGCACTAGAAAATTAACAAAACATGGATGAGCTTCGTTTCTAGAATGAACAGTTGACACTCCAAAATTCAAAAATTGAGCTCGGCGTTATGTATATGTCCCAGCGAACACTAAAATTGGCTGAACAGAAGCTGGGCCGGCTACCATTCTTGTTCTGCCGTTCTCTGTCTTCTACAGAAAATTTTAGACAGGAAATGCATCGTCAGCTCGGCCTAGAGCATCGCCGACGCTCCTTCTAGACATAGGCGGAACTTGTTAAATTTGCATTACGTCATCCCACATCATCTCACGTGACTTTTATCCGACTCCGTTACGACTTTGTATGATCCACACAACATCTTTTATTAGTCTCTAGATTGTGGAATTATGTCGTAGTTTACTTCCTGAAATACAAATAGCAAACTTACAAGAACTGTAGCTAGGCTTTGTTCCCAGGCTCGCTTTATGCGACAAGAACCAACTTCATTAGTAAACTGAATCTACACATTTTTACGCAAGTTATATGTTTCACTTTATTAATCAAAATCTCAAAAAAAAGAAAAAAAAATGAAACATTCAGATTCAATTGTTTATTTGAATATAAGTGTTGAAATAACCGGAAGCTTCAACTAAGCCATTTATTTATATTGGATTACTTAGTTTCTATAGCTTGTTCATTTGTTATTTTCAAAATATTTTCTTACAGCTCACATCTTCAACTTCAGCTCGATTTAACAACCTTGAAAAGTTGTGTGGAATCTTATATGTACTAAACCTGTAAACAACTCTTTATTATTATCAAATGAAAATACGACAAACAAATTCTTCTATATACAAACAGTATTATTACCGAATTATATATGATATTCATTTGAAATAAGCAAGATTATAAGATTCAAAATTCTAGCTTAGTAGATCATCACTTATATACACGTCCTATGACAGTAGTGGGACCTTACGGACCACTTTGCAAGTATAAAATTGTATCAAGTCTTTTTAATAGCTGTTTTTGCTTTTTCTCAGAGCATAAGTCACCTAATAACTTCAAAATTTCAAAGGATTGAAACATGAAATTAATCTGAAACCCGATGGTTACGTACTAGCGTTTGTGAGATCGGGCTTAATTGGAAATATAGAATATTTCGACGTACTATTGATTTCAGCATCTTAAATGTGATAATCTGAAAGCATACTTGAATACGGATGGTTGAACATCACAGTTCGAGTGATTCTGATTTGTCAAATCAGGAATGCTCAATCTCCAGATTCGAACAAACAATTCTAAACCTGGTGAATCACAGATCCTAACTAGCGTCCATCCTGATTCTCAACAAAACAAAGTAAATAAAACATATTTATGATTCTATATATCAACGTTTGAGAAACAAAAAGTCAAGAGAAAAAATTTAAATACAGACTCAACCACAATTTTGATTTGACGAGTTTGATGATGAAGCAACTAATTCACCAAACTGTACCCCTAATTTAAATTTCCACGGATCTGTAAACAAATCCAGCAAGATTTCATCGGCTACTTGATTTTATGACTCGTTTTTACAACTGCCCCAACTCTTGACTTCAACTTGAATGTCTCCGGTTTGAAATTGACAAATTATACCAAAACACAACTCATCGGATCGAACAATGCAAAAGGGTGTGAATCATGGAATCATCAACTAAATTCCTTAATTCATTCATAACTTACAATCTTAGACTATTTATTATTGAAAGTAAAGAAAAGCGATAGGTTAGAAGATAGTCACTAAAGAATTTCAAGGTTCTTAGGATTACCGGGAGAAGGTGAAGTCTGCATCCCTCAGTTCGAAAAATCTCCGATCTGCAGCTGGAATTTTAGTGGATTGTGCTTTGCGTTATTACGCATTAACGGGCATAAGCTATATTCAAGAATTATTTCATATGCAAAGTATAATAAGAATATTCGACATCTGAAGGCTACGGAAGTAGAACATAAACAGCGTGTTTTCAACAAAAATAATACATCCAAAATTTAATAACGAAAGAAGAATACTGGAGATTCTCTTAACTTAGTAGTAACCCAATTAATCGGAGTCAGTTTTCTTCAAGATCTCAAGGTACTTCGTGAATTGACATCTCATGTAATGTTGTGTAATAACTGGACCTTCCGTGATCTTGTGGTTCGCTGCTCAACTAACTTCAATACCCTAGATATATCTCATGTACATAACAAAGAAACAGGGGAATGAATTTAGTCAGCAAAATAATAAATTCATGCTGCAGAAAGAGACAAATGTTTGCCAATAATTTTAACGAAAATAAATAATTTGGGGAGCAGGGCAGACTTGACTGTAATCCTTCATAGTGATAATTTTCTTCTAGAATATAGTCAGTCTTCAGAACTTGAAATGGCAAGATGATATATATTAAATATTCTTGATATCAACTATGGTAATTAATTCCATCCTCTTTGAAAACGCATATTTATGCTTTGATTTGGAATTTAGAAAGACATTATAGCAATCGCAGCTTCCACAAATTGAATAGAGTCAAGCTTAACTCACACCTGGTAGAACGCTGACTTAAGATCACACAGCCACAAAATATCTAAGAGAGCCGGGACTAGATAGTGAAAACAACATAAACCAACTTGAAACTCTTTAAAATAGTCCATAAGAATTATATAGAGTTTTCTAAAACTGACTTCAAGGACGAAAGCAAACTATGAGCAAAACGTACTTCCATGAAAAGGCCACATATCTATCAGAACTGAATGGGTTAGAAAACATTAATCTTCACAGACAACCTTGTATTTTGATATATTGAGCGGGTTTTATTAATAACGTCTTGTTAGTAATTATAGAGGGAAAGAATTAATAAGATTGGTCACTTATATTTTATATGTAAGAAGGTGAAGAAGAAACAAAATGCAATATTCATTTATGGGTAACGCCAAAGAGCAAAAAATATCTCAAACAGGTAGTGCGTTTGCCGCATATAAACATTGTCCATATACTTTGATGCTTTTAAATTGTAACGTTCAAAGTAATGTGCCAGTCTTTGAACACCGTAAGACCTATAGTTTCCGAAAACTTGACATTTTACTCTTGAATATTAAGCTCTTTGATCAACAAAAGATTTATGGTTTTAAAGCTCTATTTGTACTTCCCAAAAGGATGGTATAAAATGTCTCAGAGATTGTTATTACGTCTTCAAAAGTATATAAAAGGTCCTACAAGAAAGTGCGGGGAAATTCCTTCTGTGGGGTTGCCCTACTTTTGAATTGAGTTTTAAAATCTGCGCGGAATCCCGAATTTCGGAGGGGCAAGTGCTCAAGCGTCAAGTTTCTTTTTGTTTCGCCGACGATGACTGGCACTGCTGATGACACAAAATTCGCGAGTACAATCCTGAGTGTTCCCTACACAGAATTAGTACGGTAAGCAGGCAAAGAAATAATTATAACCACTTCTACCCCCTTTTAATTAAATCAACATATTTTTCCCTAGTTTCATCTGAGAATTATCACAACCATTTTATATTCATAGAACTCTCATCTTTTTTTATTGATACGCAGACTCCAGTCGCTTTCCATCTTTGTTAAAATCATATTTAAGTACAATGGTGGCTAATCGATTAAAGAATCTGGCGTCGATAACGAGGGAAGCTGTAAGAGATGCGAGACGCAGTCTAGAGGAGTTGGTCAATGCTCTATCTCCTAGATCTCCCCAGCCGCAACTTGTTCCAATCCCAGTGAGGAATCAAGTCCCTAGATCGCCATTTGCCAACGGCGCCAGCAGAAGACATTTTAGTACAGGAAGACTTTTAAGATCATCAACTTCCACAACATACTCAAGCAATATCAGTTCCATTTTCACAAAGTTTTTCAAATACCAACAAACCAGACGTGCTCAATTTGTCAGAAGCAATCTTAATGCCAAATTCTGGACCAATACTGCTTTTGGTTCCAGACCTTCATTCAGCGCTAGATTTGTTAACTTTGGTGCTAACCGTTATGTTGGTTTAGGGACAAGATCATTTAGTTCATATGGTGGTTCGGCATCCAAGCAAACTCTAATCAACTTGACAACGGGCTTTAGATGTTTAGTTGCTAATGGTTCGGATGAAACCCAGCGTTTGTACAGTATCAAGATGGAAAAGGCTAGAACAGCTTCCGGTTTAACATACCATGGCTGCTCTTCTACCAATGAAGCCCCTAAGACTGTTCAATTAGCCAGATTAGAATCTCAACATTCCAAGTCTGTTGGTTGTTACGTTGAATTCCAATTACCAACTATGGAAGTCAAGATTCCAACAATGTCTTTCATCAATGACGAAATCATGGAATCATTAGATGAAAGTATGGAACAGATCAAACAACAGATCACCAAGACTCAAAGAAATATAAAAAAGATCTTTGATGCTTATGGTTCCTTGCCTATTGAAAGATTGCGCGGTTCTATAAGAATCCATTTCCCAAATTTGGATGCTGAAGAAGCAGAGAAATTACTGATAGAGCTAGGGATATCGGAAGGCTATGTTTATGCAAATGACAAACCGCTAAGCAGCCTCAACAGCTCCATAGACTGTTTATTTAACGAGGGCACATCTTTATCTGAGTTCATTGAAGAAACTGCTCCAGGGTTGATATCGTCAGATTCAGATGAGTTTGGGTCTCTATCTAGTTATGAGACTAACGAGTTCTTCCATGAAGTGTTATCGTCACCAGATGTTTTGTCATCAAGTCAAGAACCTATTATTATTTCTAGTGATAGTCAAAGTTTCTCTGAAATTCGTTGCTAAATTTGTTTTACGGGATTAAAGGTGGGCTGGTTTAAGTTTTTATTGGTTATGGGACTATATAAGGAATGTAAGATTTATTTATGGTCAATCTCATACCCATTTTTGTAGATTACGTGACTGATATCAATCGATATAGCTGGTGTCACCATGTATACTGACTGTTGTTTAGATTATCCTTTAGATATGTCCGGGTTTGTTCTTTGAAAGTGTACACATACATAGACTGTATGCAATTTGAGCTGCGTTATCAATCGCTCGGCAAAATTTGGAAAATTTGAGATCTGCCTCAGTATATGTGAAGTTCAGATTTGAATGAAGGCAGAAGAAAGCCACTCCATAAAAACCCAGCTGCACTCTTTCAAACAACTCCAAACACACACACACATAATCACCCTGGAATCAAATATAGAAACAATTAAGATGGCCAGAAAGATCCTATTCTTACACGGATACGCCCAATCAGCCTCCATTTACAGTGCCAAAACTGGTGCCCTTAGAAAGGCCTTACAAAAAGCTGGTTATGAAACCGTGTATCTTGAAGGTCCGTACCATCTTCCAAGTGACGATGAAATTGTTGGTAATGGTATCGATTTATACGGTTGGTGGCCATACAGCATGACCGATTTCGATATCACGGATGGTTTAAACGAAGTCAAAGAAAAGATCAAAGAACACCCTGATGAGATCGAAGGTATCATTTCTTTCAGTCAAGGTGCCGGTTTGACTGGTGTTATCTCAGCTCAATTCAAAGAGATCATTCCAAGTTTGAAATGGGTAATTTTATTCAGTGGTTTCAAGTTGAATCCAAAAAAATACGACGTTATATACGAAAACGAAGTCCACGTTCCTTCTTTACACGTCCTTGGTGAGCTTGATACTGTTGTTGAAGAAGAAAGATCCATGAGATTGTTCAATGTTTGGAATGCGAAAAAGAAGACGCTTTTGAAACACCAAGGTGGCCACTTTGTTCCAAATTCCAAAGATTTTGTAGGTAAGGTTCTAAATTGGATCCAGAATGTCGAGATAGAAACAGAATCATCCAAAGAACAAGAACCAGAAGCCGATATCAATGACGACATGGATTTGCTGGATGCTATTGACAACATCGGTAAGGCTTAAATATTTGCACAGATCTAGATATGGAGATTACTATAGATATATAAAGACTAAGTCAAATGAATACAAATGATTCGTTGCGTTTTAATTTTAACCGTTCCGATCCCTGTGAACGAAGGCGAAATGACTGCTACAAAAGTATCATTTGGTAACCGTAAAACTTGTATTTAAAATAAATAAATGAAAACCAAATTTGTGTATATAATTTAACTGCGTTCAAGTGATAAATTTATCAACAAAGCTCGGTGCAACCAAACGTGTGAATAAAATGGGTATCTAAAGAATGATGCGCTGAGGGAAAGATTGGTGTAATCTAAGAAGTGAAATCACAACTCAAGCTGTACTTTAAGTTGTGATCAGCATCCCAGACACCCCAGTGCTTTTCAACATCAGAAGTACCAGAAGTATTTGGTTTCCAAGCTTCATCGAAGGCTTCAAAGACAATGACATTGACACCCCAGCCTCTCATAGCACAAATAGCATCCTTCCAGAAAGTTTGAGCATTGGCAACAGATGGTTCAGAGTTTTCGAAGGCAGTACCTTCAGTTGGCCAACCAGTTTCACCGATCCAGAAAGTGATGTCAGTTTCACCCTTGGCAGTTTGGATGCTTTGTAAAGCTTGCATGATATCATCAAAGAAAGAGTAAGAGGCGTTGGCCTGGGTTTGACCTTGCCAGTAGGAGAAAGCGTTGGCAAAGACAACATCAGATGCAACAATGGCTGGAGAAGCAGAACCGTCAACAATGATGTTCCAGGAGTCAACGAAACCAACTTGAACGTCACCGTAGGAGTTACCTTCGGAGTCAGAGATATCAGCAAGTAATTCCTTAATAGTGGTGATTTTTTCAGCCAAGACCGAGGCAGTCATATCTTGACGGTACAAAGCTTCAGAACCAACAGTGACGACTTCAACAGTGGACTTTTTAATCTTTGGTAAATAGGTTTGCAAGGCAGCCTTTTCAGCTTCGAAATGGGCATCATCGTTTGGCCAAACACCAACGAAAAGGGTGAAACCGGCATCTTCAGCAACAGGACCTAAGATCTCCAAAGTGTTACAGTCAGAAGCAGCGTAAACTCTGACCTTACTGGTGTAAGCACTCAAAATACCTAGTTCAGTTTTGTATTCCTCGGCAGTTTTACAACTACCAGAGTTGTCTTGAACACCTAAGTCAAATGCTAGTTGACCGATCGCTTGGGCGGATGTTATGGTAGAAGCGATGGCTAATAATGAGGAAAATTTCATAACGTTGATGGATCTATGGATGATTAACGAAAGAATGATTCCAATGGACGATGTTTTGATCAAAAATTCTTCTAGGGGGTGCTGGTGTTTTGTCGCCGGGTTTGTTGTTTTTGGATTTTGGAACTTTTAAATAGATCCGAGTCCACAAAAATAAACTGCAGCAAAATGACGGATGTCTCAAGAAGAAACGCGGCCAGTTCCAACTAAAACGCTATTAATAACTTCAGATTTGATTCGAATTCTTTCCGTTTTTGGTATTTGTTTCATGCTTTTATGAGAAATTCGCGCCTTCTCTTTTAGTCGATGACGTAATATAGGACTAGGAATTTCCGAATCAGGAAGGTCTTCTGGTTCCGCGAATATTTCCAAGCCATTTTTGTAGTTGTAGATCTGAATAGGCCGAGCACCCTGAATTGGTCCCGAGCAGACGTAAACAAACAATTTTCCAAAATTAGATCCTAATAGAGATTTTTGATAAAGCCATCAATCCTTTCAACCCAAATAACTTCTGAAATTTTTTCATTGATCCCTCTTTAAAACATCCTTTTTAATTCGCTTAATTGAACCAATTACAGCGACTACTTGTAGGATAGATAGAGATCTTGAGATTTAAGCCATCTCAGAAAAATAACATTACTATATCAATCCAAGATGTCCAACGATCTTTCCAAGCCATACTACAGAAACTCCACATATCAATACGATGAGGATCTTTTCAACAACCCGTATGATGTCGCTAAGAGAAACGAAGCAGCTCATTTACAGGAGCAACAGTATGAAAAGTACAAAGCCCAGTCACCATCTCAACTCCTAAATGAAAGAAAACAAACACATGCCCCAGTTCCACATTATGAGATCGATACGGTCAGAAAAAGTGCCCAACGCCATATCAAATTAGTCGTTGTTGGTGATGGTGGTTGTGGCAAGACCTGTTTGTTGATATCATATTCTCAAGGCACATTTCCAACCACATACATTCCTACAATCTTCGAAAACTACGTGACAAACCTCAAGATTCCAAACTCCAGACAACACGTTGAATTAGCTTTATGGGATACAGCTGGACAAGAGGAATACGATAGACTAAGGCCGTTAAGTTATGCCGATGTTGATGTCATTTTGATTTGCTATGCTGTGGATGCTCCAATAACATTAGGTAACGTTAAAGAAAAATGGGCACCAGAAGTAAAACATTTCTGTCCGGGCATACCCATCATTCTCGTTGGTACCAAGTCGGATATAGAGGGGGCCAATTTGATTCCATTTGATGAAGCTGAACTTGTGAAGAGAAAAATTGGCGCCATGGCTCACATTAGATGTTCTTCTAAAACTACGGAGAATATCAATGATGTTTTTGATGTTGCCATTCATGAATGTCTAAGCAAAGTCTTGAAGGCTGAAGCAGAAGAGAAGAAGAACAAGAGAAAGTCCTTTTTCAAGAAACCAAATGACGATCTAGAGGAATCATCCTATCAAGCTCCTAACATCTCTTCTGATTATTACAGAAACTCTGAATATGCTTTGCCAAACGACTCCTTTGGTTCAAAGAAGAAGGCCAGAAGATCTCGTTGTAGTATCTTGTGAGTTTAAATTCTATTTTGTTTTCTATTAGTGTAATCGTGTATAATACCAGGTGTAATGAATAATCTTATAATTTCTCAAGATATGGCTGATTGAAGTGACATATATACGCTCCAAATATCTATATTAGAGTTGAAAAGTCAATCGAGTGCTTCCATCTGGTAAGATTCGCATAATCCTTGAATATTCAGGACTAGTAAGTCGTGATCATATGTGGTATTTATTTACAGGAACAACTTTCAGAGGGAAATATTCAGAGGGTATCACTCTGTCTACCGATGACCTTGACATCATCTCTAATCTTAGCGTTGGCAGTGAACTTGTTGTTACCGTAACAATCAATGATCTTGACTTGTTTACAGTTCTTTTGTATAAGCTCAAGAACTCTATCATCGATGCTTCTAATGAATCCGATGTCAAGGTAGATCAAGTTGTTGCACTTCATCACTTGGAATGGCAATACCGTTAAATCCTTGACCGAGTTTAAAGATAACTCAACTAGTGTGGAGTTTGAATGGAGGAACATTTCCAAGATACCAGCATCACCTAGTGAAAAACATTTCTTCAAAAACACTTCGTTCAAACCAAGGTTAATATCCCATTCATGGAAAAGTCCTACGAACCCCTCGTCTGTTATTTGATCAAGAAACTGTAATGAAAGTTTTCTTAACTTGGTAGCGAATGGCTTTATCCCATTTATCAAGAACTCATCAGTTAAAGCCGAACATCCATCTAAAACCAAAGTGTTTAGACTTTCACCATTTATGCTCAAGGTGTTGATAAGCATACTATCGTCAACCAGTTCTTCATGATCTGGATATGAGATTTCCAATTCAACAAGGTTTGTCAGATACATCGGGATCAAGTCAAAAGTGTCTTTGGACTTGATACCCGCCAATCTAGATAGTTTCAGAGACTGAAACTTCTCAGGGTTAACATTCTGTAGTAGTGTTTCCAATGTAAGGTCGTCAAATCTATGAGTGTTTGAAACCTTAAAAGATGCAAGATCCTTGCCCTTGACCCTGAAGAAGTTCTGCCACGTCTCATTGTTGATAAGAAATGGGCCATCGAGTTCTAAGCTTCTGAGGTTCTTGAAATTGGAAGCATAGTAGTTCAAATTATCGTTGTGAAGCCTCCCACACATCAAAAGAGTCAGTTGCTTGACCTTTGGAGAGAATGAACATATCTTATCGTAGGAGTCCTTATTTATTTTGGAGCAATCCCATAATTCCAAAACTTCAATAGAAGTGTTCAGAAACAATGTGATTGTGGAATCATTGAGAGAACGATTTCGACAAAGAATCTTGGCGATCTTCCTCATATTGATCATACCGATATCACCAAGTTCATCGACATCTTCAATTCGTTCTGTGATCTTCTTGATGGATATATCTTGCAAAGATGGAATCTTGACATCTTGTCTATCAAGCAGTGCAACAGCTAGTCTCTGTCTTTTCTTTCTGGAAGCCACTTGGTTCTTGCGAATGGCTTTATCGTTCTCTATTTTAACCTTCAAACATTCAACACAGTAATAACCGCCTGTTTCCGGGTCTTGTTCAGAATAGACAGTCACAACGAAGCTTGTTGAACATTTGAAGCAACTTACTTCATCACCGATGATCATCGCTCTTTCAGGAACTCTTTCATTTTCTCCATGGTCTGAGTTATCTTCAGAATCGGAGTCGGTATAGTCACCTTCGTCATTATCTTTCGCAGCTCTTCTCTTCCGTCTTGCAGCAATTCTCATTTGAAGTTCTTCCTCATCAGGAACCTCAGCTTCCCCTTCGTTCTGTTGGACCTCATTCGCAGCGTTCCCTATTCCATCTATATTAACCACTTCCGGTTGTTCTTGTTCTTCGCCGGCGATTCTTCTTAAGTGACGTTGCCTAATCTCTTCAGCACTGATACCCTGTTGACGCAAAAACTCGGTCAATGCACTATTTGGACCTCTGATAGAACTAGCAGCATTTGCGGAGTTAGTGCTCCCACCATCATTTCGCCTGTATTGTAACGGTCTTCTGCTCATGATATTCTGGCTCCTGTTAATAGGAGTTGAAAGAGCAATTGATTGTTCGTGCTGGTATCCGCTGTACCGCCAGCCTCTTTAATTTGCACGTTATCACCCCTTGTACGCCGGACGGGCTTCCATCAACATTTTTGCCACTGGATTTTCCATGAGAAAAAATGCAAAAATCAACACAGAACGCGTTCATGGACAAAGGTCAGCCTGCCCAAGAAGAGCTGCGGGTTCCCCAATTCCTGTACAATCATAACACAGCCCACAATATTCATACTTTACAATGCAAATCATCTTCAAAGATTTCAAAAAGGAAAGGATTCCTATCGAGTTAGAACCAACTGAAACTGTAAGTCCAGCTTTGCACTCGTCAGATCGGAACACGAGCTTGCCACCCAAACTAATCTTACAATAAGGACATATACTAACACGCGTTTTCCCCAGGTTCTACAAGCCAAAGAAAAGTTAGCTGAAATCAAAGGCGTTGAAGCCAAGCAATTGAAATTTGTCTACTCTGGGAAAGTTCTTCAAGATGACAAGACAATTGAAAGCACTTCCATAAAATCAGACGATCAAGTTATTTTCATGATCTCTAAAGCTCCAGCCAAGAAACCAACTCCTGCTCCTGTCGCTGCTGCTACCGCTCCAGTGGTAGCTACTGCTCAACCACAAATCTCTTCTGTTCCAGTGCCAGCTCCGACTGCTCCAGTTCAACCAGTTACTGCCACCCCAGCTGCCCCAAGTGTTGCCGTTGAAGAACAAACTGGTGATTTTGATGCTTCCACTTTTGCTGTTGGATCTGCCAGAGAAAAAGCCATTTCCAGTATTATGGAAATGGGTTACGAACGTCCACAAGTTGAAGCTGCTTTAAGAGCCGCTTTCAACAACCCAGATCGTGCTGTTGAATACTTATTAACTGGTTTACCTGCTTCTGCCACGCAACCACAACAACCAGCTGCTGGTGCTGCCGCCGCTGCCGATACCACTGATGCTGATGTCCCAGTTCCGGAAGTTGTTCAAGAAGAAGACTATGACGAAGATCACGATGCTCCAGCTGATTTGTTTGCCCAAGCTGCTCGTGGTGAAGCTACCGGCGGTGAAGCCTCTGGTTTGGACTTAGGTTTAGGAGAAGGTGGTGCTACTGATTTAGATATGGAACGTTTGAGACAATTGATTTCTACTCAACCAGAAATGCTGGAGCCATTGATGCAACATATTGCTGAAACTAATCCAGGTTTGAGTCAAATAATTCAACAACACCCAGAGGAATTCATCAGAGCTGTCTTACAAGGCCCAGGCGGCGAAGGCGCTGAAGGTGCTCTATACCAAGATGCTGAAGGTGAAGTTCCACAAGGGGGTGCCAGAATTGAAATCACTCAAGAAGAAGAAGCTGCTATTAACAGATTAGTCGAATTGGGGTTCGAAAAGGATTTAGTCATTCAAATCTACTTTGCCTGTGATAAGAATGAAGAAATTGCCGCCAATATTTTATTCCAAGATTACGCCAATTAAAATCGTTGACAATGAAACGACTCATGAATTTGATCATCATTTGAGACTAATCTAGAGATTTATGGAATTTAATGTAAGCAAGCATAAGGACTGGTTGTGAAGGGTTCACAACAGTGCTTTACAAGTGTATATTATCATCATACAAATAACTGTAATTACAAAATCACAGTTAGTATAAAAGATTGTTATATAAGAGACAGGTATAGTAATCAGTCGTCTAGTTCGTTGTCTTTCTACTCATTGATATAAATTGTCGATATCGGTGCCATTCCTTAGCAACGACCACCGAAACCACCACGACGACCGCCAGGACCACCAAATCCACTGTGGGGAGGACCACCGTGATGTGGATGATGATGATGATGATGACGGTGGCCACCCAATGCCCTACCTAAAAGCAAACCACCAAGAACAGCACCACCAGCGGTCAAAGCCGTGTTTCTACCAAACTGAGAAGACGAGGAAGAAGATGATGATGATTGTTGTTGTCTTTGTGGCGTCGTTTGTTGTTGCGGTTGTCCTTGGGAAGCCATGTAGGTGTTGTATTGCTGGTTTGAAGATGGAACAGGACTACCTGAGTTAACTGGTTGTTGTTGTTGCTGTTGTTGTTGGTATTGGCCTGTCTGGAACTTGTTATCAGTGGTGTCTCTTTGGTTATTGTTGCCATTAGAGTTTTGTTGACCTTGTTGCTCTTGATATGCTGGGGGTTGAGCATTGTTGTTGTTACCACCACGAAGCGCAGGGTCAGTAGGGAGCTCCCATTGGGATGCATGGGTGTATTGGTTCACGTAGAAGTACTGTTTGTATTGTTCATCATAGACTGCAATCCATCCTTCTGGAAGGCTAGTGTTTGAGTTGGTTTGAGATGACATTTTGTTTGTTTTTGAAGCTTCATTCCAGAAGGCTCCAGGATTGGGTTATATTTGACAAATTAGCTGTAACTTACAGACTGATATCCCCAGAACTGCAGCAAGCAAGATAACAGGATTAGCGGGCCGAGGTACCGAGGTCCGCGCAATCTGACAAAATTAGGAAACGCAACTGGTTTTACCGGAGAGATATGGCGGAGTGTCTGTAAGAAGAACATTTTGTAGTATTCTAAATGAATAGCATTTTCTAAACAAATATACTTAAATAACATACCAAGAATATGAGAGTTTAAATCCTTCACCAACATATGTAGGATTCTGTTTCATAATGCAATAAGTGTAGTAAAATTGCCAAATCCGTTCTGTGAACGGAAGCTGAATCTTACAGAATAGTTTTTCCAAAGAGCGTCACAGAACTTTCCTTTCAGTACGCAACAGGCCCCAGCTTTAGTAGTAGTAATTCATCAAGCTCACGTCATTTCTCTAACATGCATTTATCTAATAGATAAACATAGTCTTGTACTGAAGCGTTCTACTACCCAACAGTTCCCAATCATTATCGTTGATCCATAACTCTTCCATGATCTTTAATCTGGCGAAAACAGAACCACCCTTCCAAGTCAAAATGGAAGGATCGATATCTCTTGGAGCTGGTAAGATTTGAACAGGAGAGACATTCCCATGGCCGTCAAAATTGGAGCTCTGCAAGAAATTTTCTAGTTCTTGTTGTAATAGAACGTACAACTGTTCGTCTAATTCGGCAACCATTTCTTTATTGTCCATGTTTTTGGTGTATTCCTTTTCAACGTGCCATTTATTCATAGTTGCTTCGACAGCTTTAAGGAATTCAGGTAGAGTAGTCAAAGCCAATAATTTCGGTCTCCAGATGTTTATTCTATCAATGAGGATGAAGTCTAAGGCTTCGATCTTGGCACTGCCACCGACGATAAGAATATTCTCGAAAAAGGTTTTCAATTTGGTGAAATCATAACGACAGGCATTTGCAATGGATTGAATCAAGGCCTTGTCTAATGGCGTTAGTACAATTGTATTCGATGTGTCACCTTCTTCTAAGTTGTTGGTGTTGATGAAGTCTTTCAAAATTGGGAAATCTACCATATTGGAGTAAATATTCTGTGTCGAGCAATCCTTCTGGGATTTAGAAATTGGATCATCTGGTTGTTCTGTGAAAAGATCTTTGGAAATCCTCCATTCATCCTTAACAATTTGACTGTTTTCAAAATCAGAAGGAATATCGAAAACCTTGGGAAAGAACAAGCCCATAGGAGATAAAATCACTTGATCGAAAACCTTGAACTCGTACTTCTCACTCAATCTACCCCCAGTGTACCTCTTGGTGAAATTGTACAATTGAACAGTGATATTAGCATCTTGGAAAGTAATAAACTTTTCTTTGATCTGTTCCATCATGGCCCATTCGTGAGGCCTAGACTCTTCCAATTCAATAGGGAAATTGGCCTCTCGTAGAAGCTTGTAGAAGTTCCTTGTAATGTCATCACCACCATAATGCAAAACAGACCGTGAGTTACCAATGACTAAACCGTCATCCACACAAGAAATTTTGGTGGTCTTAGCCCCAATGTCGACAACACAAGCATTGGAAATACCTGCACCATAGGTAGCAGCCAATGATTCTTGAAAGACAGCAACACCGGAAAAGCTCATCTGCAACAACAATTCGATAAAGGTCTCAACATACTTCTTATCGAATAAGTCTGGAATGATGAGGACAATCTTATGATTAGAGACATTTTCTATTTCGAAATGCTTCTTCAAAATCTCACGAAGGTATAACTGGATATCACCAGTAAGTTCTTGTAGTGATTTATATTCATCATAATTGAATTTCCCATGAGTGACCAAAGGATAACGGAGCTTGAATTCATTGGTGTCCAACTTGAAGGCGTCTTCGCCGACAAAGTATTTCGTGATGGTTTGCCTAGGATTGATGAATTCCATTCTATGAATATCGTTATGTTCGGGGATCTTTTCAGGATTGACTTTCTTGTTATAATTACTTACTAGTTCGTTGGAATTTGGAATGATTCTTCTCTTATAATATCTCATTCTGTCTTTGAAATCTTTGTATAATGATTCCTTTGACTTTTGTTTGGCTTTAGTTTCTTCTTCTGTTAGCTCAAACCCTTCAGGTCCCACAATAGGTTCGCCAGGAATTGCAATAACAAATGGAAATGTCTTTGGATAGACATCGGAAGCCAAACCAATTCTGATATTTCTTGAACCTGGATGAATAACAATTGTCTTGGTCCCATTAGTATCGTCATCTTCTTCTTCCGCGTCTTCGTCTTCAACTTCTTCATCCCTTTCACCGACTTGAGGCGTAGCCTCTTTAAAAACAGAACTTTCCTTCTTTTCCTTGCCTTGTTTGTTCTGTCTTAGTTGTTTACGATCTCTCAGGATGAATATCTGGTCGTCTCTTTTCAAATAATCAGTGAAGTAATTCTTTTGATTGATGATATTGACATTCTCAAAATTGGAGAACTTGACAGGGTTTTCACGTCTTTCAATACCAGACTTCTTGATATTTCTAGCCATAGTCTCCGCAGCTTTCAATCTACCAACTCTTCTTCTCTCTAAGACATCGGCACTGACTTTCTTACCGATTTGAGATGAACCTGGACCACCCTTCTTCTTAACGGTGGAGTCAACAGCTGGTGAAGCCGCTCTTGACGGCGTGTTTTCATCTATACCAGGTGATGATGGAATTGGAGTTTCAGACATTCAAAAAGTATATGGGCTGTATTTGGGGGATAATATGGAACTGTCCAATGGTTTGTCTGCTACCTCCCCGTAACAAACCCCTGATGAATCGTCAAGTCGTCGTTGTGATGGTCAATAATTCGCTCGCCTTTCACTGGGATCTAACCGGAGCAGTGTTCGCGAAGCCTTCTGTCCTGATCTAACGGTCAAAAGCTACCACACAAACACTCCCTCTTATAATACTATACTACGGTACTCGAATCGTGCTTAACTCTTCTACAGAATAACTTTCGTTCATATCTATGGATCTTGAAATTCAAATGGCAAATAAACACAGTAACCAAAATTCCTAATATACAAAATGCGCAAACTTCCCAATTCCAAAAAAAAAATTCCCTTAGAATCTCTCCTTCATTCTTGAAGCAACAGTTCTCAAGTTACCGTAGACCTTACCTGGTGGGGAACCTAAAATCAAAGAAACAACTGCTTCTCTAGCAATTCTGATATGGGTGAAACCACCAAGAATGTGAATCTTAGAATCAGCCAAGACAATTCTGGTTCTGGTAGCGTTTTCAATGGCGAACTTGGTCTTACCGTCCTTACCAGCAATACGACCAATGGCTCTTGATAGATGGTCACCGTTCAAAGTCTTGACATCCTTGATTTCGAAAGTTTCAATATATAAGTCATCCAATCTCAATAAGGCAATGGCATCGTCGATATCGAAACCTAAAGTAAAGGCCTTGATGAAATCAGCACCTTTTTGTAAAGCACCTGGATCAGTGGTTTTGGAATGGGTACGTAGTTCGACAGTCTTGGACTTTAAGTTCATACGGACTTGTAAGTGTAAGTGATCGACTAATGGTGGGTAAATCTTTGGCCAAGCGTTCTTTAATGGGGTCATTCTGTGTGGCGGGACTGGGACTTTTCTACCTTCTATTTTAACTTTGGTCTTAGAGTCGGCAGCACTGCTGAAACGTGGCTTACCTTCAATATCTAATGTGACACCTTGGGTTTCGGTCTTTTGTGGTTTGTCAGAGCTGGTGGAATCGGTATTGATGGCACCAGAGGCATCTATGAGAACTTCATCTTCGTCCTCTTCTGGTTGTGTTGGAATGGCTTGTGGGGGTATTTCACCAGCTGTTGGAACCTTCTTTAATGCAGTTGGAGCAGCCATGATGAATATGATGTTTTATTATGCTATTTTGGGTTTCTGGGGTATTGAAATGCTCCTACTTAGAGATAGCCTCCTCTCTGTCTTTATGTCATCTGCCACTCATTATTTTTTTTCTCTCTATCTCACAGGCCAAAAACAAGAAACGAAAATTTTGAAGATTGCGCGATGAGGTTACCCGGTGAATAATTGCACGTGTAAGATCACGTGATAGTTTGTTATGCTGCTAGGCACGGCTGAAAGTTCATGGTCTGATCGATGTCTCTTCACCTCTTTTTAAATTTGGTAAAATAAAAACAACAACTGTAAACAACAGTAATCTTTGTGGAACAGAGCGATTGATAAACCTTTGTTAAGGCATTATTTTGGGCTCCATGCAGCGTTGTATGGTCAAACTAATACTTGGATCTTGGTTCATAGGTGAAAATATCGCTTCGTGCGGAGTTTTTTTGTGCCAAACGGCTACGCACGCAGCATGTGAAGTCTTCGTAACGCTCATGGAACCCTTTGAGAATAAGCTACAACTTTTGTAAACCAGAAATCCTTTTTTCTTAAAACAAAAAATTAAACATAAGAACCAATATATAATAAATGACAATCTGTTATTGTTGCTGTTTTCTTCATGGCGAAAAGCTTCTAAATCAAACAGGAAGATAACTTATCCTTTCTCTTGGGCTGAGCTTCAATAAAGTGGTCTTCCTCTATGCTCTTCGATTTATTTTGGAAGAATTCGACAGCCTCAAAGATTACCAGCAATGATGAATAAGATATCAACTTAATGACAGATGATGGAAGTTAAACCAAATATGACGAATGGGTGAATAAACAAATATTATGACACCATGTAAACACCCCCCTAAACTTAAACTAACCAACCCTTTTGAAGATCCTGTCCTCATTTACATTCACTTGCAGAAGACGAGCTCTTACTATTCACGTTGATACTTTTTATGTTATTACTCTGCTGCATGGAATCGTTATTAAGGGAATTTTTGATGGAAGAAAGCAAATGATCCCATGACTGTACAAAGGTATTATTGAATAAATTCAGTTGCATTTGAGTACCAGAAGGAAAGTTGGTGTCTATTATGGATTCGAAGATTTCAGTGGACATTGAATGTGATGAATATGTAGTGCCTTTTTTTGATACTCTGTATTGATGCAGATATAACGGTGGCGTTTGTATAAAAAGAGTTGAGTTTAAAATATCACCTTCAAAACTTTGTTATATATATCGAGAAGGAAAGTCAAGACTCACCTGAGTACCAAGCTCCGTGTTATATAAAAAAGTAATTCCGCGCGGTGCCTCCCGGCGCTTTGATCTAAAATTATGCCAGCTGGGTTATGAGTCTTTCATTACATAATCCCGAGTCTAGGCAAAGCTTAAAATTTCCTAATTTGGAATTCATTTCACCGCTTTTTTCCTGCTACTTCTAGAAATGGAAACACGGCTAATTGTAAATCCTATTTTTTCCGAGTGCCCTCGAACACGTTCCATGAAATGGAATCCTTGAAAAAACCTTGAAATCTTCCTTCCAAATCAAGAATCTTTCCTATTCAGGAAATAGTTAATAATCTAGGAGCCGGGAGAAATTTTGCAAACCTGCCAAAAAGCTGTTATACGGCGTTAGCTCCGATTTATCGGCTCCCCAAATGTTTTTACAGGCCATGGGTAAAATTTCCATGTGCTGGTTGGACCGTTTGGATCTATGAAGGACATTTAAAGGATCTGAAGAAATTCATTTCAAGTTATTTGCTTGGATTTTTGAGCTAAAATGGTGTTTATTCCACTGATGTTTTGCAACTAGGTTATAAAGAATACAATGAAACCACTTTAGGGAGCCCCATACTTTTCGATGTGTATGTAGCCTTACACACAATGATAAAAAATCTTCAGCCGTCTTTATTTGCTGGCAGCGTAAAAGTTACATCCCAGCATGAGCAAATAGCTTAACGATCTCAGGGCCTACAATAAGATATGACCCCAAAGGGGCCTTGAAAATAATGCTTTATTATAGTATAACTAGATTATTTATGAGATTCTGGACTATCTCCCCAGTTATAGTGTAAAATGGCGTCAAATGGAAGAGACCTTTGTGCACCCTGTTTTACCACGACCGAACACAGAGTTGGGCGTGCAGGCAGCTGTTTCGGAACTGGAACGACCAAATTTTCTTCGGCCAAATTTTACCAACGTAGGCAAACCACATATAAAAAAAACAATCCCCCCTACCCCTAGGCCTAAACTCTTCAACACACGTACGTGCAACAGCCGACACGAAGACCATTGCTAAATCGCTAACACCATTTAACATTCATAATAATCATAATGATGTACAGAAGAGCCTTCTCCACCACCGTTGCTAAGAGATCTTACGCTGACACCATCAAGAACTTGAAAATAAACAAGGACACTAAGGTTATCTACCAAGGTTTCACTGGTAAGCAAGCTTCTTTCCACGCCCAACAAGCCATCGAATACGGTACCCAAGTTGTCGGTGGTACCAACCCAAAGAAGGCTGGTCAATCACATTTAGAAAGACCAGTTTTCGCTTCCGTTAAGGATGCTATGGCTCAAACCGGTGCTACTGCCACTGGTATCTTCGTTCCACCATCCATTGCCGCTGCTGCCATCGAAGAAGCCATTGAAGCTGAAATCCCATTAGCTGTTGCCATCACTGAAGGTATCCCACAACACGACATGTTAAGAATCGCCAACATCTTGAAGACCCAATCCAAGACCAGATTAGTCGGTCCAAACTGTCCAGGTATCATTGCCCCAGAACAATGTAAGATTGGTATCATGCCACAAAGAATCCACAAGAGAGGTAAGATCGGTATTGTCTCCAGATCCGGTACCTTGACCTACGAAGCCGTTGATCAAACCACCAAGGTCGGTTTAGGTCAATCCTTAGTCATTGGTATTGGTGGTGATCCATTCCCAGGTACCAACTTCATTGACGCCTTGAAGTTATTCTTAGAAGACCCAGAAACCGAAGGTATCATCATGATTGGTGAAATCGGTGGTTCTGCTGAAGAAGAAGCTGCTGAATTCTTGAAGGAACACAACTTGACCAGAGATGTTCCAAAGCCAGTTGTTTCCTTCATTGCTGGTGTTTCTTCTCCACCAGGTAGAAGAATGGGTCACGCTGGTGCCATCGTTGCCGGTGGTAAGGGTGGTGCCCAAGACAAGATCAAGGCCTTAGAAGCCGCTGGTGTCTCTGTCCAACCATCCCCAGCCAGATTAGGTAAGGCTTTGTTAGAACAATTCAAGGCCAGAAACTTATTATAAATTTGATATTTATATATATTTCAATTGCATCTAGCTTGCCGGCCCGCTGTTCTTCTATTTATGGTTTTCGATTTTAATGATTTTATCGCTTTAGTTTATTAATATTCCACGGTTATATATTGTTCACAGGATTATATATAAGATTGTAATGACTTGTTATGTCTTTGCTCCGAAGTTAGGAAGACCAGCACAAGCTGTAATGGATTGATTCAACACTGCAGCCACTGGAGACACAGGAGGCCCTTCGTTGACAAAAGAATGCATGTGCTTTTTTTAATTAGCGCGAATTTATCAAATGTGTGCAAAAAGACACGAAGATCTGTTGAAGCAGCTCTTTCGAATTTGGGCAAGATCACTTCTATTCATTCAAATTATCGACCCCCTAACCGCAAAATGGCCTCTATCACACTTGGAACTACTACTAAAGCTGTGATTCTTGACATCGAAGGTACGATTGCTCCAATCACCTTTGTTAAAGATGTATTGTTCCCATACTTCCTAAGAGCGCTTCCGGCCACGCTATCTCCTTTGGCATACCCAATTCAATCGACTTCCACCAATCCAATCGAAGCCATCCTTTCAAATTTCCCAACTGAAATCACACAAAATCAAGAAGCTCTCTTCACTCATATTGAAAACTTGGTTAATAAGGATATCAAGGATTCCACTTTGAAGTCTCTCCAAGGTTACGTGTGGAGTGCTGGTTACGAATCAGGTGAAATCAAGGCTCCTTTATATGACGACGCCATCGCCGCTTTGAAAAAATGGAACCAAGAAGGTAAGAAGATCTTCATCTACTCCAGTGGTAGTATCAGAGCCCAAAAACTTCTATTCCAATATGTCAATGTTAATGAAGAAAGTGTGGACTTCAACGGTTTATTAAGCGGGTACTTCGATATCACCACTTCTGGTTACAAGTTTGAGGCCACTTCTTATGAAAACATCATCAAAGATATCAAATTTGAACCAAAAGAATGTTTGTTCTTGAGTGACAATGTCAAAGAAGTCTCTGCCGCTTTAGCTGTTGGGTTAAACTCCTTCATTGTTGTTAGAGAAGGTAACGCTCCATTATCTGATGAGGATTTGAAGGTCTCTAAGACGATTACCTCATTTGATCAATTGTCAATTTAAATGTGTTTATAGAAGGGATTCTGTGTGTTGAATTCAAGTGATGTTTATGGATATTGTAGAAGTAAGTTTAAAAAGAATAGAATCTTGATCTAAGACGGCTAGCAGTGTGGGGGTTCTTTCTCCCTTCTGTGTAAGTCACTTGAAGTTAGGGCAACTTTCCGAACGCGTTGTTACGTGCTGCTACGCGTTTTAGTATTTATTATTTTGAATTTTGAAAAGAAAACACGGAAACTAGCGCTGCAATCTTCTAAGAACAACAAGTTTACAGCGGCGTAAATCTCATGTTACAGATTGTACATCAATTAATAAGATCTCAGAACTCACAAAAAATTTATTGATTCGTTCAAATAGTCATCATTTGTCAGATCTCACATCAAAACACTACTTATCAGCAATATACTTGGCTTAGTTCAACCCATCAACCAGTACAGAAGATCCATCATATCTACCAAGAGAACTCTCATTTCATTCGCCACTGATCCAACCTCAGAATTCCATACTGTATTTCTTTTGGTGATTTAGAACTGTTACCATCTTTTGAATATCACCAGAAGCCCGCCTTTGACTACCATGAGTGACGACGACGATGATGTTTTCAGTGACGACGACGATCTTCTCAGAGCGCTTGAAGAGAAAAGAGCGGTCAATAGACAGATCAATGAAACAAGGCAAAGACATGCGATTGCTTTACAAAGAACTCTAACAGGCGAGAGACTGGATCCCAATGCTCAAACACATTATGAAGAGATACGAAGGGACGTCACATATCATCCAACACATCATCAAATGGACAAAGCTCTGTTGAAAAGGTACATTTATCCTACGAATCTTGAAACAAGAGACTACCAATTTGATATCATTAAAAAGGCTCTATTCAAAAACCTGTTATGTGCTATTCCTACTGGTATGGGTAAGACTTTTATCGCAAGTACTGTTATGTTAAATTATTACCGTTGGTTCCCTAGAGGTAAGATAATTTTCATGGCTCCAACAAGACCCTTGGTTGCACAACAGATCCAGGCCTGTCTAGGCTGTACAGATATTCTCAGTTCAGACACTGCTATCTTGTTGGATAAGATGAGAAAAAACAGACCAGAGATTTGGAACACCAAAAGAGTCTTCTTCACTACTCCACAAGTCGTTGAGAATGATTTGAAACGTGGTGCTTTGGATCCCAAAGAAATCGTGTGTTTGGTTATCGACGAAGCACATAGAGCTACAGGTGGTTATGCTTATACAAACGTTGTCGAGTTCATTGACAGATTCAACACATCCTTCAGAGTCCTTGCGTTAACGGCTACGCCTGCTGCTGACATTGAAGGTGTTCAAACCATTGTTAACAACTTAGATATATCCACGATTGAAATCAGAACAGAAGAAAGCATTGATATTGTCAAGTATATGAAGAAGAAAGAGACAGTGAGAATTAACGTTGGTATCAACTCAGAAATGTATGAGATTATTGAAATGTTGAGTACAGCCATTGATCCTATCTTGAAAGAAGCCAATGAAGCAAATATTTATGATATCACGGACCCTGCTAGGATAAACTTTTTTGCAGCTCATCAGAAGTGTGTTGCACTAATGCTTAACAGAGATATGCATGAAGGTATGAAGTGGAAATACTACTTTATCCTCCAGATCATTGGTAGAGTCGGTCAAATGCTAAGAAGATTGAAGATCTATGGTATCAAGACATTCTATTCATACTTTCAGAATCAGTACAAAGAATTTAGGTCCAAATACGAGGTTGGGAAGTCTAAAGATCGTACGGCTTCCATATTTTATTACCATGAGAGCTTGAGAGAAATCCATTCCATCTGTGGGGGTTACATCAAGAATCCTGCACTTGTCACACATCCCAAACTTGAGAAGATGCAGATAGAGCTCCTGGATTTCTTTGACGAGAAGCCAACATCTAGAGTGATTGTCTTTACAGAACTTAGAGAATCAGCTTTGGAAATAGTTCAGTTTCTTTCTAGGACAATAGGAGATAAATGTAAACCGCATATCTTTATTGGTCAATCGAAGGCTAAAGAGCCATTCGATGAGGAAGAATTCAAATTGAAGAATACCAAGAAAGGGAAAGGGAAGGCCAACAAAGAAGCATATCTTGAAAAAGTCCAAGCTTTAGAACTGGAAAAAGAAAGAAAAAAGAAAGAGGAAGCTGAAAGAAGAGCTGCTAGCAGAACCGGTACATCGGAAGAGGCCCAGGCTCAAGGGATGACTCAAAAGATGCAAAAGGAAGTCATCAAGAAGTTCAAAGAGGGTACCTATAATGTTATTGTTGCCACCTCCATTGGTGAAGAAGGTTTAGATATTGGTGAAGTTGATTTGATTATCTGTTACGATTCAACCAGTAGTCCTATCAAGAATATCCAAAGAATGGGTAGAACTGGTAGAAAAAATGATGGTAAGGTCATTTTGTTGCTCGCTGGTTCTGAAGAGCTGAAGTTTGATCAGGCTATGGATAACTATGCAAGAGTCCAACATCAAATTGCTTCCAATGAACTTGAACTTAAGAAGTCCGATAGAATTATCCCAGCCAATATCACCCCGCTATGCTCCAAAGAATTCATTGATATTCCAGAGGAGAATAAACTTATCGCCAAAGGTCAAGATAACGATGAGGTTATCAAATATGCTACACAAGCTATGTTGGGGAACTTACCGAAGGCAACCAAGAAAAGATCCGCTTCTGTGGAGGGAGGTGTACCAAGAGCAACAAAGAAGAAGAAAGGGTCTGATATTGCTGAAACTCTGACATCCAACAAAAAAAGATTTTTTATGCCAGATAACGTTGAGACAGGATTTGTCCAATCCTCCAAACTAGTGAAAAAGGTAGATGTGAAGGGACAATCAATTGAAAGAAAACAGTCAAACGACAGTCACAGTATGTCAATTGATCTGACGTCAGATGACTCTGATTTGGAGGTAACCAAAGAAAATGATATTTTGACAGCCAATACCACTCATCGCAGTGTTTCCTTCAATGATAACTCCAACTTATCGATTTCAGGGGCTGACAACAAGTCAACATCACAGTTCAAGCCAACAACCAATCAAAGTCAAAACGATAAGAGGATCTCAAGTGGTGATATCTTGAAAGATCTGATGAATAGTGACGATGGTGAAGACGAAATTCCAGTTCCAAAAGGATCTCGTGGATTATCTAGCGGCAAAGAAGACCAAGGATTGACCAAGGAAGAGTTGACCGAATTGGAAGAGCTTGATGGAATGAATCTCAACTTGAAATCCCCTATGAACTCTCAACACATCACACGATCTAGCGCAGTGATACCTGATAGTGAAGATGAGGAAATTGATTCAGGTGATAAATTAACTAAAGAAGAAATCAAAGAGTTGGATGATTTAGATGTGGATGTAGTAATGTCGAAATACGCAACCAAACTGCTTGATTTTGGATCACACACGGAATCCGAGCCACATCATAGAGAGCCACCTTCGAGGGAAATAACGCCTGTTATTTCTAATAGGACTCTATCTGAACTTGACCTTGAGTTTGATAACCTGAGTGATCCGAACGAAGAAGAGGAAAAACCGAAACCATCAGTTGTTCCAAATAGACCAAATTCCAGACTCTACTTTGACTTTGATGCTTTGAGTGATTGTTCATATGAAATAGAAGAAGAGATAGAGAAACCACAACAACCAGTTGCTCCAAACGGAACCAGCTCTAAAATTGACATTGATAATACAAAGACTGTATCGGAGGAGGACCAAGTGTCAGCGAGTGAAGAAGAGGAGGAAGAAGACAATTTCTTCAAGGATGTTATGGTAGCTTATACACAACTGAAGAAGAATACTCAGACCAATTCTGAAGAACATGAAACTAATAACACACAGGGCTCTCCGGATCAATCTTCAACGGTTACTGATACCCGTGATTCAAATGAGAAGAAAGATAGTGCGTCGATTGAAAAGAGCCATGTTCTGATTGATTCGTTAATTCGCGTGAATTTAATTGATTTTTCACAATACGAAGACAATGATACTAATGATTCACAGATCGAAAAGGCACAGGTCGCCAACGAAAATAAATATCAAAAGGATGAGACTTTCCATTACGATGATGAACTTGCTGACTTATCCAATTCAAAAAATACTCATAATATCACCCCAGTCAGAGTCAAGGAGAAAATAGTTACTGCAAATGACTCTCTAAAGAAATCTAGGATGGTTTTGGAAACTCCAAAGTCATCGGGTTACTCATCTAAGGTGGATATTACAAGTCTATTAAAGGAATGCACGAAGCCAAGGAAACACATGAGCTTGAGATCTCGCCGAGTTGATTTTTCCGATGTTCCAGCCTCTCAGATCATCAATGTTGATGAGGATATAGATCAACTTCTACAAGACCCAACCAACGGGGTGATTGTTAATCTTGAAGAAGAGCAGAAATTGATCAAAGAACCATTTAAATACATGTCTCAACAAGATCAAGCTTTCCCAATCATATTCTTGGAGGAAGACGGGTTCATGAGTCAAAATGAAAGAATGGAATTCTTCAGTAAATATTATACCACAGCTGAGATAGGTCTAATTGTACCAAATCCAAGTTTCCACATTAGGAAATCCAGAGAATTCACGGGAAATGTCAAACATAGTGGTGTTGCAAGTCGTTTTATCAACTTCACAAGTATGACAGGTTCCAAGGAAGGTATTAGACTGAACAGAATGGCCCAGAAATTAAAATCGATTTCCACAATAGAACTTTATGATGATTCTATGAACTCTAAAGATATCATAGTTGATGAAAATGAGGTACCAATCACTGCAGATGGTCTTTCTGTGAAGGAAAGAATAGATTTGATGTCACAAAGCCACAATAATATTGGCCAGCCTCAGGTTTCACAGAGGTATAATAGCTATGATTTTGATGAAGATTTCGTGGAGTGCTCCAGTGATGATGCTGATTATAGATTCTTGTGATTATTAGATTGCTAAATTTAGAGATAGAATTTTTTGTGTAGCTTAGAAGATAATGAATGTTACGATTGGATATATGAATTTTGAAAACCAAATCCTCTTTGTTCGCTAACGTCTGTTTGGCGTAGATTTCTTCCCGGGAAGATAATTACACCGCCTGCAAACCTGACACTTAAAAAAAATAGGAAAATTTGAAACGAACCTTCCCCAAGACCACTCTCACAAGATCAAAAAGATACTCTTTCGATTTCTTTATCCTTATGCAAGGGAATTACGCATATCAGTGAGGAATTTATCCGAGATTGTGTTTTTGCTGGTTGAAATTTTTAACCACGACCTCTCCTTTTTCACTGGATATCTATCTGGAGTTCAAGGGAATTTTTGGAACCTTTTATTATTTAATATCAAGCTTTTAACGGCTTTGAATTACCCCCTTTTCTTTTTCATCAAAATTTACAACAGGAGGAGGTTTGCAGTTGGCCTTTTTGTTCATGAGTTCATGAACTAAGTTTTGAATCGAATGGTGTTCTTGGAGTATGCAGGTAATATCGATGTAGATCTTACTATGTACGTGCCTACTGTAGTGTAGCTGTTCTTCCAGACTCTGCTTGAAGATTGAAGCTGAGTTCTGTACTTGGTTTGAAAGTCAGTCGATCCAAAGAGTGGACAGTTTTGCGTATCGATCTAAGCAAGATCTAGCTAACGATTAGGTTTCTGGGTTTAAACTTTTGAAACGGGGGATCCACTTCCAAGTTCGCGTAGTTTGGTTTGTTGATGCGAAAAAAATATGGAAGGACATCGGCGGGCTCAAACAAGGTGTTTCACGGAGAGACGAGACTAATGGCGCCGCTCAAACATTACTTGTTATCTTCTAATCTCAGATATTGAAAACCAAAGACTCGATAAGATGTTCAAGAAGTATGTTTTCCATTCTATACACCGGCTTTATGCTTCCATCTACTAACCTCTGAGCACAATAGGTTCACCAAAGAAGACGTTCATACCAGAACCAACGTTAAATCCTCCGTTCAAAGAAACCTTAAGACCAAACTAGTCAACCAATTCGCCGGTTTAGAATCTGTGATAGATGAAATCATACCGAAGAAATCAGCTGTTGAATTGTTCAAGTGTGAGGATAAGATCCAATTGTACCTCATTGATGACGAAGTTGTTTTCTATCAACAATTCGATGAATTGATTCCATCTTTGAAACTCGTCCATAAATATCCAAGTGCTTTCCCTTCAGTCAAAGTCGATAGAGGTGCCATTAAGTTCGTTTTGTCAGGTGCCAATATCATGTGTCCTGGTTTGACTTCTGCTGGGGCTGAATTGCCTGAAGCTCCAGGTTTCGAAAAAGAAACTATTGTTGCTATTTATGCTGAAGGTAAGGAAAATGCCCTTGCTGTTGGGAAATTGAACATGTCCTCTGAAGAAATCAAATCCATTAACAAGGGTATCGGTATTGATTTATTCCAACACTTGGGTGATGGTTTATGGAACTTCGCCGAATAAGCTCATCCAAGATCGATTCAATATGTATATTAAATTTAAACTTAAACTAATTGGTACTATATATTTTTAGACGACTTTTGAGATCGTAATCAATTGGTTCTCTTCAAATGCAAATGATGATATAAGAGCTGTGTTCTTGTCAACGCGGTTAACTATCGCTCCATTCATTTGGTACGATAAAGCCATGTCGGTGAATCTGATATCGAATAATCTGGAGAGGATACCTTTTAACTTCTTAACTTCGATATTCAACAGGAGTTGAATCGTCTTATAAAGGGAGCCATATTGGAAGTTCAGCGTTATTAGACTGGAATTAATCGTATGGTCGTTGATAAAAGTAGCTGTTGTAGTGGAGTTTGATTTTTTCTTATGGATTCTTAACAAGTCTTTGAACCGGTCATTATTGTATTGTCCAACAGATCCATTATTGACCTGGGAAATGAAATATAGTTCTGCGTTGGTCCTTTCTCTTGGTGAAATGGAGACACCATTCAAGTGAGCAATTGAGGGGATTCTGGCAATGATACTGAACTCTGATTCTTCAATTGAAAGCTTATCAAATAATGGATTGTGGTTTACGCTTAGGTTGATTAATTTGGGGAAAGATATTGCAATTTGATCAACTTCTTTCCATTGACATATGTTGTTTCTTCGCAAGTTGATCTCTTCAACATTTGCTAATGTAATTGCTGTCTTGGGCAGTAAGGTCTCTAATTTGTTGTCAGCCATATTCAATGCCCTTAGTGATGGGATTTGAGAAACAATCGTAGGGATTTGGTCTAATTTGTTGAAGGAAACGTTCAATGTGTGGATATTTTTGAATAATTGCACTGACGTGGGGAGTTGAGAGTAATTGTTGTCTGTAAGATGCAATTCCTTGAGATTTGGGAAAACCTTGGATAGTTGATTTAATAAATCGTTGTTAATGAGAGTCAGCGATAGATCTATTGATTCCACAGACTCAACAACATCTTCATTTATGATGGGATCTGTGGTGTGAAATCTATTACCTGTCAATTTCAACTTTCTCAAATTCTTCAAACCTTTGATAATTAGGACAATATCATTAAAATCTTCAAATAAATTGAAACTTAGATCCAAACTCTTCAAATTCTTCAATCCATCTGCAATCAATTCAAGATCTTTCCAAAGAACACCCTTGATTCTTTTCCTACTCAAAGAAATATCCTTCAAATAATGGAAATCTGACTGGAGTCTTTGTAATTTATCAAACCCTAAACTTTCAACAACTTTAGACCCAATCTTAATCTCACTTGCTTTAAAATCATCCGCATACGTATCAAGCAAAGCAGAATAGAAATCCTTATATCCATCATGCTTCTTATTAGATTTCAAAAACGATCCAGAGTTGAGGTTTTGAACTTTGAAATATTGGGTGTCTTTATAATAACCATTGTGTTTGCCCTTAAAAGTGTTATCCCATTCAACACCAAGTGCTTGTTGGTCCTCCCAGGCGGGGATCTCACCCATAAACTTGACCGTACATAATTCACCAGAGTACGATAGTCTTTGGCCTAAGTGGAAGCTCATTTGAATAATAAGATTATCCTGTTTAAAGGGGAGGGTTGACTTATAGAAACCTGCTGGAGAAAAAAACCTAAACAGATCGATTTACTGATTACGCCAAAGAGCTGCGATTCGAATGTACGCGTAAATTCCATTCAGATGTAAGTCGCGAAATCTCGAGGCTGAAGGCTTGGAACTCCCAACAAATGTTTTCGTCGTTTTGGGAAAAAAATCCCGGCCTTGAGGGATCTCTCGCCCAGAAGAATAGCTAGCTAGCTGTTAAATAATTTCGCACTTGGTATAAAACCTGTGGCAAGTCTCAATAACAAAGATTCCTCTTTCAATTCCAACGGATTGTTTATTTCTTTCGTGTTCATCATCTCCTGAATCTCATCTCTTTCGTATTTATCACTATATATAAATCTTTGAGAAAATCCCCAGCCATCATCACCAAGTCTTAGAATATACATCAACAACCAAAACCCCCCAAATGAGTTCAATCGTCACTGACAACTTAGCTGTTATCATCTCTCTTGCTGCCGTTTGTGCTGCTGCTTTGTTCTACATCCTAAACAACTCACCAAGAAAACCAGTTTTGAAGAAGGATGTCTTCCAAAAATTTCCATTGATCCAAAAGACCATGCTTTCACACAACTCTGGTATCTACAGATTTGGTTTACCACACCCAGAAGATGTCTTGGGTTTACCAATTGGTCAACACATCTCCATCCAAGCCACCATCAACGGTAAGGAAATCACCAGATCGTACACTCCTACTTCCAACGATGCTCAAAAGGGGTATTTTGACTTATTGATTAAGTCTTACCCAGAAGGTAACATTTCCAAACACATTGCCGAATTAGAAATCGGTAATTCCATTAACGTTAGAGGTCCAAAGGGGTTCTACGAATACGTTCCAAACATGTTGAAGAATATTGCTATGGTTGCTGGTGGTACTGGTATCACTCCAATGTTCCAAATCATTGAAGCCATTGCTAGAAACCCAGAAGATCAAACCGAAGTCCAATTGTTGTACGGTAACCAAACCGAAGCTGACATCTTATTGAAGCCAGAATTAGACAAGATCGTTAAGGAAAACCCAAACATTAAGGTCACTTACTTCTTAGATAGACCAGGTCAAAACTGGGAAGGTCAAGCTGGTTACATCACTCCTGAAGTGTTGAACAAGTACTTACCTGCTGCTACTGCCACTTCTTCTTTGTTGATCTGTGGTCCTCCAGGTATGACTAACTCTGTTAAGAAGGCTGCTGTTGATTTAGGTTTCCAAAAGGCCAAGCCTGTTTCTAAGGCTGGTGACCAAATCTTCGTTTTCTAAAAAGGAAATAGTAGATTTTATAGCTATGTTGTATATTTTATCCAATTCGCCTAAAACTTTCAAGGAATTTAAATTACGGGTCTTGGCCTAAGCTACAGATTATAATTAGTAATTTATTAGCAAGTAGTTGGGTACATATATACAATTTCGACTTTTTCTCTTCTTTACCAAGTCTACTCAACCAACTTCAAGTGTTCAATCTTTTCATTTATGACCGATTGAGCATCAACACGAGCTTCCAAAAGCTTCTTGTGAATAGCATTCAGAGCCTTCATGGAGTTCTTTTCATCAATGACAGCAGAAATGTTGATTTCGTTAGCACCTTGGGAAATCATTTCAATGTTAATACCGGATTCAGCCAATGTGGAGAACATGGTAGAAGCAACACCAATGTATTGTTTCATCTGCTTACCGATCAAAGAAATAATAGCCATGTTCTTGGTGACGTCAACAGTACCAAACTTCTTCAATTCTAAAACAGCCTCTCTTAAAAGTCTACCGGAGTTTTCATCGTCACTATGTTGTAAAGCCATGGAAACGTGGACCTCGGAAGTGGAAATTAAATCGACGACTAATCTATGCTTGTCTAAAGTATGGAAAATATTGGCGAGGAAACCATGGGATAAAGTCTTCTTGTTGGAATGGATGTTTAAAACAATGATGTCATGCTTGGTAGTAATAGCTGTGGCAGCCTTCTTCCTTTGGAAAACGGCAGATGGAATCTTTTGGAAAGATTGTGGTGGATGTGGTGGAGTTTCACCACCCTTAGTGGAGACGTTGTCTGGGTAAATAATAGTACCGTCACCACTTGGGTTTTCAACATTCTTGATTCTAATAGGAATCTTGGCCTTGATGACTTGTTCCATTGTGAATGGATGAATAACTTCACTACCGTAATAGGTCAATTCGGCAGCTTCTTCAGGAGTAACACTGGCTAATAATCTGGCAGAGGTTACCTTTCTAGGATCAGCAGAGAAAATACCATCAACTTCCTTCCAGACTTGCAATTCATCGGCGGCAATACCAACGGCAATCAAAGCGGCACATAAATCAGTGTAACCTCTACCAACACCGTTCAATAAACCACCTGGAACAACACCAAAGTAACCAGTGAAGACAGGAATAATATCATTGGCCTTCAACTGATGGATCTTCTTGGCAAAAGATTTGGCCAAGTCGGAATAGAACTTATCATCAAAACCAGTTGAAGACAAGTCTAAACCTGAAGCAATAACATTGGATAAATCGACATATTCAGCCTTCAAGCCATGGTCATTGAAAAGAGCAGCCATGAATTGACAGGATAATTTTTCACCTGCACTCATGATGGAATCGAGTGTACGTGGGGAAATCTCACCAATGATTTGAGAAGCATGTAACAATTTCAAGACTTGATCACATTCGTAATTGGTATCTTTTAACAACTTGGCCAAGATAGCAGAATCTTTGATGGCGTTCTTAGCATTTTGAACATGATCTTCTCTGACAACTTCAAGGACTTCTTCGTAATTACCATTCAAAGAAGCCAAATCTGCGGCTCTTAGAAGACGGGAAGTGGTACCTTCAGATTTTGTTTTGGATGATCTAGCTGAACACACAACGGCAACTCTGGATTTTTGAGAGTATGGCTTGACGATATCATCACAGATGTTATTGAAGAATTTCCCAACGGAAGTACCACCAAACTTTTGAACGACCCAGTGGTCTTGGGAATTGAGTTGGGCTAAGGAAATAGTAGACATGATATTATTATGATTGTGTAAGCTTAAGGGAAAAAAGGAAAGGGAAAAGCAGAAAGAGGCAAAGTGAGTCTATGAGAATTGCCGTTCTAGAAAAAATAGGGTGCTTTAACACAGTGTATATGTTCTTTACAGTACCAATGTAGAAGGAGTCTTCCTAAACTGAAAGAATGTTCAAGTCCAAAGACTTTTCATGAAAAGTTCAGAATTTACCAACTTGACATCAGTTTACATGTACGTAGAAATACACAAGATTGGACGGTGCAACACGTCCGCGGACAACTGCAGATGAGTCAAATCAAAAATTCCTGAAACGGACATCGGTCGCGAAATGTCCTTCTATGAAAAAATTCGCGAGATGTAAGCTGGTATCCGGGGAAAGGTTTTCTATGATGTTCAGATGTTCTGTGATCACAGGGCATCAATTTGGGAAATATTTGGGGCCGTTAGGTTCTCCCTCTTCTATTAAGGGGATCTATGTTGGGTTGCGTGTGTTGGAAAAGATCAATAAAATGAAAAGGTCAAAGCGTACTATGAAATCATCAAAGACTGAAATGTGTCATAAGAAATTTAGAACGCCCAAATGCCATTCTTTGATATACAGAATGTGGGCTAGTTGGACTCTCCGTGCGAAGGTGAGGGTGGAATGGCTTTTAAATTACAACGGGGGACTTTGCGACAAGCATCCTTGATTCCATTCGGTCGCGAATTCCTTTTAGAAGCCGTTAAAAAACACAAAGTAAAATTATTTAAACACGATTCACTAATATAAAGAGAAATTTGTGTCAGAAAATGAGGATTGTCACGGGATTTGAGCGATACACTTTTTTTTCTATCTATTTATTTTAAAAAATAGAAAAAATTTGGTTAATAATTCCATGGGGAAACCCAATTATCAAAATTTGGGTTCCCGAAGACCTTAATATCATGGGCACCTAAATTGATCCACCCGAGGCTTCTTTTTTTTGTCTTTCGCATATATAATTCTGCTAACTTTTACCGAATTTGGACATGTGGCGTTTATTTTGAGTTTTTCCCAAAGGTTTTCTTTTCTATTCGGGAAGGTCAACATACACTTCCGAAAATGGATGGACCCTGATTAGTAAGCATTTGACGTATTTTCTTTTGTTTGGATCGGATCAACTGTATCTAGCTTACATTTGCTAGTACAATGCTCAGTAAGCTTAATCGATCATATATACTTCAAAGCCGATTAACAATACGATAAATAGCACCATGGTGAAACAACATTACGGTATTGTCATTGACTCTGGGTCCTCAGGGTCTCGTATCCAAATCTACAGATGGGATGATTCGGAAGCACTTAAGCAGGATCCAAACACCGATGTTTCATTACTGAGATCAGTTCCTCAAATATATCAAGAAGAAGCTTGGACTAAGAAGACTACTCCGGGTGTTTCTACTTTTGGCGATAAGATCGACGATGTTTATGATGATCATTATGAAGATTTGATCGAGTATGCTGAAAAGATCATTCCAAAGGAGAACTGGGAAGATACCCCAATTTTCGTTCTTGCTACTGCTGGGATGAGATTATTACCTACAAGGAAACAAGAAGGTTTGCTTTCTCAGATTTGCCACGATATTCAGAAACATTCCCACTTCAAGATCGAGAACTGTGATGATCAGGTACAAATCATTGATGGCGAGACAGAAGGTCTTTATGGTTGGATTGGGTTGAATTATTTGAAGGATAAACTCAATGACTATGACTCTGAAGCTTCCTCCCATCATGAATCTTACGGGTTCATGGATATGGGTGGTGCTTCTACTCAAATTTCCTTTGTTCCTAATAAGCAATCGGAAATCGAAAGACATTCAGAAGACATCTCCACTCTTTATCTAAGGAATGTCAACGGTGATGTCCAAGAATGGAGAGTGTTTGTTAGTACGTGGTTAGGCTTCGGTGCCAACGAGTCCAGAAAGAGGTACCTGAAGACTCTGATCAATATGCTGCCTGAGAAGAACAATAATAACGAAGAAGACGATTTCAATACGATGAAGATCAACGACCCTTGTTTACCAAAGGGCGCCAAGGTTGATTATCTGTATGACGATGAGACTTATGAATTTCTTGGCTCTGGTAACTATGAAGAATGTTTGAAAGCCACATATCCGCTCTTATTGAAGAATCTACCATGCATTGATGAGCCATGTTTGTTCAACGGTGTTCATGCTCCAGAAATCGATTTCTATAAGGATAAGTTCATTGGCATCTCAGAGTATTGGTACACAGCCAACGATGTTTTCCATATGGGCGGTGAATACAATTTCCTCAAGTTTTCTGAACATGTCAAATCTTACTGTGATTCTCCTTGGTCTATCATTCAAGAGAACTCCTCAAACGACGCTTATAATGGTGTTTCCGAGGGTACGCTTCTCGATGCTTGTTTCAAGGCCAATTGGGTCTTGAATGTTCTTCATGAAGGTTTCCACTTACCTCGTGCTGGTATTGAGGCTGACATCGACAGTGATTCTGAAATCGAGGCTAAATTGGATGATGGTCATATTCCATTCCAAAGCGCCTCCTCTATCAAAGGCTCTGAACTGTCGTGGACCTTGGGTAGGATCTTACTCTATGCTTCCTCTTTGATTGTTGCTGGCGATAATAAGGCTATTGGTATCAAACCAAGCGATAACGAAAATAAAGGTTTCATTAACGGTGGTTTGGTTCCAGGTTCATTGACAAGAAAGATCTCTTCTTCTTCTTCCTCTTCGACCTCTCCGCTCAATTTTTTATCCTTATTGGTCTTCCTCTTATTCTTCTTGGCCATTCTCTACTTTGGTTCAAAGCACTACACCGGTCTAAGAAGACTTCTAACATACCTCACAAACTTCATTCAAACTAAACTTCATGGCCACAACTACACAAAGCTCTTCAACCAGGAATTGGACGACTTGGAAACAGGTAACATTGTGACACAGACGATCATCGCACATAATGACGTTGTAGGGGGAGGGCCAGGAAACAATAACATTAATGATAATAATAATAAAACTGATGTCAGTGGAAGTCTGTCACCTTCGTTAAGTTCTACGCATTTCAACATCAGAACGAGATCTTCTGCAAACTTGAGTCCGAAATTAGATGGGTTTCCTACTTTCGCAGCAACAAACGGCGGTAATTCTAACATTAGCAGTCCATTGAGTGGAAACTATGGGAAGAGTCCAGTTTCTACTAGATTCAATTTATACAATTCCAATTCTCTTGTGGATTTCGGGAAGTTTCACAAATTAGAACAGGGAGGAAGCACATTAAAGAGAACTACGAGCAATTTACAATAGAACTACACGCAATAAAACTTTCATAATATACAGTGATTTCTTTACTAGATTTTAATATTACTATTATTCAATAATATTTAAAATAAACAATCTGTAATAGTTAGGAGTCAGGTAAGACCCTAAATTGGTTGTTAATGAAAACATAAATGTAGTAATTAGTCGGTAGTTCCATACAGACTATGAAAGATAAATTTCCCTAGAGGAAATTTCACAATTTTTTTAAAATTGCCTCATAGAATCTAGGTGAAACATTCTTCCTCATATGAGACATGGTTAGGAGCCTTGTTCCATAGAGCGTATAAGTAGATATGAATCACTTATTACAACTACTATTATGAAAATATAATAATTATGAGTTGATGACTCTATGAAGCATTTCATTTTTATTCTCATCATATGACGCAAATTGATATTATTAATTATGTAACCGCTTATCGGATCTCTATTTATCGAAGGTAAAATTAGGAAGTATCGAAATCTTTTCCTTAATTAAATTGAATCTTGTAGATATTGTATAGTCAAGGCATTTCAAAACTCATAGTTGATCATCATCAGCAAGACCCACCAGCTGAACCACTAGGTGGACCACCAAAAACACCATTATTAAGGCCGGGATCGTGATGATGATGATGATGATGATGATGATGGTCATGGTCATGATGAGCGTGATGATGGTGAAAACCACCGAAGATTTCCCCTGTTCCAAACCCGAACCCACCACCATGATGACAGTGATACCTGTGCCTATGTCTATGTCCATGGCTATACCGTCCGATTAGAAACGCACCGATGGCTGAACCAACATGCGCAGCTGTTCCTGAGCTAACGACGCCCTTTGATTGTTGTGGAACAGCAGATTTTGGTATATTTGATGTGGCGATAGTGCCAGGAAGCTCCCAATGTGATTGATTTGTCGCTGTGTTGACGTAACAGTTTTGTCTGTGTCGTTGATCATAGACTGAGATCCAGCCTTGAGGAAGTTTTCGTTGGTGTACGATGGTATTGTTGTAGTTGTTGTTAATATTGTTGTTATTCTGCGACATGATGTGTTTTTCTATGTCTGGTATTAATGATAGCCACTGTAGTTAGAGCCATTGTTATACTGTAGTTTTCTGAAAAGGACGATTTATGGTCGGTCTGTTTTATAAAAACTGGTGCCCCCTCCCCCCTGAAAACATAGGTCAGACTTGGATTGTGTGACAAGACGCACTTTGGGTTCCGGACTATGATCGATACGCTCATTTTTGGGCTGTGTCAGACACCCCATTGATCACGACTTTGCAGATAAAGATAAAGACCGACAAATTAAATCACCGTACGCTCCGAAATCATTTATTCTATTCAGACTTAGGGGCCTTGAAAATATTTGGATGATAATAGTAAATCAAAATTTGTTAACAATGCAAATTGCCTCGTCTGCAGGTACAAAAATGAAGATGATATTGAATGAAACGAATAATTACCAAGCTTGCAGATTGAACCACCCCCTTCTTGGATGGTTCATAATACCTCATAAAATTGATCCTTAAAGTGAAAGTGTGTAAAAGTCTGGATCAACGTCTCTGAAATAAAACTCATGTTTTTTTTTGAAATACATAACCTGAATAAAATGAACAGTATATTAACCACGAATCATCATCCAGAAGACAAGACGACGACCAAAACCAAAAGGACCAAACCAAACACCTTGATGATGACGAAACCTGCTACCACCAATAATAATTAAACCTCTATTACAGTAATTAACCTGAAAAGGTGTGGTACCAACTATTGTAGCTGGAACTGCGATAGAATATTTCGCTTCTCTTCATAATTCTCTTCTTTCCCTTTTGAGTTCTCCTCTAAATTCTTTTCTTTCAGACTTTGAAAAATCTCCGAAATCCATCAAACTATAGTTCATAATAGTATAATGGGGTGGTGGTGATGATGGTGGGGTTTGATGATAGTAAGCTATATTGTTAGATGTTTCCAGAGAGGAGTAAGGTGGTGGAGTAACAGAAGTAGAAGCAGAAGGTGATGTTTTGGAAATGTTCGACATATTGGCCTAAGTCAATGATTTGTATCTTTGAATAACTAACATCAACCATTCTATGAAATTTATTTTTTTTTCAAGTCATGGGTACTAGATCCTCTAAATAGTAAACAATTCGCTTATAGAAGCACCAAAATTTATTATTTCAAAACGCGAAACGCAGAACTAGGCTTTGTTCCCGTGAAATCTTCAAACATTCAGCATATATACAAAGCTAGTAGGAATTTTCAAATTAAAAAATTCTGAATCATATTCAAAATAGAGATTAAAAGGAATCGCTTAGTCTTCTACACTATTATTTCTGCTCCTGTACAGGGGAAAAGTATCCGCGAAAATTATCTCTTAGGGTTAAAAGTAAATAAATTATCCGAGATCCATTGCAGTGTTCAGATCTCGAATTGCACTGGTCAACTTGAGTTAAGTGTCTGTGGAAATTTGACTAAATTATTCCTCTTTAAATCATCTTAATTTTTTGTTTGATTCAATTCCAAAATCACAGACTCACCGCATTTGACGAGCTACTATGTGCTTAGAGATATTAAGATCCACACTGGTTAAGCCTGGCGGTAACATGCGCGAAATTTTAGATGGCGAAAAATTGTAACGCGCTAGAACTAAACGTTAGATGGAAAGATAACAAGGCCTCCTGTTGAACAAGAAGAATTCAAACTTTGTATTAAAAAAACCACGCATCACCATATCATTTTACTGATAATTCAATTGCTAATTTTAAGGATTCAGTTTCATTACTTTTTTGTTTGTTATACGAAACATTCCTTCATCAAGCTGAAAAACATCAACAAAATCCTGATAATAACCAACTATTAACTTAGATTTGGAAATAAAAACAACATCAGATTCAGCTAATTAGAGGTGTGGCAATATGACTAAAATTCCGCCTCCTTCGCCTCCAGGTTTGAACAAGCCTCCCCCACCTCCACCACCGTCGAATGATTTACCTCCTCCCCCACCTCCTCCATCAAACGGTTTACCTCCACCGCCTCCACCACCTTCCTTTTCAAATGGGCTTCCACCTCCACCTCCTCCACCATCATCTAAACGGAGTCTTCCTCCACCACCTCCACCAAAAGGCATGAAGCCATCCTCCAGTGGCTTGAGACTTTCTAAGGCTGAATTGGATCAGAAGCGCCGTAAATGGCTCAATCTTCAAAAGAACAGATACACAGAGATTCGTTCCAAAGTAGGGACTTTCGTTCATTCTCAGAAAGTCGATATGCCTCCGGAACATCTCCGTAAGATCATCATGGATCATGGTGATATGTCTTCCAGAAAGATGCAACAGGATAAGAGAAGTTACTTGGGCTCCCTCAAATATATGCCCCATGCAGCTTTGAAATTGCTTGAGAATATGCCACAACCATGGGAACAGACAAGAGAGGTCAAAGTCTTATACCATACCACTGGTGCCATCACTTTTGTCAATGAAATACCCAGAGTCATTGAGCCTGTGTACACCGCTCAATGGTCCGCTATGTGGATTGCAATGAGAAGAGAAAAGAGAGATAGAAGACATTTCAAAAGAATGAGGTTCCCTCCGTTTGATGACGAAGAACCACCGTTATCTTGGATGGAGAACTTACAGGATATTGAAGCTCCTGATGCCATTCGCTTGGAATTAGACGAAGTCGATCACGAAGAGATCATCGAATGGTTGTACGATGGTGCAAGACCGTTGGCTGATAGTCTACAGATAGTCAATGGTGAGTCCTACAAGAAATGGAAGCTGCCACTAGAAGTTATGGCTAATTTGTACAAACTATCTGATCCTCTGATTGCGGAAATCTACAACAAGAATTATTACCATTTATTCGACAAGAGATCGTTTTTCACTGCCAAGGCATTGAACCAAGGTATCCCTAGTGGTCCAAAGTTCGAACCACTTTACAAGGACGTTGAAGAGGAGGATTACAACGAGTTCAACTCCATCGATAGAATCATCTTCAGAACTTTGATCAAAACTGAATACAGAGTCGCGTATCCTCATCTTTACAACTCTCTTCCAAGATCCGTTTACATCTCCTGGTACGCTGATCCAATCAACGTCTTTGTCAAGTCCAATACGTTCAATGATGAAGATGAACCAGTCTTCAAATATGACGAGTCTCTCAATCCAATCCCACCAAGATCCTTCTCTGGCATCGATGAATCGGAAGATGATATCTTTGAAGATGACGAAGATCTCAACGATGGCTTCTCTTTGCCAACAGATTCTCAACCCTTGTTCTATGAAGAACCGTTGACTCCTCCACATACCAATGCAGCTATCGAACTATGGTGGGCTCCATATCCATTCAACCGTCGTGCAGGGAAAACGGTCAGAGCTCAAGATGTCGCATTGACCAAGAGTTGGTACTTACAGAGACCTTCAAGAGATTATCCAGTCAAGACCAGAGTCTCTTACCAAAAGTTGTTGAAGACCTTTGTCTTGAACGAGCTTCATAAATCCAAACCATCCAACTTAAAGAAGGTAAAGCTGTTGAAATCTTTGAAGAACACCAAGTATTTCCAATCCACCACTATCGACTGGCTTGAAGCTGGGTTACAAGTTTGTCGTCAGGGTCACAACATGTTGAATTTGTTGATTCATAGAAAGGGGTTGACTTATCTCCATCTTGATTACAACTTCAACTTGAAACCAACAAAGACTTTGACCACCAAGGAACGTAAGAAGTCTCGTTTCGGTAACGCCTTCCATTTGATGCGAGAAATCTTGAAGATCATCAAACTCTTAGTGGATTCCCACGTCCAATATCGTCTTGGTAACGTTGATGCTTTCCAATTAGCCGATGGTATTTACTACATCTTGAACCATTTGGGTCAATTGACTGGTATCTACCGTTATAAGTACAAGGTAATGCATCAGATCCGTGCCTGTAAGGATTTGAAACATATCGTTTACTACAAGTTCAACCAAATCATCGGTAAGGGTCCTGGTGTGGGTTTCTGGCAACCGGCTTGGAGAGTTTGGATCTTCTTCCTTCGTGGGATCATTCCATTGTTAGAAAGATGGTTGGGTAACTTATTATCAAGACAGTTCGAAGGACGTTCTAATGAAGTGGCTAAGACCGTCACTAAACAAAGAACTGATGCCTATTATGATATCGAATTGAGAACTTCTGTGTTGAACGATATACTTGATATGATCCCAGAGGGTATCAAACAAAACAAATCAAAGACTATCTTACAACATTTGACTGAGGCTTGGAGATGTTGGAAAGCCAATATTCCATGGAATGTCCCTGGTTTACCTGAACCAATCAAGAACATCATTGAACGTTACGTCAAGGCCAAGGCTGATGGTTGGGTTTCGGCTGCTCATCACAATAGAGATCGTATCATGAAGGGATCCACTGTTGAAAAGACCGTAGCTAAGAAGAACTTGGGTAGATTGACCAGATTATGGATGAAGGCTGAACAAGAACGTCAACAAGCTATTGAGAAAGACGGTCCTGAGATTTCTCCAAATGAAGCCATCACCATCTTCAAAACAATGGTCTCTTGGTTCGAATCCAGAAACTTTGCTCCAATTCCTTTCCCTCCTCTCACCTATAAGCATGATACCAAATTGTTGATCCTTGCATTGGAAAATTTGAAAGAATCTTACAGTGCTAAGGGTAGATTGAACGGCAGTCAGCGTGAAGAATTGGCTTTGATCGAACAAGCTTATGATAACCCGCACGAATGTTTGAGTAGAGTCAAGAAGTTCATTCTAACCCAAAGAGTCTTCAAAGAGGCCGGCTTGGAAATGATGGACAAGTACACTGAGTTAACACCAGTGTACGATATCGATCCATTAGAAAAGATCACCGATGCTTATTTGGATCAATACTTGTGGTATGAAGGTGACAAGAGAGGATTGTTCCCTAATTGGGTCAAACCAAGCGATGCTGAAATCCCACCTTTGTTGGTTTACAAGTGGTGTCAAGGTATCAACAATCTTAACGAGGTCTGGGATACTTCTAAAGGTCAAAGCAATGTTATGCTACAAACTTCCTTGAATAAAGTCGCCGAAAAGGTTGACTTTACTTTATTGAACCGTTTGTTGAGATTAGTCATGGATCAGAACATTGCCGATTATATCACAGCCAAGAACAACATCGGTGTCGCTTTCAAGGATATGAGCCACATCAACAAGTACGGTTTAATCAGAGGGCTTCAATTCTCGTCATTTGTCTTCCAGTACTATGGTTTGGTGTTAGATTTGTTAATCTTGGGTCTTGACAGAGCCACCGAATTGGCAGGTCCATCTGGGCAACCAAACGAATTCCTTCAATTCAAATCATTAGATGACGAAGTTGCTTCTCCAATCAGACTGTATTCCCGTTACATTGACAAGATCCATATTTTTTTCCGATTTGAAGAAGACGAAGCGCAAGATTTGATCCAAGAGTTTCTTTCAGAAAACCCAGATCCAAACTTCGAGAACATCATCGGGTACAACAACCGTCGCTGCTGGCCAAAGGATAGCCGTATGAGATTGATGCGCCACGATGTCAATTTGGGCCGTGCCACTTTCTGGGAAATCCAGGGCCGTGTTCCAAGAGCCCTTGCTAGAATTGAATGGGAAGATACGTTGTCGTCTGTTTACAGTAAGGACAATCCAAACTTACTTTTCACTATGTGTGGGTTTGAGGTGAGAATTTTGCCAAAGATTAGAATGGATGAAGTCACTTCATCTGTTGAAGGTGTTTGGGATTTGGTTGATAACCAGACCAAGCAACGTACTGCTAAGGCGTACTTACAAGTAACCGAGGAAGATGTTGAGAAGTTCAACAGTAGAATCCGTCAAATTTTGATGTCTGCTGGTTCGACCACTTTTTCCAAGATTGCCAGTAAATGGAACACTGCTTTGATGGCTTTGTTCACATATTACAGAGAAGCTGCTGTGGCTACGGAGTCCTTGTTGGATGTCTTAGTTAAATGTGAGACCAAGATTCAAAACCGTGTTAAGGCTGGTTTGAACTCTAAGATGCCAACCAGATTCCCACCAGCAGTGTTCTACACACCAAAGGAATTAGGTGGTTTGGGTATGTTAAGTGCCTCGCACATCTTGATTCCGGCCTCTGATTTATCCTGGTCTAGGCAAACCGACACCGGTATCACTCACTTCAGATCCGGTATGCAACTGGCCGAAGAGAAGATGATTCCAACGATTTTTAGATACATCACCAGTTGGGAAAACGAATTCTTGGACTCGCAAAGAGTCTGGGCCGACTATGCCATCAAGAGACAAACAGCCTTGGAACAAAACCGTCGTTTGGCATTTGAAGAATTGGAAGGCTCTTGGGACAGAGGTATTCCAAGAATCAGTACCTTGTTCCAAAAGGATCGTCACACTTTGGCCTATGATAAGGGCCACAGAATTCGTCGCGAGTTCAAGCAATACTCTCTAAACCGTTTCAATCCATTCTGGTGGACTTCGAATCATCATGACGGTAAGTTGTGGAACTTGAACGCTTATCGTACAGATGTTATCCAAGCGTTGGGTGGTATTGAAACCATTTTGGAGCACACTTTGTTCAAAGCCACTGGTTTCGACTCATGGGAGGGGTTATTCTGGGAAAAGGCATCTGGGTTCGAAGATTCATTGAAGTTTAAGAAGCTCACCAATGCTCAAAGATCCGGGTTGAGTCAGATTCCAAACAGAAGATTCACCTTATGGTGGTCCCCAACCATCAACAGAGCCAATGTCTATGTTGGGTTTTTAGTCCAGTTGGATCTTACGGGTATTTTCCTGCATGGTAAGATTCCAACATTGAAGATCTCTTTGATCCAAATCTTCAGAGCGCATTTATGGCAAAAGATCCACGAAAGTGTCGTTGTTGATTTATGTCAAGTCCTCGATGGTGAAATGGATAACTTGCAGATCGAAAGTGTTCAGAAAGAGGCCATTCATCCAAGAAAATCCTACAAGATGAACTCCTCAACGGCGGATATCTCCATGAACGGGTCCTACAGATGGGGGTGCAGTGCTCCTTCGTTGTTGCACGACTCCAATGATTCATTCGAAGTCACCAAGAGTGACAAGTTCTGGATCGATGTTCAACTGCGTTACGGTGACTATGATTCTCATGACATCTCACGTTACGTCCGTGCCAAGTTCTTGGACTACACCAGTGATGATCTCTATCCTTCTCCAACCGGTGTTCTCGTCGGTATTGATTTGGCTTATAACATGTACGATGCTTACGGTACTTGGTTCCCTAACTTCAAGCCATTGATGCAAAACGCCATGAAGACCATTATGAAGGCCAATCCATCGTTGTATGTTTTGAGAGAACGTATCAGAAAGGGTCTTCAATTGTACCAGGCTCAGCCACAACAGGCCTTCTTGAACTCCACGAACTACGCGGAATTGTTCAGTAACGATACCCAGTTGTTCATCGATGACACCAACGTCTACAGAGTCACTGTTCACAGAACCGTTGAGGGTAACTTGTCCACTAAGCCAATCAACGGTTGTATTTTCATCTTGAACCCAAAGAACGGTCAGTTGTTCTTGAAGATCATTCATACCTCTGTTTGGGCTGGTCAAAAGCGTTTGTCTCAATTATCCAAGTGGAAGGCTGCTGAAGAAGTCGCTGCTTTGGTTCGTTCCTTACCAAAGGAGGAACAGCCAAAACAACTGATCATCACCAGAAGAGCCATGTTGGATCCATTGGAAGTGCACATGTTAGATTTCCCAAACATCTCCATCAGACCTGCCGAATTGAGATTGCCATTTGCTGCTGCCATCAAGGTTGACAAGTTGCAATATGAAGTTATGAGAGCCACTGAACCAAAGATGTTGTTGTTCGATTTGTACGATGACTGGCTAGAAACTATTTCAGGTTACACAGCCTTTTCCAGATTGATTTTGATCTTGAGATCTTTGAGTTTGAACGAAGAAAAAGCCAAGTTAGTTTTAAGACCTGACGCTTCTGTCATCACACAAGAAAACCATATCTGGCCAACATTTACTTCTGAGCAATGGATCGACGTTGAATCCCAATTACGTGATTTGATCTTGAACGATTACGCTAAGAAGCACAACATCAACATCAACTCTTTGACTCAAAGTGAAATCAGAGACTTGATCCTAGGTCAAGATATTAAGGCTCCATCTACTCAAAGACAAGAAATTGCCCAAGTTGAAGAACAAAGAACTGAAGAATCCGCCAACACCGGTATGAAAGTCAAGACCAGAAATGCTCATGGTGAAGAAATCATCACTCATGTTTCCAGTAACTACGAACAATCCACATTCACTTCCAAGACCGAATGGAGGAAGTTGGCCATCCAAGCTTCGATGTTACATTTACGTTCCAAGAACATTTATGTTGCCACCGAGGATTTTGTAGAAGATAAGACCACTTACATCATGCCACAGAATGTTTTGAAAAGATTCATTAGTGTTGCAGATACGAGAACCCAGATTGGTGGGTATGTCTACGGTAAGTCCCCGGTTGACAACCAACAGATCAAAGAGGTCACCACTATTGTCATTCCTCCACAACAAGGTACTTTGAACAACATCGTCTTGTCCACTGCCCCTCAAAATGGTACTGTTGCAGCATTGGAAGGATTGGAACTATTAGGTTGGATCCACACACAGGCTCAAGAATCCCAATTCATGAGTGCTTCCGATGTCAGAACACATGCGGAATTTTTCCGTGACGATCCAACTATGGTTGATTTCGTTATAAGTTTGACCACTGGTTCTATCTCTTTAACCTGTTTCACGCTTTCCGAAGCCGGTTATCAATGGGGGAAGACCAATAAACAATACGATTTGGTCAAACCTGAAGGTTTCAAGATCATCTTTGGTGAAGTGGGGCAAATGATCTTATCCAATAATATCATGGGTAATTTTATGGTTCCTTCTACGGATATTTGGAATTATTCCTTCATGAGCATGAGATATAGCAAGGAGTTGGATTACGATTTGAAAATTGATATTCCTTTGGAATTCTACCATGAATTACACCGCCCTGGTCATTTCATTGCATTTAGAGACGTTGACGATGATTCTAATAATTTGGAAGCTGAACAAGAAGATGTTTTTGCCTGATCACTAACTGGTTTGGCTTGTTATTGTATTCCAGTTGTAATATTACATTGTATAATAATATGAAGAAGAATTATTTATTCGCTTATTTATTTGTTTGTTTGTACACTTGACACCAACCAGCAGTGAACTCTCCACGTAATGGGCAGTACTATTCCTTACTTATTTTTCAATATAATTGGCAGAAATCTATATCTGATCTCTTCAACTTGTTGACAATAATTATTTCTTATCTCTGGGCTGTTATGAAAGCCGAAGATTTGAAAGGATCGCGCGCACTTCGCAATGCGTCTACTATCGGGTGTAATTCCCAAAGCAAAACAAACCCGGCGGTCCTGTTATGGACACGCTGACAAGATTACTATAAGCCCTAACTAGCCTATTCTGGTAGTTTTCAATACGAAAAATATTTGATTAACTTCTAACTTCTAACTCATAACTTCTATCTTCTAAACTCTGACTCATAACTCATAACTCATAACTCTAAGCGCTCGTCATTTTTTTTTATTTTTTCAAAACTTTAGTGTAACTCTTAGCCAACTCAACTTCGCCATGGTTATCCGGGGTAATCAAGACCTTAATCTCAGTAGTTTTATTTGTTTTCAAATGCTCAAACCCACACTCAATCCCATGTTCCAAACCAACAACAGTGGTGATTAACTGTCTTGTGGCATTGATATCGATTTTCCCCTCGTCGAAACATCTCAAGACACCTTCGAAATCTTCTCGGGTATAACACATTGACCCCATCAATTTCTTCTCATGTTTCGTAACATTCATAGGCCAGAACTTGATAGGATCAGAGCCCCAAATGGCAACGTTGACAATCGTACCGTTGGAAGAGGCACATTCGATCGCAGTGTGGAATGTGCTTTCGAAACCAGAGCAGTCAAAAGTGTAATCGAAGCCTTCGCCCTTTGGAGACAACTTATGCAATTTGTCAATGATAACTTGTTCTGAATTCTCTACAGAGAAGTACGACGAAGGGTCAAACACTGTAGCACCCAATTGAGCAGCATTGTCACGACGGATCTTAGAAGGTTCACTGACAACAACAGTGGATGCATCAAACCCGTAGCAGCACAAAATCGCCAACAACCCAATGGCTCCTGCGCCAAGAATCAAAGCTGAAGAACCAGGTTTGAACTGAGAAATACGAACAGCATGATAGGACACAGCCAAAGGTTGTGTTAAAGCGGCGACTTCCAAAGGAATAGAGGGTGGAACCACAACGACGTGTCTCTCAGCAGTGATGAACTTCTCCGCAAGACCACCATCTTGAGCACCCAACCCACAAAGAGAAGAATAGTCGCACGTATTGGTCAATCCACGTCTGCATTGAAGACATTTCTCCTGCTTGTTGAACAATGGGGACTCAGGGAACCGTTCGATATCAGCGCAGTGAACCGATGGATCAATAGCAACATGATCACCAACTTTAACAGTGGTCACAGCGGAACCAATGGCTTCAACCACACCGGCAATCTCATGACCCATACATAGCGGGGCTTTCTTCCCTGTCAGTTCATTTGGTTGGTCAACGTCTGCATTGAAGAAATTTGGCACTTTGGAGAAGTACTCTTTGAGATCTGTTCCACAAATCCCACAATAGTGGACTTGGATCAACACTTCTGAAGGATGTTTGATTTCAGGGGTGGCAACATCGTGGGAGAAACGAAGGTCCTGAGGACCATGAAAGACTATACCACGCATTGTTGCTGTTGCTGTCGGTGGAGGAGGAGAGTTGTTTAGGGTTTCCAAAGGTTCTGGCATTGTTTATATGGTGTTGGCTGTAATTTGGCTAATATAATACAATAAAGCAAATTAGAAAAGAGAGTGCTAAAGTGAACGTTAAGTATTGGTGAAACAGGAAATCGAGGATATCAGGGAATATTTATACATGAGCGCTTATTTCATCTGTATCAACAACAACTAAAATGTTTCTCAAAAGAAGCAACCCAGTTTTAGGTAATGGAACCCTTTGAAAAGAACAATCAATAGCCGGAACCGCCAAATCTCCGTGAAGAGGGGGCGATTTATCAGTAGTCAGCCTAGTTATTTATCCGCTGTGGGAACTTTATTCGCTTGCCTACGGGCTGCGTGCGCATCACTCTAAGGAAGAAGCCCCAGCAAAGAAGTTTAGCTTGGGCCTGGATTCGACTTTGCCGGGATGTATGGAACCTGTAAACAGGCAGGTGGACCCTGGTCATTTAAGGCTTGCGGTTGCAGTTACGGTCCAATTTGGCTCGAGTGCGGCTGAATACAGCTTCTGTCAGCCTCTGCCAGCTTCCAGTTTATTGGTACCCTATATATATATTAATTATTTATTATCTATAACTAATCAATGGACTACAAAAAACCAAAACCTAATTTTCCAGTTGACCAACCTTGTCACGTAATAATGGTGCAATCTGTTTTCTGCTACACTTGATATTCGCCTGCTCGTACCACAACAAGACATCATCTGCACTCCAGATATCATCCGGACTATCAGCTGTGTTCTGGAGATACTGAGGGTTGAATTTAAACGGGATCAACGATAATTGTTCTTGAATTTGAGAAATCACACTATCCGGGAAAGAATCAGAAACACCAAAGAACGCCAACTGTCTATGGAATTCGTCCTTTGATCCAGGACGAACAAAGGATGTCATCACCGCTAAAAACTCGATCTTATTATCACGAATGAATCGTGTGACATCTTTCAGCACTTCTTCCTCTTTGGAGTATGTGGAAATGATGTATTCCAAGGGAACGCCGATACTTGAGATCCCAAACTGATAGGATGCAGGTGAAATGGCTGCGAAATTCTTGTAATCTTTGTTCAGCAAGTCCATGAAAGTCAACCCGCTGATATCATTCTTAGCTTGGATAAGCTGAGCATGGATTTCCTTGGTGGATTCACCCATCTGTATAGTGGAAGCATGGACCCTCTGAGAGCCAACAACAATAGCATTGGAGCAAAAGTCCATGTAGACCTCCTCTTCAGCCTCTTCCACACGCGAGGACATATTGGACGTATCCAAAATCACAGCATTAACCATAAATTTCAACAATTGTGTATCTTTGCTCACCATCTCCTTATCGAGGGTTTTAAAATATGAATAAATCAAAGAAACACAAGACCCCGAACTTCTCACTATACGCGGTTGTACCTGTAAGAACTTCCCTTCATCAACATGATGATCGACAATCCCGACAACCGTAAATCTTTCCCCTCCAGTTGACAAGAATTGAGCCAATGCACCTTGTGGCACATTGTGATCCACCAATATAACTTCTTTGACGTTTCCATTTGGCTTGATGACATGGTCCAAATCATCTGAGAATAACAACACGTCCGAGGTGATTTGGTGTTCTGCAAAGATATGCTGGACGTCCTTACGAAGTCTGAGTTCTGAACGTGGGAAGTTCAAATATGGAAGGAACACGGTCTTGGAGCTACAGTCGTTAGTGTCGTTGTTGTTGCTTTTCTTCAATTGATGCTGGTGGTGTAAGTAACAATAAGTGATAGAGGAGATGATGGAGTCCGCATCACCGGATTGGTTCCCTGAAACGAGCCCGAGTTTGAGAGGTAATTTGGAGTTGACAGGTTTGGTTATGTGCTGATGCAGCTGGTGTAAGACTTTGGATATAGTGGTAGTCATTTTTTCTGCCAGATTTGGAAAGGTTTGCCAAAAACAACTTGAAAACAATGAAAAATCAGTGGTGTATCAACAACCAGCTGCTGTGCTTCTGTCTTTTTGATCGCAACACGTCCGGCTTACATAAGCAGAGATGCGAACTCATCTGTTGAAGCATCCACTGCCCCAAAACAGCTGAGACTGTTGCCACCAGCTTTTTTGGTAACTGACTTCAACGCCTCAAGTAACCAACTATTCAGGGCCAAATATATCAATATCGCCAATAGAATAATCTCTCTACCTATCAACAATGTCCGCTTTAAGAACAACAGCTCATTTCCTTCTCTATTCTCTCTCCGTTGGTGGTGTAACCTATTACTCCTACATTGCCTCTCCGTTGGCTTTCCAATCATTACCACGTGAACAATTCTCCAAATTACAATCCCATGTCTTCCCACAATTCTTCATCACTCAAGCAATTACACCAGCGTTATTAGGTCTCACTTCCCCTTTTGCTTTGACTTCCATGGGGTTAGGTGCTTTGGGTTTAGGAACCGTAGCAGGGTTAACTAATGCTTTTTGGCTCTTACCTAAGACCAAGGCTTTGAAAGAACAAAGAATGCAATTCGAAGAAGGTGATGAAGAGTACAAGGCTTTAAGTAAAGAGTTCGGTAAATGGCATGGTATTAGTTTGTTGTTCAATTTGACTTGGGTTTTGAGTATGGGTACGTTTGGTGTTGGGTTTGCTAGAAATGTTGCTAAACTCATTCCAAAATAGACAGATTAAGTATGAAGATATTGTCTGTTTGTAAATATGCTTGTAAATATTTTTGTGTTATTTGATTTGACTTGATTTTTTCTTTCTTCAGTGGTGAATAGTTCCATACTACTTTGTCTTTTATTTGGTTATAACACGTTGATAAAATTTATATTATGTACATAATAATCTCCTGCATTCCACAATAACAACAACCTAACACTATCTTTCACCCTGTTTTGTATTTATATATAAGAAACCATAGGCTTTAAAAGAAAACGAAAAACCTGAATATTCACTTTATTTAATTAATCTTGTTCAACTTCTTCAGCGATTGGAGCTTCAGCTTCTGGAGCGGCAGCAGCAGCACCTTCGTTCAAGAAAGAAGCAACAGAGCTTGGAGGGTTAATAGCAATCATCATGATGACGTATTCGTAAACGGCAGGTGGGATAGACTTTTGGTAAATGTTCAAGATATCTGTTGGGTTTGGATAGATGCTCAAAGCTCTGTAAAATTGTAAAGCGGCTTCTAATTCGTTACCTGGGATGGAAGCTAACTGTTCACCCATGGTGACAGAGGTCATGAAGAATTCTTCCTTCTTGTGGACATCAGTTGGGATAGGATCTTCAGTGAGAGACTTCACAAGGATTTCCTTGACTAATTGGACTTTGACTTGTTTGGAAGCAGCATCAGAGGCTTTAGAAGCTTGAGCGGCGGCTTTCTTGGATTTGGAAAGTTGCTTTCTGAAAGAAGCATTGTGACGACGTTGGTAGTCGAAGTAGGCAACGTAACCTAAGGCAAAGGTGGCTGTGGCGGCAATGAAGATGTTGGATAATCTGGACATGGTCGAATGGTTTGAGAAGAACATTCAGAGACTGTCGTTTTGCCCATGGACTTGAACCCGTGGGAGTTTGGTCAATCGGTTTTTTTTCAAAGTCAAGGTCCGTGTGCAGATGACCGATGGACATTTCGCGTAATTTTCAGAAGCACGTGGTGCTAAGCAAGGGCTGCCTCAATATGCAATGATCTTAAACTATCAGTTTTTCATGCATCTATCTAATTTGTTGTCACTATATATCTATCGAGGAATCACAACTGTCCATATTTCTGTAGAACTTTAACCAAAGAATCAAACACAGGAATACAACCTGAGTTATTCCAATCATGAATGTCGTCCTTCTCCAAGAGAATTTGGACTCTTGAGCTGATATAATCGACATCAACAACTCCAAACAATCTTTTCAAGACCATGAGCATTTCCAACCCACATTCATTGTAGAATCTCGAATGATAAGAAATGCTCTTAACTATAACATCGATCAGCTGTTCCAAAGGCACATCGAAAGATTTGTCAATGGAGCGGTAATTATAACTTCGTTGCCAAGCTTGGAATTCCAAATCATGGCGTTGTTTGGACCATAATTGTAAAAGCGCCCTAGCACTGATAATATCGAACTTGTTGTTAATCGTGGTACGGAGTGAAGAGACCGCATTGGAGAAATAATGTGTTCTTCTGCATGTGAGACCGATCAAGGACCATTCGAGTGCTGAGTGTTTGGTTTGTGAGGTTAATTGTTGAGCAAAGATCATGGAAATGCGGAGCTCCGAGAAGAGAGTACTTAAAAGGCTTTCCAACCATGGCTCGCAGATTCTCTTCTCCAAGATCGACGCAGAACCCGAGGCACTTTGAGTTATTTCGGTATCCATGATGAAAACCTCTGATCTGATCTTTAATAACGCATCCCAGCCAATACTGTCAACCATCAAAACCAACAATTCATACGCCTGCTTCATAGAACCTTTCAATGCAAATCGATTAACTCTCAAAATCATCGGATCAACCGCGTCAATTTCATATTGTGGAGAAAACTTCAACAAATTATGCGACCCTGGACCATAAACATGAGTCAATGACTCCCAAACAGCCTTGACTTTACCTTCGTTTGGAAAGGGCATATCCAATTTATCTCTCTGCGGCAACGTGATCAAAGCCTTTTGTCTCAGGGGAATCATCTGTGCATTGTTTAAAGCCACAAGAGCCCTTGCATGGTCTTTGTTGTACAAATATGCCTTTGCCAAAAGCCACCAACAATCAAAGTCATAGGCGTCGATCAAACTTGATTGATGTGCCACAGAGGTGGCCAAGTCGATAGATCCTTTACGAAGAAGGAATCTGGCTTGTTCGTTGAGGAGGAATGGGTCACGTGGATTGAGCTTGATAGCCCTGTGAAGGATCTTAATGGCTTGTATTTCACGGTCGTTTTGTAAAAGAAGTTTGACAACTATTAAAGACAAATCGTACTTGGATTTCAAATTTTGGATTTCCGAAATGGCCAAATCAACAAGTCCAGAGATTTCCACTATGCTGTAAAGAGCATCTAGCAAATAATTTTGATAAATGGAAGGTTTGGAAGCTGCTTCAGAGGCACCTAATAAATGGCCCCTATCGATGAAACGTACCAATTGACAGATGATGTTCTTCGTACTGTTCACAGATTGGAAAATGGACTTCTCCACTAAAGCAGGAAGCTTTCTCTCGTCGTCCAACCCGACAACAACAGCTCTGACAATACCACATACAAATACTTCCTCCCAAGATTTCTCACTGACGTCGTTCAGCGAGTGTAGATTTCTATCGTTGGGAACAGTCCTCAAGGAATACCCCGTCCCAGGGAACTCCTTTCTAATCCTCACGTCCTCTTTAGAGAACGCATTATAACCACAGTAAGTAAAACACGTAGGATGCTTTTCATAGTTGCAGCTAGTGTATTTGAAATTCAGAGTGGAAATATAAGCAATAGCAGCGACTTCCGAACTAAGATCAACACCAGTAAGGAAATGATACTCGCCTTCTTCCCTTTTCAAGGATTTGTTATATTTGCAAATGTGGAGTAAATCAGGAGGACCAACATCTTGGAATTGGCTCAATGTCGATGTACGTGCACCAAGAGAGGCACCAAATCGATCTTCTAGTAATGATGGCGCGATGATCAATGGGTTGGTGATGTTGTTACTGAAACGTTTCTTCTTTGTTGGTGAAGTGGCTGACGGACGGACGATCGAGGAGAAGGAAGGTCCACGGGATTGAGGTTCGGATTGGCCATTGCCATTGGAGGCCGGTGTTCCTAATGACAGATTAGACATTGCCATGTGTAGTTTTTTTTTTCCTTTTTGGGGGGGGGGGGGGTTAATTGTTGGCTGTGCAATATTTAAAACCAACGGAGTTTTGTTTAAGCGCCCTGTGCCTTATAAACTCATAACACGTTCAACTCAGATTTCTTCTGATCTCCGGATTCCGCGCTAACTACCGTATTAGGAGGAAAGAAAATATACAGAAATAGACAGGCGGCCGGTACGATTCCCCAGTTCGGTGCATGAAATAAAAAAAAAGTCAATAATTAGAGCTTTGTAATTGGGCAAGATTTTCCGTCATTATTGTATCAATACTTCATATACGATTTGTGTTTAGGTCGTTTAAGAAGGTTATCTCAAAACACAAATCAAATGAAAAATAAAACGTGGGGATTTGAGGGCGGGTCAAGGATTTTGTTTCATCACGTGACTGTAGCACAGGGCTTGAAAGAGCGCGAACGAAGTGATAGAAAATTATCAATTGTCCGAATGAGATAAAAACAAACAATTTTTTCTGTCAGACAGAGATGGCATCAGATCAAGTGATTCGAACGCAAAGCTAACCCAAGCTAACCCAACACTTCTTCGTTCTTTTAAGCCCCCCTTATCATTCCTCCGCATATTCACACAATGGTAAGTCTTTGTATCCACTAATACTTAAGATAATTTACAGAGACTAACATCTTCTATCAAAACAGGCCAAAAGAACCACGATCCGTTCAAAGGTTGCCGCTAAGGCTTCCACTTCCAAATCCTCTTCCTCTTCTCAAAACTACGAACTTCCACCAGATCCTAAAGCCTGGTTGCATCAAGACAAAGCCACAAAGAAGGAGAAGCTAGAACAAAAGCGCTCCACTTTTCTAACAAGATTGACCAGCTCAAATGAAAGATCCAACATTTCCAAATCCGGCTTAAGAAGATTGAAAAGAAAGCAGAGGGAAGAATTACTACCAAAGATGCAAGATTTGTTGTCTTCTTTAGATTCCACTTCTACCACAACCACAACCACTGCCACAAATCCCGAATTCACAAATAATTCAGATCTTCTATCAGCCATCAACATCGTCCCAGCATCCCAATATATCGACTCTGCCCCAAAGATCAAGAAGAACTTACCATCTTCCCGTAACAAACGTGGTGTTAAGATCATTGAGAATCAAGAAAGAGTACAATTTGGCCAAGTTTTGAAAGATCAAGAGTTCAAGGCCAAGCCTTTCAGCTCTTTGAAAGACACTATTAGAATGAGATTGCAGAAGGAAAGAGAAGCTGCTATGGCCGATAAAAGAGGTAAGAAATGATGGAGTTGTAAAAAAAAAGCGGGAAGTTTCATGGTTGTTGTTTAGTTTTGTTTGCATTATAATATAAATCGTTAAGATAGAAACATAATCAACCGTTTGTTATTCTACGCAGCGTATGAGCTCATCTTGATAACAAAATTATTAATAAAAATATTTTAATTCACAGTAGGATATACAGTCTTGATCCTTTAGTATTCGGATCCTAATGCACAGCAAATATCCAGTATACAGGATAATCTTAATAAATCATAACAACTGTCAACCTGGCCCCAAATCGGCTTCAGGCTAACTATAACCTCCTTCTAATCCACAGTAAATAACACCAACATTGCTTCGTTGAAATAATAGTTCTAATTGACAAAGTAATAATAAAAAAGTACAACCTTTTTCTGTCTAATAACCACAAGTCCCTCAACCAGGAACCACCATAGCATAATGATGACCAGACATCATTTGAATGTTCCTATCCATTCTTGCCTCACCTGGAAAAGGACATGATGGTGGACCACCGAATCCATGATGAAGATGGTACATATCATGTTGATGAAGTGATGAGGAGGTAGACAACCGTGATGATGATGGTGATGTGGACCTGGCGGAGGTGGAGGTGGACCGAAATGGTGGCCGTATCCATGAGGACCTGGATGTTGTCCATGATGAGTATGAGGACCTAGAGCATAACGTTTTGGTAGATGGCGATGACCATGATGGTGTTCATAGGAAAACTAATGGTGTGCAGCTGGCGAAGGATAGTAACCAGCATCATACATATAATATATTGGAGATTCAGAGTTGATTGGGTAATTTGGATTCAAGTTCTTGGTATGTTCTTCAAATTGATGCTTGGATGAACGTTAGCCATGGTTTGGAGAAGGAGCCCTCATTTGAGACACTGGATGTGAATAACAGCCTTGTCTTTCTTCTTTAGCACTACGCTTCATTGGATTAGAATGCCTATCAGGCTTTGGACCACTGCTGTGCTTCATTTCATTGCTACCGTTTGCATTTCCAGGAGCGCTGATACAGTTCTTGCAATCGCATTGGTCCAACTTGCTTTGTCTTTGTTGTTCATTGGTCCAATTCTCATATTAGCGTTGATACTCGATTGCAGAATAATATAATGGGACAGCTGGTGTGGAATTCTCCGCTGAGGTTGACGAACGGGTGGCGGCGACTGATTCTGAAAGGGTGTCTGCCCCGTGTTCTTCATTGTTAGATTTCACATAGTCATTTTCCAAAGAAGCACCAACTTCTGCTTTCGTTTCAGAAGTAGAAGCTTCATCCTTAGCATTCTTCTCGTCTTTCTTAATTTCTTCAAGATTCTTTTTCCCTTGATTTGGTCGGGCCTAACGTCGTCTTTCACATTAGCTTCTTTCAAAGCACCTTCCTCAGTTGAAAAGCAACTAGGAATTTCCCACTGAGTCTCGTTAGTAACAGCATTCACAAAATAGTATCTTCGATGAGTCTGACCAAAACTGGGACCCTTGAGTCCGCCAACTTTGGATCTTCAGCTGATTGTTGCTGCTCTTCCTGTTCAAGTTTTGGTGGTGATGATTTTACCATCCAACATTGACTGTTGTTTCACCGCTATTGGCATGATTATTTCTTCTAAAGGATCTCAAGTTTGTAAACTTATAAAAGCTTGAGATCATATAAAAAGCTGAGATTTCCTGCTTGTAGGTTCGTAGACAGCAAATGGCTTGCATCTTCTTCTATCTAATTCCTAAACCGCTGATAAAAATTATCAAGCTGCATTAGTGCCCGACGGATGGGCGGCACAGCCGTTCTCTACACATTAGGTTTCTCCTTAAAGTGTCTTTGCCAAAGGTCAACAAAAAAAATTTGAACAGGAACTCAAAATTATTTTTTTTCGATCTCTTTTACATTTTATAGTTCCTACCAAGGAATCAATACAATACATATGTTCTCTGCTCTGCATGCTTGACACATGGATACCCAATCCGAGAAATACACAGAACTTTCGAGCTATCAAAGTATTCTCAGGCAAACTGTGGGCTTTGAGAAAATAATATTAAACAATGGGGTAGTTTACCTCTTAACACCTCTTTTAGAGGTATATATCATTTATTATAGATTTACTATATATGAAGATCACACGGATGGGGTTGAGGTCGCCGGTCAAATATTACCGTAGAATATGTGGTAACTCCTAGAGTTAAAAAAATTTGTAAAGAATTAGAGGCTTGTCACCAGCCCATAGGTATTATAACATAAGCTATGGTAATATTTGACTAATGTATTAAAGCATCTAAACTATATGGATGGAGGTAGGACAAGAGAATATTTGAAATCTTTTCCTTTAGATTCGCGATGATTAACACATCTTTTTTTCTCATATAATCATTTATTAATACTTCAAAATTTGCTTTCCTATAAAATTTGCGTATATAAAAATTCCATAATTCCAGGAAATTCATTCAAACTTTCATAAGGTTTCCAGGTTGGCACATTTGGAACCACCTACCTGAGATGACTCTGTATCTTAAAAACTCTAATATTTGGGCGTTTTGGCCGAGCGGTTAAGGCGAAAGACTTGAATCTTTCAAGGTATCTTTTGGGATTTTCCCGCGCAGGTTCGAGTCCTGCAGACGTCGTTAACTTTTTGCTCTTGCTTGAAACTAACTGCATCAATTCTTTCTTTTTTTTTTTTTTTTACCCCTCCGGTTAAATTTGCCGGCGGAGACCGATGTGCGGCTTTTAGTGTTTTTAATCAATTCTTGGTGGGGGCAGTGGGGTCACAATCGTGATAGAGATCTTCTTGAGCCCTTGTATGCCAGATGTATTAATCGTTAAGGTTACAAGGTGTATGTGTTCTTTGCGCGAGTTTTTCAAAGGGGATCAATTGAATTGAATATGAAGAATAAATACTATATTGGAGCTTATATATAAGTGATAAATAAGAGAAAAACACATGAACTTAAAGACATTGTCATTTGTAATGAGGACATTAAAAGATAAACTTTCAACCATAAAATCATTAAATCGTTAAGGGTAGATCGTTAGATTTATTTGTTTTGTAAACCCTTGACCAATTCGAGGTACTTTTCGGTGGAGAAAGACTTTGGTCTTTCAATTGGCATACCGACAGCACGGTCAATGATCAATTGTGGTAAGACACCGAAGGCTCTGGAAACACCGAACAAGACAGTGTAGAAAGAGGCTTCAGTCAAACCGTAGTATTGTAATAAGACACCGGAGTGGGAGTCAACGTTTGGCCATGGGTTCTTGGTCTTACCGTGCTTGGTTAAGACTTGTGGAGCAACTTCGTAGATGGTGGAAACTAACTTGAATAAGTTGTCGTTTGGTAAGTGCTTCAAGGCGAATTCTCTTTGAGCAGTGTATCTTGGATCGGTCTTTCTTAAGACAGCGTGACCGTAACCTGGAACAACTCTACCAGCATTCAAGGTATCCCATAAGTACTTTTCGATGGTTTCCTTGGAGTAATCACCCTTGACATCTTCGTTGAACTTGAATAACCATTCCAAGACTTCTTGGTTAGCACGACCGTGTAATGGACCAGCTAAACCGTTCATACCAGCAGCGAAGGATAAGAATGGGGAGGATAAAGCGGAACCAACTAAGTGGGTGGTGTGAGCAGAGACGTTACCACCTTCGTGATCGGAGTGGATGGTCAAGTATAATCTCATTAATTCAAGGAATTCTTGGTTGTTACCGTAACCTAATAAGGTGGCTAATTGAGCACCGTAATCCAAGTCCTTGTTGATGGCTGGGACCTTACCGTCCTTGAAGACATTTTGGTAGATTCTAGCGGCAATGTTTGGTAATTTGGCTAATAAGTCAATGGAATCTTCGAAAGTGTAGTTCCAGTAGTCCTTCTTGTTGACACCAGCAGCGTAGGCCTTAGCGAATTGAGATTCAGATTCTAAAGCAGTAACGGCAATGGAGAATTGAGCCATTGGGTGTAAGTTGGATGGAGAACGGTCAATTAATTCTTCGACGTGCTTTGGTAATTCGGCTCTAGCAGCGAATTCAGCAGAAAGAGCCTTGGTTTGGCTAGCGGTTGGGACTTCCCCAGTTAACAACAACCAAAATAAAGCTTCTGGTAGTGGTTCGCTACCACCTTCAGCCTTTGGTAATTCGGCTTGGATGTCTGGAATAGTTCTACCTCTGAATCTGATACCTTCAACTGGGTCTAAAACGGAACCTTCCCAAACTAAACCCTTAACACCACGCATACCACCGTAAGCTTGTTCTAAGGTTAATTCACCAATGACGGTCTTACCGTATTCCTTCTTGATTTGCTTGACTTGTTCGGCCTTTTCTGGGATCAATTCAGCAAAACGTTGCTTTAAGGTCTTTTCGTAAGAAGAGTAGGCTCTGGTGACATTGTAGGATTTGTTTAAAAGAGCTTTGTTGGCTCTTAAGCTTTGGGAAGCTAAACGTAAGGAAGACATTGTTATGGATTATCAGTTACAATTGGACAATACGCTAATGGCGAACCTGCTCCATTTAGAGGGACCATGTGGAAAAGTTTGAGAATCTTTGATTACTTTTATATAAAATTGCGTCCGTCTTGGAAGAGAGAAAGCCTGGTTAAAGTTAAGGTCATTCATTCACTAGGCAAAACGATTCGGTTGGCGCACAACCGCGCAGCTACCAACCGGCATTTTTCCAAGCCGCGGGAATCAGTACATTCTCTGGTGGTTCCAGTTCTAGAGAGAGCCCCAGTCGGAAGCTAGGCAGAATGCCACAACTACCAGATGGAAAGTGGTGAAATTTTGAATGACTTACATCCTATGAAATTGAAGAATATAAAATATAGAACACTAATTTTCAAGGTCGCTTCTCTGATACAATAGGAAAAATAAAGAAATGGTCCTCTTTAGTTTCGCCGTTAGGACCAATTACGTTGCGTCCTTTGTGCGCGCGTTTTCAAATAGAAAATATGCCTTAAAAAAATATTCAGCGTAGCAGCAACCATTTTGTAAATCATCACAGAAGGAGGCGCGTTCTGTTGGCTGCAGCGCTTGAAAGTGGCCCGGTCCCGAATTTTTCTGACAAAACCGACCAATTCCAAAAATTGCGCCAAAAAAAAACGCGACTGTCTACAGGAGAGAGGTAGTAAAGAACAATAGCCAGGATAAAGTACCCGTACCCCTACTATTCTTGGGTGCCAATTTAACCCCACAAAATATAACGTATATCGGCTGTAGTACCATATGGAATCCATATTGTCAAAGATCCGGCTAAACGGGAAGTACTAGAACTATTTTGCTGGAAAGAAAACGGCGTATCGTAACATGATAAAATCAATTAGCTAAATTTAACAACTGATCCATATTGTACCTAAGAACTTCTGATCTACAACCGATTAGCGACAAGGAAGCCACAATATTTCAATGGTCTAAGATATTTGTTTGAAATGCTATGTTTGATCATTCTTGATATTCTCCTACCTCGGGCGAATTGATAATCATAATAAAACAACTTGCTGGGCAACATTCGTAACTATGGGGCAGTTTGTAAACGCCTGTTAGATCAATAGACAAACCTGTAGCGTTGAAGTCAGTTAAACATAACTGTAACTCTTTGATTCAATTGAGTTTATCATAAGTACAGTTCCTCATATGTACAACTATCATAAGTCGTATTAAAAATTCTTCTACAGGCAATCATGAGTTTTACGTCGCTCCAACGGTTAAATTATTAGCTGTTTGTCACATATCAACGGGTACATTGCCATCGTCAAAATGATGCTTTGTTTTGTCTCGGTCCGATTTTTTCCTTGGTTGATGATCAGCTAGATTGCCCCGCAGGATTTTCCAATTCCGATTTGTTTCGATAATACCGAATGCACGTGATTTTATATCAGGGCAATGAATACTCTGAAACTGTATGTTTCAGATTCTGCAAAGCGGAACAGGAAGTACAATGTAATCTAACAGGGAAACTTTTTAAGAACCCAAAGATCCTCAAAATAACATATGGTTATTAAAACAGATAAGATTCTCCAAACAGTTTCATAAAATCTCTGATGGCTTTTACCACCACAAGATCGATATGAGCTCCATCTTCAAAGGTTTCATATTTTACTTCCTTCCCAATAACACATCCACCATCACTAGGATCCGAAAGAATTTAGCATTAAAGAACGGTGCCACGTTAATTCAGGATTCACTCGTACCTTCAACATGTATTCTAGTCGATCAGAGGGTATATCCAGCCCAGTCTCAAATAATTAAACTGGTGAATGATCTTGAAGGTGATAAGACGGATGTTTCAGTTATCAACCAGACATGGCTGACTGATTGCGTTTCCAAGAATTCTCTCTTGAATGCTGATCCTTATAAAATTTCACTTCATTTGGACTTATCCCCAAAATCAAAGAAAAGAAAGATAGAACCAGCACATAGAATCACAGCTGAAGAGCTCATCAACAAACCAGTGATAGAGAACAATCCTAACTCTGAGACCATGGCATTATTGGAACAAATGGCAAAAGAACGTGATATACAAGGTGAGAACAGGTTTAAGTCACAAGCGTATAAGACTGCTATTGATACTTTGTCCAAAACACCGCAGTTGGTGGATAGTTATGAAAAGGCCAGGCGATTACCTGGCATTGGTGATAGTATAGCGTTGAAGATACAAGAGATATCTGATACGTCCGGGTTGAAAGTTCTTGATCAGTTACAACATTCTGAAAGAAACAAATTGTTAAAATTGTTCAAAGGGATTTACAGTGTTGGTGATGTTTTTTCATCTAGATTTATTTCGGAAGGCATGAGATCATTGGAAGATGTTGCTAGAAGAGATGACTTGACAACTAATCAGAAATGGGGGCTCAAGTATTATAAAGAATGGAATCAAAGGATACCCAGGAAGGAAATCCAATTCCACGAGGAGTATTTGAAAGCTCTGATGAAGGACATTGATCCTGATATTGAACTTACTGTTGGTGGTAGTTACAGAAGAGGGTCCCCGACTTCTGGTGATATCGACTTCATCATCACTAAGCCTGGGGTTAACTCAACGTCAGATCTCAGAGAAATCGTTCAGAAGCTTTTGGACAAGATGATTGAAACAGGTTATCATCAATGCTCGCTTACTTCGTTGACAAGTAAATGGCTTGGTGGTTGCAAACTACCAATCTCGGAATCTTACATGGCTAAACTTCCTTCGTCTTCTATTAACAGTGATTCAGGTGATTTGAAATGTCGTCGTGTTGATTTCCTTTTGGTACCGTATCAAAACAAAGGAGCAGCTTTCATTTACTTCACAGGAAACGATGACTTCAATAAGAAGATCAGGAAACTTGCCATGGATCATGGAATGGTTTTAAATGATTGTGGTCTGTTCAAGAAGAAGACAAAGAAGGAAAGCCACGATGACTACGAATTAGAGTTAATTGAAGGTTTCGATGAGAAGAAAATCTTTGAGTTTCTAGGAATCAAGTGGAGAAATCCTAAGGATAGAAATATTGGAAGATTCGAGCGCATTTAGTCTAGTATAAGAGAAATCATTAAAAAGACGTAACATATATTATTAATACCATAAAGTATCCGAACTAAAGAAAGTGAAAACCTCACCAGATCATAACGTAAGCTTAACTCAATCAAGAGACAATTTATTTGTTGGATAAGTAAGTGACACCTGGTAATTCTTTACCTTCTAATAATTCTAAGGAAGCACCACCACCGGTAGAAACGTGGGATAACTTGTCAGCAACACCGAACTTCTTGGCAACAGTAGCGGTATCACCACCACCGATGATAACAGTGTTACCGGCTTCAGCAGACTTGACAGCAGCGTCCAATAAGCTCTTGGTACCGCTGGCAAAGGCATCGAATTCAAAGACACCTGGTGGACCGTTCCAGACGATGGTCTTAGCCTTGGCAACAGCAGCAGCGTATAAGGCGGAGGACTTTTCACCAGCATCTAAACCTTCTAAGCCAGCTGGGATACCTTCTTCAGAGGTGGCGTAACCGACCTTGGCATCTGGAGCGAACTTGTCAGCAGTGACGAAATCGACAGGTAAGACGATTTCAACATTGTTCTTCTTAGCCTTTTCAATTAAGGATGGGACTAACTTGGCACCTTCGGTATCGAAAATGGAGTTACCGATTTCAGTGTTGTATAAAACCTTGGTGAAGGTGAAAGCCATACCACCACCAATGATTAAGATGTCAACCTTGTCTAACAAGTTGTCAATCAATTGGATCTTGTCAGAGACCTTGGCACCACCTAAGATGGCTAAGAATGGTCTGACTGGGTTTTCTAAGGCCTTGGCGAAGTAAGTCAATTCCTTGTTCATCAAGAAACCAGCAGCTCTTTGTGGTAAGTCGAAACCAACCATAGAAGAGTGGGCTCTGTGGGCGGTACCGAAAGCGTCGTTAACGTAGACATCAGCTAAGGAGGTCAATTGAGCTCTGAACTTGGCAACATCTTCCTTGGAGGCCTTGACCTTACCTTCAGCGGTCTTCTTGGAACCTTCTTCTTCAATGTGGTATCTCAAGTTTTCTAATAAGAAGACTTGACCATCAGTGGAGGCGTTGACGGCAGCTTCGACTTCTGGACCGACACAGTCAGATAAGAAGTTGACCTTCTTGTTTAATAACTTTTCTAATTCATCAGCGACTGGCTTCAAGGAGTACTTGTCGTTGACTTCACCGTTTGGTCTACCTAAGTGGGAAGCTAAGATGACGGCCTTTGGCTTCTTTTCCAAGATGTAGTTGATGGTTGGTAAAGCAGCAACAATTCTTTGGTTGTTGGTGATGGTCTTACCGTCTAATGGGACGTTGAAATCAACACGGATGAAAACACGCTTGTTTTCGACGTTCAAGTCTTCGACAGATAATTTGTTGGATAAGGACATTTTTGGTAGCTGTGGATTGCTGTTAGTGGTTCTGCTTTTTGCCGATTTTGTTGACTGCAAATGCAAATGTAAATGCAATTGAGCTGAATTGAGTACATACTTTTGGTAATATAAACCTAAGGATGGTTAAATATTAAGGTGATGATGTAGGAAAAGGAGTATTTAGTCTGGTATGCCCTTTGCCTGGTCCTACCTGATTGCCTGTAATGTGGATTCGCCCGGTGTTTTATACAGCCCAGGTGGTTTGCCCGTTGGCACAGGTGATCCATTGGGTGATGAACCCGGTTTGCGCAGCATTTGCTAGGTAAAACTGTTTATGTCAGCACGAGTGGAGTTTCTCCGGGACTTTTCAGGCGGGGGCCATCAACTGCTAGCTAGAACTGTTAAAAATTATTACATGTTGTTTGTGTACAGAACCAGGTGACTATTATATATATCTACGTTTAATGTGAGTTGGTTCAAGAATTGACACTTACAATTAATTAACGCGAAGACAGTTTGATTATTCAATGTCTTGCTATTTTGTTTTTCAGCGGCTCATGTTGACGTTTAGTATTGTGGTTCGTTGATGTCGATGATGTTGCCATCAGCAGCCGTTGTGTAGCTCCAGGCGTGCTCTCCTTGCTGCTCTTCTTCGGAGATTTTTCCGCGCCTGGCCGTACATGTCATTACCGGGTCTTTCGGAACTCTCAGGGTTCTTTCAGCAGCAGTCTTTAGCTTATACGTGTTCATAGACAGTCTTTTGAACATTAGTAACTCATTTGACACACTGTTACCTGTAGGTTGTAAAGATCTATTACAATTACACCGCAATTCTTCCATCCATAAAACATCAAGCGATTTTTTCGGGATATGAAAGACCCTTATTCTGCCTCTTGAAAACCGTGGTATGCTTCGAAATTATCCCGGGTCTCCCTACACCCCTACGTGATGAGCTCTCCTTTGAACTAGACTATTAATTTGGACAATCGAACGGCTAAACTATCTGTCAAAGTTCCGAATTTACCCTAGTCGGATAGATTGATTTGGTTACGCAGTCATAAAACATATCGTTCAAAACAAAATCAATTAAGTATATACAAACCTTTCTGAGGGGAGACGGATAAAACCAGTTTATCTCACTTATTTGTCCAAACCTTCTTGGATTCCTTCAATCTTTTCAATACAAGCCTTCAAGGCAAGGAATTCGTCAAAATCAATGTTAATCCTATAAACTTTCCTAACCCTTGGGAAAGCAGAAATGTCAGCATTGTTTAATCTTTCACCGACTAACCAACCATTGTTTTCCTTTAATCTGGCTTTGAAAACACCAAAGGCACACTTGGTTTCATCAAAACGATTCTTATAGGATGGAATCTTTTCTTCGGCATGGATGATGAACTGATTGATTGGCTTGGCCTTGCACTGGAGAATGAGAGGCAACTTGGAAAATCAACCATTTGAATTGATCTCAGTATAAATTACCATCTTTTAAAAAATAGTAATACTTGCTCTCCTTGTCGTATTTTTCACAAAGGTATAGTAAGATGGCTGCAGATTCATAGAGAACAGTTTGTTTACATTGGCATCGACGTCTGAGATGGTTGGAATTTTACCGTTTGAGTTCAAGTCCAAGTACTATTGTTCCTTTTGTTCTTTGGTGTCAAAATTGAGTTTTCTGTAGTTGTACTTTACACCATAAGCTTGATCTAATAATTTTAACAAGATAGTGATCTTTTGGCCGTTTGGAGTACCAAGGGAGTATAACTTTAAGTATGAGCGATGAGTTGTTCACCCTTTAGGTCGTGTTCTAAGTCAATCGAAGACATTTTCTGTTGAGCTTTTGATATATGGTTCAATCATAGTACAGGGAAGTATAAATTAAAAGGACAAAGGATTAGGGAAATATAAGAAGGTTTTACATCTTCGCCCCGTACATTTGACTCTTGTTGTTGATTTTTAATCTCCAAAGTTTGAGGTCATGGCTTTAGTAGTCTCGGGCACTGCTGTAAGCGCCTGTTTGACTTGTCATAAAATATTGAAATTATACGCTCTTAGCAAAAATTCTTGTCAGAAATTAAGAATAGTCAGTTTTATTGGGGTTTCCAGAGGAAAGAGCGGAATTTTCATAAATAAATATGAAAGGGTTGAAATTCCCATTTTATTAGTATATTATTTAAGTATAGTTGTTTGGGAAAGATGATCCAGTTAGAATATTTTAAAAGGTGCTTACAAACACTCTGCCATATTTCCACGGCACACCCGTCTGCGTTTCCTAATTTTATCACAAAATTATCTCGATTGTGCAAATCCAGATCTATCAAATTAATTGAGTGGGGGGAAAATGGCCCTATAGCAGTTAGCTGTGCGTAGTGGAATTTGGTTAAAAGGAATTTCAGAATAGTCGGATTGTTTCTATGTCTTTAAGCACATCTTCCATTGCGTCAACTCTATCGATTCACTTCTTCAAAACAGGGAAATCCTCCAAATTGATTCCCAACATAGCACAATCTTTGACATTAATATAAGAGGTGAGAGAAACAAATTGGTTTATTACAGTTCGCAAAAGAAGCTCCAATTGTATTAGTTTGGACGTTGGCCATTAAATTAATCCACGTGGGACAATTTTAATTATAGTTATGAGTTGGATAGAGCTCGTCTGGAATGCATAGAAATTTATCGAAAATTATGAGCCCAGGAACATTACCCGGACGTGTTACCCGGAGCAAAAAGTCAATAGAATGTGGAGGAAGATGTTGTCAAGGCTATCGAAAGAAAGTTTTTGCTAGTAGTTCATGAGGAAATTGGAACTAACGTTTCAGAATGGGCGAAAATCACTTGGTTCTTGTGTCATATATGACAGCACAGTTAGCAATAATAATTTAGTTGTCTTTTTATTAGGTTAAGAAGAACATTTGGGGAGACTCAGCTAATGTCTAGAATGGGTCATGTTGGTTTCCTGGGTCTTTGCGCGGTTATTTCCCGATAGAGAGATGCTACATGGGCATTCTAGTCTACCCTGCAGCACGAAAATTTCAAGATTAGTTAGTGATGGCTTTCGTAATCTTCACAAATAGCTACATAGTACTTATCTTTAGCCTAGTGTATAGCGTTATCAAGAGAGTCCAGTTTCGATCTATATAATGTCAAAGATTTGTAAAACTCTAAGATATTTATTCTGATGCATTTCTTTATTTCAGTATGAAGTAAAGGAAACGGTTTAGGTATCTTGAAAATTACTCCATATTTTTCAGCTAATAACCTATGTTTTTTTTTCAACAGTCCAAACCAAAACCAATTTGTCCGAACTTCAAAGAGGACTAAAGACCTTCAACACTTATTCGATACTCAAGACTTCTTGAACCCCTTCGATCTTTTCAATCTTTTCAACCCAAGCCTTCAAAGCTGGGAACTCATCGAGGCTAGTAATGCCGACCTTAGGAGCAAATCTAACCAATGGGAAAGCAGAAATATCAGCAATGTTTAATTTATCACCAACTAACCAACCATTGTTTTGCTTTAATCTAGTTTCGAGAACACCCAAAACACGCTTAGTCTCATCTGTATAACGTTTAACACAGTATGGAATTTTTTCTGGCGCATAATGGAGGAAATGAACAGCTTGACCTTGCATTGGAGAATGAGATGCAATTTGGAAAGTCAACCATTTGGTTTGATCCCAGTATAAATCACCATCTTTTAAAGAGTATGAGTACTTGTTTTCTGTATCGTATTTTTCACCAATGTATTGTAAGATGGCACCGGTTTCAAAAATAACAGTTTGTTTACCGTTGGCATCGACGTCAGAGATTGTTGGAATACGACCGTTTGGGTTCAAGTCCAAGTACCATTGTTCCTTTTGTTCATTATTGAAAACATCAATTCTTCTGTAGTTGTACTCTAGCCCAAGCAATTTCAAGAGAATGGCGATTTTTTGACCGTTTGGAAAGCCAATGGAGTATAACTTTAAGTATGGGGCGGTGAGTTCTTCACCTTTTGGATCTTTTTCTAATTTAATTGAGGACATTTTATTTTGATTTTTGGAGATGTAGTGAGGTGAAAGATCTAGCTCTGGTATAAGTGAAATGTAAAATGGTAAATAAAATACACTTATTTATACTTGTGAACTTCCGGGTAGCGGAAACGAACCGCTTTCCGAGATACAGGCATATCAAACGTATCCACCCCACCTCTCTGGTATAAATTGCAAATGTAATTGATTCTGCCGGTGTTTGAACTTCTATCTGACAAATCAAAATTTATAATGATCACTAGAATTTGGATCATCTTGAAAACTATCCCCAACTATAACTGTCGATTACTAATATATCTACGAAATTACTAATATTGAAATCTTGCAGGCTCGTACCTTAACTGATGAGTTCACATGCAACGCAATTCGAGCCGACGCAAATACCTGTTACGAGAAATAGATGCAAATTTGTGATCGATGAACTACAACTTTATTACACGATGAGAATTCAGTGATGAGGTCACAAGTATTGAAAACTAAATAGAATAAAATAGAATAGTAGAAAGGAAGCGAAAATGTATCGACTTTACGGGATCCCCCATTATCTAAGAAAAATGGGAAATTCTTGAAGTTGACTTTCATCTCCCCAGGGTTGTATCAACAATGAGCACACATGAACACCATCTTCCAAATCCAACACCTCTAGGCCCTGTTTCCAGACTCCCGCCTTCTTAAATTAATAAGCAAAGCAGAATAACCCTCTCTTGCGAGAACGAACTGTGGATTCTTCGTACAATGATTTGAAAAAACTAGCACATCGCCAAATTTACCTGGGTGAACTTTCAAACTTCGTGTAAATAGGAGATGTGTGTACGATATAGGATTGAAAATTCGATTTGAAAGATTTTTTTATAGGCGCGCGTCTGCCAGATCTCCATCAGTACCCATAAAATTAGGGCTACACAGGAGCGCGCCAGCTTTCATGTGAACGTTGCGAAGGGTACAACATTTTTGAATGGTTGTATTTTCTTTTCCTATTTGGGCAAATTTTGAGTATCTTGAAAGCTTTGAGTACGTGAAAGTCTGATCTCAACACAACATGTAGAAGATTCGAATGTATCAATAAAGTGGCTTGGCTTCTGTTAACGGGTTCTATAGTTGTGTAGTATTTATGCTTCATATCTGTTAGAGGGCAAAAACGCTGCTGCCCGATAACAACCGACCGCGAACGCTTTCATCGATTTTTCGCAAATTTCACCGATTTCGCAAGAATCGGCCGATATAACGCGTGCAATGTTTCGCAAATTAATGATTGGTACGTGACAGCGGCGGTCTCTCTATCGCTTCTTCATACAAAGCTTTTAGGTGACATTATTGTGGATTCAAGCCATCTAAACCACAAAAGGCACAAAACATGGTTTATCCACGTGAATACCTCAATGGTGTTCCTATCTTTGAGCCAACAATGCAAGAGTTTGCGGATTTTGAGGAGTACATGAGCCTTCTCAGTCCTTTTGGCTTGAAGACCGGTATTGTTAAGATCATTCCTCCTAAAGAATGGAAAGCCGGTCTTCCTGAAGTGACGCCGGAATTACTTAAGGGGATCAAGATCAAGAATCCGATCTATCAGCAGATTGCTGGTAGTAAAGGGATTTTCCATGAAGCAAATATTGAGAAGCAAAAGTGTTATAACATCGTCCAATGGAAGTCGCTTTCTCAAGACTCAGGGTACCAACCACCAGCAGGGAGGGGTAAGCTGAGAGATTTTGGTCTCACGAAGAAGGAACTTAAGGAACTTAATGTAAAGAACAAACAAATCCTCAATTCTCGCCATGACGACGAAAAAATGTTTGAGAATTTTGATTACCACATTGACACCGATGAGTTTACCATTGAAAGATGTATGCAGTTGGAGAAATCTTATTGGAAATCATTAAACTTCTCTGAACCTTTATACGGTGCCGATGTTGAAGGCACTCTTTTTGATGACAAAGTGAAAACATGGAATCTTCGTGAATTGCCAGGTATGCTCAGTCTTCTTGACGAAAAAATCCCAGGTGTCAACACCACTTATCTCTATGCCGGTCTCTGGAAGGCCACTTTCTCATGGCACCTTGAAGACCAAGATCTATATTCGATTAACTACTTACATTTCGGTGCTCCTAAACAATGGTATGCCATTCCTCAGCATGATAAAGAGAAATTGGATGATGTCATGCGGATGGAATTCCCAAACGATGCGAAGAAGTGCAAAGAGTTCCTTAGACACAAGACTTTCATGGCTTCTCCAAAATATCTCAACGACAGAGGCGTTAAAGTCAACCAGATTGTTCACAACGCTGGAGAGTTCATTGTCACTTACCCATTCGGCTATCATGCGGGGTTCAATTACGGTTACAATCTTGCTGAAGCTGTGAACTTTGCCGCTGAAGAATGGATTCCATTCGCTAAGAAAACTGCACGTTGCCTTTGTATAACGGATTCTGTTCAAATCGACCTTGAAGAGCTTTTGAAGAGATGGGAAAAGCACAAGGCTACACGTAGACAACACAATAAGCCTGTTGTTTACAAAAGAGAGGAGCCAGAAGTTATATCATTGGATTCGGATGCCGAAGCCCATGGAGAAGAAAAAGAAGAGGAAGAAGACAGTGATGATGTGAAGATTTTTGTTCCTGAGCTGGAGTGTCCAACGGATTACAGAAGCTCACCAGTACTACCTGGTACTAAGTCCATTTCACCAGTTTCTAATGTGAAAGATGAAGTCAAATCTAAATTGAAAACAAAGCAATCTACAAAGGATGAATCAAAGTCTGCAAACGATGATAAAAATCAAAACAAACAGAAAACTGATAGTGCTTTAAAGGATGCTTCTTCTTCTTCTTCTGGTGCAGAATCTAATTTTGAAGACAATAATGAATCTGGTGGGGTCCCTGAAGCCTTTGATTATGAAACTGAGGAATCTGCAGAAGAAGATTCTGAAGATGATTACGAACCAACAGATTCTAAAAAATCCATTACCTCCAAACTGCTTATCAAGGTTGGTAGAACTAAGATTTCCAAGGTTGCCAACGCACCTAAAGAACCAAACCCACCAAAGGAATCTAAACCACCAAGAATTCCAAAACCATTACCAAAGCGTAAAGCTGGTAGTAGAACAAGTGGACGCACCAAGAAGAGAAAGTTAGCCGAAGAATCGGAAACAACAACTGCACCTGATCACTCTGGCAACTCCAACCAACAATGTTTTTTATGTGCATCGACTCTTCCCAAACAGCAAACCAAATATGAAGAGTTCAAGATCCTTCCCACAAACGAATACATTGAAGAGGACGAAGACAAATTCGTGCATACGTTTTGCGCCAAGGCATTCAATGCGAGTTCTATCCTCAAAGACGAATCCGGGTTCAAATACGTCGATTTGAAAACAATCAAATTGAACGGTACGAAGACTTGCCATTTCTGTAAGATTAAGACTGGGATCACTTTAAGATGTTCTAAGAGATCTTGCTCCATTTGGTTCCATCCTATTTGCGGTCAAGAATCAGGTGTCTTGTACAGTTATAACGGTGAGGTTTTATGTTATGAACATTCTGAACAAACTAAATTGAAAGAACATTATCTTAAAAACTTGAAAAGGAATGATTTGGTACAGTTTAGAGACGAAGAAGAAGAAAAAGAAGAACGAGAAGGACAAGTTTTTGGTCTTGGTATTGTTAAAGAAATTGATTTCGAGGGTAGAAAAATCAAAATTATTGAGTTTCCATTGGGTGTTGGTGAAGAAAAGGTTGTTAAATTCAGCTCTGTGATTAATCATGCTGGTCTCAAAATCACTAAGGCTGCGTCTTCTTCTTCTAAGGCTCATGGTAGTACAAACAAAGCTGACAATGGTGTTGTCGATGTTGAAGAAATTCTTTCTGATCACGAAGGAGAAGAGAAAGCAGAAGCGGAAGAATCAAATCATATTGTCCCAGATACTGATACAAATGGGTTGAACCAAGAAGAATTAGATGAGTTGAATGACATTGATGTCGATCAACTGTCGCCGGATACCACTCAACAATCAGAGTCTTCCCAAAATGGATTAACAAATACTGAACAAGAATCAGATCAAACTATTACACAAGGAATCCTTCCAGAACAATCTCAGGATATCGAAATTATTGATCAGTTCGAAGATGTCGAGGAAGAAACACAACAAGTGAAACCAGAACCAAAGAAAGGAGACAGACCAACAAAGAGCAGCACGCCTTCTAATAGTCAGAAGCAACCGATGTCTGCAACTTTCCAGGAAATCGAATTGATCAGTTTGAGTGACAGTGAATCTCAAGAAGGGGAAGAAACTCAAACAACATCAGCAACATCATCAACTTATCCAGAGATCAAGCAACAGAAGTCAATCACCAAAGAAGCTGTTGATCAGCCTGCTGACATTGACAAGGGTGTTCGCATTGATCTATCGATCAAATCCACAAATGATAGTAAGGACGTTGCCGATTTCGACATGGATGAATTCATTAATACTGGCGCTGTTGCTGCTGCTGCTGCTGCTGCTGCTGCTGATGATGATGATGATGATGATGCTGAAGAAGAAGGAGAACCAAATGATTCTGCTAATACTACTTCTGCCATGGAGGTCGACCTAGATGATATACTCATAAATCATGAAAAGCTCCAGCAAAGGCATAATGCTTTAGTCCACCATAATACTGAGGAAGATTCAAGAGTGGTAACTAATGCCAAACAGACCTTGCCATTGTTGGATTTTAAAATTACTGAGATTAAGGATGGTAGGGTTCAAACTGTCTCATCCAATGCACTGTCATGAATTTTGGTTGTTACTTGAAAAGATATGTATGTCTATTTAAATCTTAGTATACACTCTTTCCAACTGTTCTATTTCTTGTATGTGAGGCAATTTATTCTTCCATATGGGAACGCGACTTCATGCATGCTTATATAACCACACAGCATCGAATGACATTTAGAATTTATCACATGGAAGTTTTACTACATCTTTCTTCTTATTCTATCTTTAATTTTTTTTTCCAAAACAAATTTGTCATTAAAATTTCGTATTACATAGATATATAATTTATATTTTAAACCAGTAAAATCTCATTAAACCCATAAGCTAAAACAAGGTGGAACTTAGATAGCAACGGACTTTCTGAAGTTGGCACCGGCGTAGACAGCCTTGTCACCTAATTCTTCTTCGATTCTCAAGATTTGGTTCAACTTGGCCAATCTTTCAGATCTAGCTGGAGCACCGGTCTTGATTTGACCAGATCTTAAACCAACAGCCAAATCAGCAATGAAGGTATCTTCGGTTTCACCAGATCTGTGGGAAACCATGACACCCCAACCAGCGTTGTAAGAGTCCTTAGCGGCCTTAATGGATTCGGATAAGGTACCGATTTGGTTGACCTTCAATAACAAAGCGTTGGCAGCCTTCTTTTCAATGGCAGTCTTGATTCTCAATGGGTTGGTGACGGTTAAATCATCAGCAACGATTTGGATGTCAACCTTGGATAAGAAGTGAGTCCAGGCTTCCC
>JAKTTJ010000016.1:0-198726 GCA_030581495.1 Waltiozyma xylosica | reverse complement strand
AGGCTTATCAATGGAAATGTGTCTATCGAATCTGCCTGGTCTCATCAAAGCTTGATCCAACACATCTGGTCTGTTGGTACCGGCTAAGACAACAATATGGTCTGAAGATTGGAAACCGTCCGGGTTCCCGGAAATTGCTCTACACCATTCCGCGTTCTTCCTCTCAAGTATATAACTTTTGGCGTTTCCCGCCCCTGATTCCACAACCCCTTATATCAGTAACGTGTTGAATCGTCAACTAATAATATCATACAGACAGACAGCCAATGAGTTCCATTACTTCCCCTAAAAAGTTTCCACATAATTTGTTGAAAGAAGCAACACATGGCTTCGCAGAATTCAATGGTGCTAAGTTTAAGACAACATTCTGGGTAAGCAGAGAAACCGGATATATATAAATACATCATTTGATTCTCCAAAAACCTAATACTAACAAGCTTAATACCACCAACAGCCAGTCCCAGAAGATCAACAGATAAAGGGTCGTATCATCTTCGTCCATGGGTTTTCCGATTATCATAATTCGTATGCCAAATTTTACGATCAAATCTCCCATCAAGGTTATGAATTGTTCCATTTTGATCAAAGAGGTGCTGGAGAGACGTCTCCAGGTGAAGCAAAGGGTGTTACTAGTGAATATCATGTTTTCAATGATTTGGACCATTTCATACAGTTGAATTTGACAGAATTGGAAGATACTGGGAGAAAATTATATCTTGGTGGCCATTCTATGGGTGGTGGTATTGTTTTGAATTATGGGATTTATGGGACTTTCCGTGATAAAATCGATGGGATTTTCTGTACTGGGCCTTTAATATTATTGGATTCTAGAACTAGACCTAATGTTGTCAAGTTTACAGCCATGAGGTTCTTGTTAAACTTCATGCCAAACTATAGAGTTAATGCTGGATTGGTTTCAGATTACCTTACCAGTGATCCAGAATGGAGGGCATACCTTAGTACCGACCCTATCATTAACCCATTAGTAAGCTCATTACGTCAAGGTCATGATTTCATTTTACGTGGTGAGAAATTGGTCAAGAAAGATCACGTTGGCAACTTTAAGAAAGATTTACCAGTTTTGATCATCCATGGGAAAGATGACAAGATTAACCAACCTGAAGGGTCTCAGCAGTTCTATAAATTAGCTCAAAGTGTTGGTGTTAAAGATGTGGAGTTGAAGTTAATTGACAAGGGTAGACATACGTTATTCTGTGAAATTCCATCAATCTATGAAGAAACTGAGAAGATTATTCTTGAATGGTTGAATAAACATTCTGGTTAAGACTTGGTGGTGAGTGTAGATCTCGTGTGGTCCAATTTTTGAATTCTATATATCATTGATTGATTGATTGATTGATTGATTGATTGATTGATTGATTGATTGATTGATTGATTAATAAATAAATAATATTATATCATGGTAAACTTACAACTGGACAACCTTTATCGTGGTAAACTTACAATTGGATTATTGACCTGATCCGACGGTCAATCAATTGTTGATCGGAATTGGTCACATACGGCCTTAACTATCAAAGGATCGATTTCGTAGCTAAAACAGTGTCAATGAATATTAAAAATAAATCAAAACATAATATTTAATATGTAAAAGTTAAAATATAATAAAAAGTACTTGTGGTTGAGTGTGGTTGAGTGTAGGTAGAGATGGTATGGCAGATAAAAAAATAAGATATGATACAGTTTACCGGGGCACACGGAATGGGATGGAATGACATGGAGATGGAGAATGGCTATTAAGCCTTGGTAGACCAGGTAGACAAAGATGGAGTTTGGGTGTAGAAACCAGACAAAGTAGAGAAACTGGAACCAGTATCATCATTGTTTTGGCCTCTTGGTTGCACCAATATACCATAAGAGGTGGTGATCGTGGTACCAATGTCCTTGGCGACGAACTTAGAAGCAATAGCTGGAGCAGCAATACAAACAACAAAGACGATCAAGATCAAAATGTACAAGGCCAAGTACTTTCTCACCATACGACGACGTAATCTAGCTTGCTTCAAGGAGTAGATTGGAGGACGGATTTGCTTGGATGGTTTCAACCAGAACAACATCATGGAGTGGACCTTGTCAAAGAATGGAAGCATAATGAATGGAGTTTGACAGAATAAGATGATGTGACCCAAGATGAAATCAGCAGCGAACTCGGACATTTCGATCACCTTGGCAGTCAATTCTCTTGAAGGTTGGGACCAGGCAGCCCAACCCATACCTTTACCGTACCATTTACCGGTCCAGAAGGCATTGTTGGCACCGTCGTTCTTGAATTCTCTGGTCAAGAACAAGGCTGTCATCAACTTGAAGATGAATCTTTGGATGTAAATGACAGTGGCCATACCCAACAACATTCTGGAAAAGTTGAAACCTTCCAAGACCCACATGACAATGAAGAAGACGATGTGGATAATGACGGAAATCCCGTGAGCAATACCGGCCATGACACCACCGGTTTGTTTGCAACAAGCACCGAACAAAGGACCAGAACAACAGGACAAGGCCATGACGAAGAACAAGACACCTAAATCAATGACGATTGGAGCCAAAGCACAGATAATGACTCTGATAACAGAGTTGACTGGATCAACGTCACCGACACCAGAGTTGGTGTTGTGCGAGACACCGGTTTGAGCATTGATGAAAGTGAAGGCGACAAAGCAACCAGCAGCGTAGAAAAGAGTTGGGAAAACTTCGGCAAAGAAAATGTTGGATCTGTGGGCTCTGGAAGCATCACCAGCAGCCTTTTCGGATTCAACACCAAGCACCTTACGCTTGAAACCAGTGATACGGGATCTGGACATACGAACATACCCGATCCAGGAGTTTCTGTGCCATTGGTTGTTACCACGGGATAACCATCTGATGAAATCTCTGTAGTCAATGAAGAAATCTTCCTTGGCGAATTGGTGTGGGTTGAAGATGAATGGAGCAAAGATCAAAGAGGACAAAGAAGCCCAGAACCACAACAAGGCTGGTTGCCAGTAAGCAACGGTACCAAAGAGAATCAACAACATAGCTCTGGCACCCATGTAGATGGCAGAACCAGCAAATCTGGAGTAAAGAACAGAGAATGGAATTCTGGCAGTGGCAAAACCTCTACCGGTGGAGATATAACGAGCACCACCGACAGACAAATCGTTGGTCAAAGAGGAAGAGTAGATCTGACCAACAAAGACTTCAAAGACTGGGGACAAGGAGAGCAAGTGACGGAAGAAACGTTGGACGGCCTTCCAGACACCTCTTTCAATCAATTCTTGAACGACAATTGGAATGAAAGCAATGAAGAAAACAATGAAAATGGACAAGGTGTAACGTCTGACCCAGTCGATGGCTGGAGACAAGTTGTAACAACCATATGGTTTCAAGATATCGGTGATTGGCTTGTTTCTGTCGTAATCACAGATGATGGATTCGTGGGCAAGAGAGTTCAAGTTAGCTAAAGTCAAGGCGAAGATTTGTAAGGACAATTGAATGAACAAGTTGTTGATGTGGAAACCAGCGTGTGCATAGTAGAAAGACAAGAATCTATCCAATGGCAATTGAGTACCCAAGTAGTAGTACTCTCTGGAAAGCATCTGTTCACCCATACCAGCACCAATCTTGGTAGTGAAATTCAAAATGGAACCAAAACCTAAATCTCTACCTTTACCACATTGGAAATATTCCGAATGCTTGATTCTACCACCACGGCAAACAGCAGTCATACCAGCGTAAATATCTTCGTTCAAGTGTAAACCCTTTTGAGCCTTGGATAAACCACCTCTGGTAGTCATGAAAGTAGCATTGACGAAATCCGGGTGACCGTAATGTAATTTACCACCAATTTGAGACAAAGTTCTAGCGAAAAGAGTACCGAAAGTTTGTTCCTTACCGGCAGCAACATCACCTAAAACACCAGAGTTTTCAGAGAAAATGTATTCTCTGGCACCAACAATGGCAACTGGGTGGTATTCTTCCTTTTCGGCAGCATCCTTCAAGTCTGGGGCGTATGGGTTCTCATGTTCAATGTTCAATTCTTCGAATTCGGCAAGGACGGATCTGATCTTTAGACATTCTTCCAAGTAGTTATCTTGGTTGGCGTCGATCAATTGGATGTATTCACCACGGTAGAAAATCAAAGCATGGTTCTGGTTATCGGACTTACCATCACCCAAGATTGGGTTCCCGGACAATTGGACTCTGAACTTTGGACGACGACGACCGTTTTCCAAAATCTCACAGTGACCATCAATCAAAGCAGAGTAAATTCTTGGTTCTTCACCTTCGTTTAATGGAGGTTCTTCATCCAAGTAGGCGATTTGTAAATCTGGGTAAGCTCTTAACAAGAACTCGGCATTTTCCAATTCTTCGGCTTTGAACTTGGTCAATCTTTGCATAGAAACAACGTATTTGAACTTTCTTCTGGCCATTCTTTCCAATTCTCTTTCTAAACCTTCGGCATTACCACCAAACATTTGGACGATTTCAGGGTTTTCAACACGGTAAAGCAATTTGATAGCTCTGGCGTAGTTCATGAAACCAGAAACAGTTCTGTATAAAGTTTGAGATCTCAAGGAGGCCCAGATTCTGGTTCTCAAAGTGTATTCAGGAGCAGCAGACTTGAAACCGATACAGTAGAATGGAATTTCGTCAATCTTGGACTTCAACACGTTTTCATCCTTTTCATCGTCAGCACCGTTTGCTTCGTCAAAAGCAGCGGTTTCTTCAGCTAAGATCTTGGTGTCCTTGACAAAACAGTCCCATTCAACAGGGTGCAATTGCTTCAAGTATTCCAATAAAGTAACACGGGAGAATTGATCATCTTCCTTGATGATTTCCTTCAAAGAAAGCAAGATCTTTTCAGAGTAGTGAGGGACCAAGACGGTGAAGGTTGGCATGTTGTCAACTGGTAAAGGTTCTGGGATAGGAGTAGCAAGCGATTGGGCAAAGAAGGAGATACGACGTTCGGCTTCAGAGTCCTTAGGGAAGAATTCAGTCTCAAAGTTGTTATCATCTTGAGAAACGAAGAAGGTTGGAGCTCTCAAGGTTCTCTTACCTTCGATTTCAGATGGAACTTGGTGGTAAAGCAACTTTTGGACGTGGTCGATGGCAAGCAAATGTTCTCTGTACATGGAAATGACAATGGCGTTCCAGACCTGGGAGATCAAAACCTTTGGCTTGTACTTGATTTCCATGTCAGAAGTAGCCAAGATCTTCGAGTAGATTCTCTTTGGCAATCTGGTGAAGATGTTTCTCCAAGGAGTCAAGATGGAAATACCCAAGTAGAAGGAACGACCAATGGAGAACACAACGTTACAGACAATGTACCACAAGTAGGTATCCAAGAAGAATAAGACCAAGTCACACAAGTACATCAACCCTAAGGTGATTCTGGCTTGTTGACGACACAAGGTGTTACCCCACCAGAACTCACCGGTACATCTCATGTTGGTGGTGGACAAGATTCTGATTGGATCTCTCAAGGAAAGAACCAAGAACTGGTAGGATTCGGCATACTTGGCACCAAAGATAACGGCCCATAACAAGTAGGACATCCACATGTCCAAACCCTTCAAAGGAGCAAAAGAAGCAGTGAAAGTTTGGGAAGCAACGTACTTTCTGGAGTTACCCTTCATGTACGAAGTAAACAACCCACCCAAAGGCATCACGGAGAAGAAAATGATCGTCAAGAGTGCAATGACAAACATAACAATGGCGACAACTCTGGCAGCGCTTGAGTAGACGGTCATCGGATCGTAGATGAAGACAAAGACAACAGGACCCAAGTTCAAGACGAAAATCCCCAGCAAGAACCAGAAACGACGGGATAAATGTTGAGCACCGGCCCAGTTTCTTGGGACGAAGCACCATTCACAGATAGTAGCAAGCAATTGTAGGAAGGTGGCAAAAGTACCAGACAAAGCGCAGGCAGCCCACTTGTAAGCCTCCAAAGGTTGGTTGTTCACCAACTGTTGGTAGTCCTTGGTGTACAAAGTAGGAGAGTTGTACGCCATGTAGATCCAGTAGATGGCACCGTGCATGATCCAGATACGGTTGAAGTTGGTCAACAAATGGAACCAGGTTCTGATTTCTTTGTAGGTCTTGAAGAACACCAAGTCCCAGGAAACTTCACCCAATCTGACATAACGATCGGCTGGGTCCAAATCAATCAATCTGGAGCCATCTTCAAACACAATCTTGGCAATACCTTCTGGGTACCAGAAAAGCTGGTTGACATCATCGTAGCCGATAATCTTATTGTGGTCACGTTCACGCTTAACGTAACGACCGTCGACAACTTCGTAGACTTGGGATCTAATGTAACGGTACAATGGAGTGATCACTCTGTTCAAGTAGTCACCTTCTGGAACAGGTTCGACTCTTTGCTGGCAGGCTGGGGAGTCCAAGTAGTCCAAGGCGGTCTTGAAGATGAAACAGAGACATTCTGAGGTGAATCTGACTTGGTTGGCTTCACCCCAACACAAGAGGTAAAGAGCAATATGACGGACACGTTCCAATGGCGTCAAGGTGTTCATCTTGGCCTTCCATCTGAAATTGGCAGAGTCCAAAGAGTTGTCACCTTCCAAGGCGTTCAATGTTTCTTCAGTGTTGGAAGATTCTTCAATGATCTTTTGGGTCTTCTTGGACTTCTTCTTGGCCTTTCTGGCCTTTCTTGACAATTTCCCAAGCTTCATGTTTCTGAAACCAACCTCGTCGTCAAGATCCAACTGGGCAGCGAAATACCATTTCTTGTAGTTGGCCGTGTCACCACCAATATAATCGGCGTGTAATGACAACAAGGCTTGAGCTGGAGTCATTCTGGAAGATCTGGAGTCCAACAAGGTCATGAAGTGGTCAAACATGTTTCTCATAGAGTCCCTTTGGAAACCAAATCTATTCGTCAAGTCAATAAAGACATCTTCAATCTGTTCAATCGAGACTGGTGCAGCTTCATCGGCAGTCCAGGCCGGGTATGGTTGGTTTGGTAAAGCAACAGCAATCTGGTTTGGATCAAACTGGCCTTGAGAACCGTAGATTGGAGTGGAAGCACCAGAGGATCTGTGACCAGCATAACTCATTTGCGAAGGAGTGTATTGTGTACCATAGTCATAACCTGGAGTACCTGGGGCTTGTGGACCTTGACCACCGTAGGAGAATTCAGAAAAGGCCTCGTTGTCACCGGCACGTGGTTGTTGGTAGTAACCGGCGTCTTGACCAGCAGCGTAGCCTTGGTCGTAGGCACCAGCACCTTCGTCAGCGTAACCTTGCGAGTAGTATTGGCCTTCGGTTTGAGGATCATAGTAGCCTTGAGCTGCTTGGTCTTGAGCATAGCCCTGGTTATAGTATGGATCCTGTTGTTGCTGGTCGTATTGTTGTTGGTATGAATCAGCGTACTGGTCGTACTGCTGTTGATCGTACTGATCGAATTGGCCACCTTGGTGTTCTTGGTGTTCTTGGTGTTGACCGTTGTAAGACATGATGGCGTTTTGTAGTGAAACCTGCTTAATTTGTTAGTATCGGATCGAGGAAGGTTCTGGTGGGGATAATTATTTATAGACCAGACCGATGCCAAAGTTAGTACGCGTTATCGGAAAAATCGAAAGAAAAACAAAACCGGAGTGAGTGTACCGAGAACAGCAAGCCAGTTCTAAACAGAAATTTTGAGACAGATTTCAAAGTTATCCTTGAAAGTCTGAAAACACTAGGTTGTTTTCAATCAATAAGGCTTCAGAAACACCGTAACTTCTTATATCGATCACTTGTATAGTACTTACTATAACGAGATCAAACTTGGATCAAAATCAAAATGAAAATTGGGGGTGGCGGTTATGTGGCAAATGAAAAAAAATGAGAATAAAATGCAACAAACAAACAGTAGTGGAAAGAAATGAATAACAAAACGACAAAAACTAGTCTGTAGTGGGAAAAAAACTTAGCTAGTAAATTCTTGTGGATAGCTTTTTCTCAGACAAAGTAAAGTTGTAGTACTAGACCAAAGTTTGGAATTTTCCGTTGGCAAAAACTTGTAACTGATCCGGTAAGAGACTTGATTGAATGAGATCAATAGAGCCAAATCACAAGTTAAGATGATAGTAAATTTGGTTAACTTTGATGTTCGAATAACTTTAGTTGGCAAAACTCAGAGACAGATCAAATCAAAAAGAATAGCAAAATGCACACTTGGAAGAATGATCTAAAAACTTTGTATCTAGAGAAAAGTTGAAACGAGGAAAGTGTTGTTGTAGGAGTTTAATGCAAGTGATAACTTTTCTAAATTATCTATGTTTTGAAGAGTTCACAAGTACCAGCAGCACACGTTGTTAAAACAAAGGACTGGTCAAAGGTATTTGATCCGTTTCAAGAAGAAACTTGAAGCTTTATTATTTTTAACGGAACCTACAGATGTTGCTTCTGGCGCTCGCTGCTCTGCCCACTCTCGTTAGCGATTTTTTGAAACTGCAATCGGTGCCCGAACAGCCGTCCGTCGCCAAATTTTTAACACAGGCGCCTATAACGAATCGTCCTTATTCCCCAAAACGGAAATAATCCGGCAAATCTGAGAACATCAGAGTGCCGAAATCGTCAATCCTGCCTCTAAATTTTTGCCGTCCCCCAAGACTCGTTACATAATCAACGGGAAAAAATTTTCCCGTACTCAAAGCCTAGTTCATTGCGCGAGTATTACGGTCCAGGCCCAAATTAAAAATAGAAAACTTTGGCAAAATTGCGGCGCAGCTAGGTGCGATAATTACCTATTTTAGCAATACTCCGGCCAAAAAAAGGAAAAAGAAGAATTAGAGAATCGTACATCATTGTACGTCAATCGCGAGTGGATTTTTCCAGTACCTGCTGCTGCTTTTTATCCCTTCTAGGAAACTCCTGTTTGGGATGTTGTAGTCCGCTACTTCCGTCAAAATCTAGCTCCGATTTATGTGAAAGAAGCTTTGACACGCGTCAGAGGTTGGAATCTGAAACAAAAGAGAAGAATGGACCTCCACGGATTCGGGGGCTAGGCTGATTGACTGATTCGTTATATGTTCAATTCTATTTTTGTTACAATCTGAAACAAAATAATTCTTACTCGTAAAGATAATTCTCATATTAACTATGATCCAAGGAAAAGATTTGGGGGAAGATACTGTCTTTCTATACGCTGGTGGTACATTCAAACTCGAGAGGTACTCGATTAGATTCGTTGCAGACCTCTGAAAATACAGCTTGGGCATTACTAATTGCTTCTCAAATATATCAGTATGTTGTCTTGTACTATATTTGTCCTTTTTCCAGCGTGGATTTAGAGAACTATGTGACTTTTCTTCTTAAGTTTCAACTGAGGATGATCATAGAACATATATATCTTGAGGACTACAAGTGTTTTCTAATTTTAGCGCGCATTATCAGGGACCTTGAGGTACGTTAGTCTGTTCTAGTGTGAGAAGGCTTTGAGGAGAAGGAGGATAGCTAATATAACAGAATCGTGAACTGCTTTAGCTCGTATATACTGTGGTAGAAGTCAATTGTTTTTGCTTAAACTGGCGACGTTCCTTTTAATGATGCAGCTTCGTTGTTTTTCTTGTTGTGCATGCACCTGGACAAGAACAACATTATGTGGAGTGCTCATACAAGGGATTGATTCAACCAGAGGATGTGTTTAAACAATGAAATTATATATTAGAAATCAGTTCAAGTTTTGAAGCAAATCGAAAAAAAAAACTAGAATAATCAAAGTTTCAAGCTTGAATAATCAAACTTGGTGTTCCCTTCAACTGCAATTTCTTTACACTTTGAGAGTCCTTAGAAACAGTTTTTTTTTCATTATTGTCAAAAAGCCCGACAAAGAAACCGAATATTGTCATCATTCCAATTGTCGCTCCAGGATCAAATGAGTCTGAAGTAATTGAAGTCCTCAACAAAGTCACACCAGGATCCAAACTTTTCAGAAAATCCGATTATTTCTCAAGGTTTAAATTCAACGGAGGTTTAATAGACTCCGTTTTCAAGAATAAAGTGACTATTGTCAATAGAAACATTCATCCGGGATTTCACCGTGCTTCACTATTGAAAACCCTTGGTTCCTTAAAAAAAAGTTCGATGTGGCTTTTAATGCTTTGGATTATATCACATATAAGGATGTTACGTCTAAGTCACATAAGGATCGGGCCGTTGAAGTTATTGCCAATAGAAAAGGGACTGGTGATAATCAACTAAACATGGAGATTAGTTCCAAATCTGAGATCAACGAAATGGTCGAGCAATTCATCATTGAATTTAAAAAATTAAACATCAATGGTGAAGGTGATTCGGGGTTTGATTTGATTGTGGAGTTGGAATTTGATGATGAGAAGAAAAAAATATTGCAATTCTCTAAGATTATTGTTAAGAAAATCTCAAAGAAACATAAAGATTTCTTCGCAAATAGGACTCCTAATGATGAGGAATTAGTTGAAGTTGTTCACACCTTACCAAAGTATTGATTTGATTGTTCATATAGGATATTTTGAGTAGTTATATGTGGTTGTTTCCGTCTTATATTTTGTATAAGTTAAAACATTATGGTTAGTAATAGCAACGACAAACTTGTTCCTTCGGTTTTACTACCTGTTAAAGATCTTAATGATGCGAATTGTTAAAGAAGTACATGCGTTTTAATGGGTCCTCTCCATGTCACTATTAGCTGATAATGACTTGACACCAAAATCAAACTGCCCTATTTCTTACTGCCTTTCTTATATCAGTTGGTGCACTTATAAGGGTTTGATAGAAGGTGAATCATCTGAATCTAAATTTCACAAGATCCGAATGGTATAAAAATACACATCCCCAATACAAACGTGTATTAGTAAAGAGCCAAAAAAAAAAGCCTCACAATGCTGTTTATTGTGCTAAAATTAAGAAGACTTTGAATATCTGAGGAAATTCTACTATCTAAAGTTTATCACGCTAGATTATGTTGGTGAGAACCAGGTTACCACTAAGGAGTATCGAAAATTTTCAGTTTAATTTAGTTTAGTTTGGTTTGTAACTTTGTTCAAAACGAAGCTAAAGTTGATATTGGCCTAACCATGAGCAACTTTCATTCGCAAGACTTTTATGAATCAATCGCTAGATTCACAAAAGATGATAAAAACTTGAAGGGGGTCCGTTGATCTGATTGTTTCTTGAAGTGAAAGTAGCACCTGTTTTGAAATCGCAATATACTATGTCCCTTATAATTCATTTGTCAAAGGTTCGACTCATGACCATCTTCTTGAATAAATATTTTGTGATTTCTATCAATTTTGACATCTCCCTGAATACTCATAAGTATATATAGGAAATGATTTATAAATTTATGACGCAAATATCTATCTATAATTATTAATTAATTATTGAAAAAATATTTTTTCTTTAAATACCCTAAAATTTGCAGTACTTCATCTTTACATTTAAAAACTGGACAAGGATTGAAATATCATCATGTTATGTTGTTTTTTGATAAAATGTTTTTCTACCCAATAGTATATACCCAAACATCAAACAGTTGATATGCCGTTGTCAGATATCCGTAGAAGTTTCCTTATGCGTCTTAGATCAAAATCCTGAGGACAAATTTTACAATTCAAGAAATTAACATCAAGAGAGTAGACTCTCGATTTTGGAGTGAATTATTACACTGAAAAAGGCACCAGGACCAGTTTACCTTCGTTTTATTGAATTCAAACGGTGGGCCAATTAACTGATTCTTAAGGTTTTTTCATGACTAAAACTCAGGAGTTCCATTTGTCCCAACCGAAATGTCCCGAAAAGTGTTTTTTTTTGAAAATAGTACTTTGTTTATTGATCTAGCGCGGAAAATTGAAATTGCCAGCTATATATTGTAATTTAAGTTACTACACAATCACACCGATTTGAAGCACAACTAATCCATCAGCAAACTGGTGATCATCCCTCAATTCAAGACCCACCAAAGAGAAAACCAAAATTAAAATGGATCTCACGACCGAATTCAACAAGCTCCAAAAGCTTCAAGAGTCACTTCTAACAGCTTTCCATTCAATTTCACCATTCAATTCCAACATTGAAGAGAATCGTTTATCGATCATCAACGACACGTATAAATTCCAAGAGATCCTAAAGTTCATCGAAACTGAGCTTGGATTCCAGTACAACTATCCTGATGAAACTACAGAGGGGATCGAAGATATCTTTCAGTTCGACAAGTACAGTGAGTTCTTGATGAACTTCAAAAAGAATTTCAGTGCTTTACAATTCAAGTTAAGGGATGGAATCAAAGAATCCTTCCAACAGGCCAAAGAAGCCAAATACAAAGTGAACAAGAAGCAATCCAATGAACATACACTCTCACAAATCAAGAAAGAGGAAGAATCTTCAAACAAATCGATCAATGACAAGGTTGTCTCCGCCAATAAACGCATAACTTCCAAATTGCAAGAATCCTCTTCAATTCTTCAAAGCACGTTACTTCAATCGCAATTAAACCTTGATGATTTGACGATTCAAGACCAAACTTTATCAGAGTTATCAGACAAATACACCTCATTGAAGGGGATTCTCAATAAATCAGATGAGTTTGTGAAAAACATCAAGTTGAGTAACGCAAGAGATAAACAACGCATGTATTATTCCTTGATCTTTTTTGCTCTTTGTTGCGCTAAGGTTGTATGGAGCAGATTATTGAAGTTCCCTTATGCTATTTTGAAATATATCATCTGGTCGATTTTTTGGACAATAGGCTTGATTAAATCTAAGGAAATTGGTGATTCTTCAGTTACTATCATTTCTAGTGTTTCAAGTTCTTCTTTTCCTACCACCACTACAACAGCCACTGTGATTGACATTGTCACAAAAGAGAGCTATCATCCAGACATAGAAATGATCATTCAGAGTAACACACTTGATGAAACAACTGAAGAGGGATTTGTAGTTAGCATCGATGAAGCCAGCAAAGAAACAACCGATTTATCTTACCTTGAAAAACATCACGAGGCGGAATCAACCACCACAGACACAACTGCCGCCGCAAATGACTTATACGAAGAAAAACTAGCTAGAATTATAGATGAGTTGTGAAATATGTCAAATACAGATTAATTGATCACTTACTCCTAATTATATCTTTGTATCTATCTATCTATCTCATCATCTGGGAGATCAACTCCTTAGCAGTAGACGTAGTTTTCCAAACCATGTACGAAGCGCCAGGAGCATCGACTCTCCTTCTAACAATGGAAGCCATCACCTGTTTATCATCGTTAGTGATCAAGGTATCCAGCGAATCTTGAAGTAAACCGTACTCATTACAAGCTTTTTCAGCTGCATTCTCAGCATATCCGAAAAACCTCAACACTTCGTCCTTCTCAGTGAATCTTAAATACAAGCAATTGACATTTGGAATCAATGTGAATTCCTCTAATCTATCCATTGGTGGAATGTTAGTGAAATATATCCCCCAGGGAGTCATCCCGTATTCTTCATTGATACCTTGGCCAAGCATCACGAACTCTGGTGCTTCACTGGCAACAATATAACCACGGACATCATACCCATCACCCTCGGCAATGTTTTGCTCTTTAGCAAAGGAATTCTTGATGTAAACCGCTCTCTCTTCCTTCTCTATGCGCGCTCTTTCCATTTGTTCCAGTGTCAATGCTGGTGAAGCAGTGATGTGCCTTTGCTGCTGTTGGAAGGGTAATGATTGTGAGATATTCTGTAATTGTGGTTGTGGTTGATGAGCTACAACAGCTGGTGACTGTATCGTACTTGCTAATGGCAATAGCGTGACTGATAGTGGAACAGTTGCAGGAGATGGAACCAAAACCTGTTGAACTACTGGCGGCGATTGATGTATGGAGTCATAACCATCAAATGGCGGCGCTGCTGCATATTGATGGTTTGGTCGTATCACTTGTGGTGAATTCGTAGCACCAAATTGGGTATTTGATGGACGCGTATTATATTGTTGTTGTGGCTGCTGCTGTGTTCCATTCTGTGGATGCAAGTTGTTCTGTTGAGCTGAATAGAAGGGATTATTTGGATGCTGTTGATGAGTTTGAGGACGGTATTGATAGTTCGGTTGGAAACTATTGTCCACTGTTGGACCTGGCCCCAGCCCCGGTGAAATACTGCTGCCTGAATAGGTGTTTGTAGGTCCTTGATAGTGACTTTGAGATTGGTAGAAGTCATGACTTGGGAATTGCGACTCGTCATCATCTGTAGGAATAAACATAGGATTCTCATCTGCTTCTGGTTTCACAACAATATTCTGAGCTGGCGATGCTTGTTGTTGTTGTTGCTGCTGCGATAGTTGTGGATTTGAGTATGGCTGGTGAGCAGTAGTGTGAATATTCTCTTCGTTAACAGAGGTATTGTTTTGTTCCATAATGATCTTCTTTAAATCAATGAGACTGTTAAAGTTGGAAGGTTTGGAAGCCATATTTTCAGCTCTGTCGATCAAAGTGAGGGCTTTTTGTCGGAGAATTGGTGAAACACCATTAACCAGGCCTTGATCCTGATCAAAAGCCTTCACAGAGACTAACTGAAGTTCATAAGTGTGTGTACCTTCCTCTGTCAAACTCTTGGTGACTTGAGCCTCCAATACAACCAAACTAATGATATCCATTTCTCTCAAATCAGGCCAGAGAAGAAGAACATCATAGACATCGTTAATTTCATTGATGAAATCAGTGTAAAGCTCGGAATTGCGGACTTTCACAGTTATGATATTCTGGTTTGAGAGCTTGGTGAAGTCCAAACATTGAAGAGCGGACCCTGAACACTTCTCAAGTTGCATCACAGTAGTGATTCTCAGCGGATCAGACCCTTCCCTTGTCACATTGGTGAATTGTATCTTTTCTATGTCTGCTATATTTTGGATCTCAACCATAGACATATTGATGTGACCAGATTGGCGATATTGAAGGGGAAGAATAAGATTTTGAGGGTGGTGAATAAAGAATCTTTATTGTTAGTTCCACTAAGAACGTGGATGTCAAACGTGTTCGCGAAGAGCGAACTAGATCTATATTATAGATGAGATCACTAGTTAAAAGAAAACACTACCTCGCGCGTCGCACTTCAAAGTATCTATCTATAACTTATAATGAGACGACTGAAGGATAGTTAGAAATTGTAAGGGGTCAGCTACCCTTCAGAAGTCTTCAATAACTTCAATAACCAATTAATAAAAGATACTACGCCTTTAGCTACCACCAATAACTAATTAAGAAGAGATACTAAAGATACTACACATTCAATTACTACTAAAATTCAAACCAGAACCATGTCAGACACTTTTATTCCTGCAAGACTCTGTGATTTTGAACTTCCTCCAAAGGGGACCAAAAAGTTCTACCTACTCAAAACTTGTATGATGGTGGCGATCAAATACAGTGGTAGGGCTCAGAGCCCAACAAGGGCACTTCTAACAGATTTCACAAACAATCGACACTTGGTAGACAGGACATACAGCACTTCTCAACCATTGTTATCAACTAGGGCTCATGTGAACGCTGACCAATTGATTCAAGTTAGATGGAAGAATTCAGTAGAGTTTTCTGAGTTTTTGAAGACTATTCATAGGGTGCATGGCTACAATTTAGAGATTAAAGGTTCTTTTACAAACACCACTGGTGATTTTCTCTTTGTAAGAGTGAAGTTGAGTGTCAAAGAGTACAAGAATGTCGTTGATGGTGACATTGAGAGCATAGAGTTACTGGGGAAGGAAGACATGGATGTTAATGATGATATCTATAGAAGATTCTTCAAGTTGGCTGATACAGATTTATTGAGCCATACTCCTGAACTGAGGAAGAAATTCCCCAGAGAAATATGGCAAAAGTACACCCTAGGTCTATACAAGAAACAACAACAACAACAACAACACCCACCTACAACTGAAGATCGAATAGGAGCAGGAGGTTCACAAGTAGCAAACATTTACACACAAGGCTCTTCTTCTCCTCCAGACCAACATGAAGAATATCTCGTGAAAGACGAATACAACGAAAGCAACAGCAAAAGAGGCCCCCAACAAGAATACATTAATGCGGCAGCCAAACGTATGAAACCATCCAACACCATTCCTTTCAGAAAGCTGAATGAAATCTCAACTTTAGATGATACTATTTACACAGTGAGCGGTTATATCGTTGGTATCACCCCTGATAAAACAGCATGTCGTAAAATCGGAAGATACCCGGTTTTGGACCCTGTGAAGATCTATCTATCTGAAGACTATGGCAATACTAGGGGCAGCGTAATTAAAGGCGAAGAGGACCTCTTGGTATTATCATTTGACACAGAGTTTGAAATTCTCAGTTTTTATTCAGTCAAGCATATCGAGGAGGCATTTGTCTATGAAAATTATTTCAAAGAGAAGATTGAAGAAATTATGAACTTTAAGAGTATACCATTTTCTTTCAAGATTCAGCGAAAGAAGATACAAAAAGGTTCAGGGTCGAATAAGAACAACAAGATCAACAAGCTGTTTGTGTCTCTTGGTTGGAATCCACTGGATATCAATATCAATTTTTTGATTGAGGAGTTTGATAGATTACTGCATCCTGAAGCTCATAGCAATGGGAACTACAATGGGAACTACAATAGCTGTTGAGCAACCACCAAAAATTAATAAGAGGTCAATTTAGAGTTTCATAATGCGTCATAGATTTTGTATGTAATTTTCCTAATTGTCTTCTAACCACCTTAGTACATTTACCATCATCTTTTCAAATAAATCCTGTCTTTCAAAGAAAAGATTCACACCCTGAGCAGGAGTCACCTCTTGATCATGTTTTTCCACATAGAACATCTTTGAACCTAGTTTCTCGTTGATGAACGGTTGGATCTTTGCCATGAACCTTTGTAAGGATTTCTCCGCTGGATTTTTAACAAATGGATTGTTTTCTGTTTGAATGATAAAAGTGTTTCGGATTTGTTTCTGTGGTCGTTTGAAATTGCAAAGGTTTGAAATAGATTTCAAAAGATAAAGATAGTAAACTGCATCAAGAAAACCTATGTCATCGTTCGAACTTCTTTGGAGAAGCCCCAGATATTCTGGATCTTTTGTCAAAGAAGTCAAATCAAAATACTTGGTTTTCTTCTTCAAATTCAACCCAACTTTAGTCATCATTTTCAACTTGGCTGAACCCATCAGATTCCCCTTAAACATTCCTGCATGATTGGCACCAATCAAAGGATTGACACAAATAACACTCTTGATTCTGTAATTGAAAAATCCGTCAATAGCATACTGTAAAGCCAACGAACCAGTGATAAAGTTCCCCAATAAATGAACTTTATGGTTCGGCAATCTTGGTTCTGCCTTATCTAAATCATCAACACACATTTTCACGATTCTATTCATCTCCCTTACCAGTTGATCTTCTGTAGCATAATTTGAAATGGACTGCGACAGTGGATAATAGAAACATTCATACCCTTGTCCGATTAGGAGCTTGATCGTTCGATGGTATAACACAACAGTCTCACCTGGATTGGGCAACAAGATAACTCTAGCTTTGTACTGTGTCGTCGAATTGTTTGGTTCAAGAGTATAAAGTGTGGCATGGTAAGTTTCACCGGTGGTTTTTTTGGTAAAAGTGATTTGTCTGTATCGCAAACCGTCTGGAGATATGAAAGTTTCGTTCAAGTTTATCGTGCTGGTTATGGTTGCTTGATCCCCTGTTTGGGTACTTGAATTTGAAATCTCAACTGACGAGTGACAATCAATGGTGCTTTCTGTTACCAGAAGGGGTTTAATGTGTTCTTGGTGTTGCAGTACCTGGAAATGTCTCGTGTACAATGGATATTGCTCCATCTGTTTTTAATTTCAATCCTATTCTTATTGGAAAGGAAGTGTGGGAATTAGAAAACATTAATAAATAGGGTTTAGCAACTAATTGTCATATTCTGTATAAGCAACGTTCAGACTTGTCAACGGTTAATCGCTTAAAACGGTTCCTTGCATATGGAATAGCCCCACGTGTACAGTTTCCTTCTAAAGGGAGGGGAATAAATTTAGGACAAAACATTTCACCAGACATGCAGGTAAATGCAGGCAGAGTTTATTATCTCGCGATTATAAACTTTCTTCCGTCAGAACGAACATGAACATGAACATGGCCAGAGCTAGTTTTGCACAACCTACAGCTTATAGCAATTTCCTACGATGGTGGTAACTCTCTACGATTTGAAACAAGAAGAACCGCAAGCAATATTAGGACCATATTAAAACCTGACACCACCTAATCCATTCTCAAAACACCCATCCAGATCCAACCTCAGGATCAATAGAGCCCTTAACAAACCTATCATGGACACAAAACTAGCCAACCCGACAGGAACAACAGCGAAAACAGTGATGTTGTAATAATCAATCGTCCTTGACTTTTTCCCGTTCTTCAAATCCAAATTAGAAGTTACAAAATTCTGAAAAATATAACCCCCTGTCAAAACGCAACTGATTAAAATCCAAGTATGCAAAGAATAATTATCCCAAGGACTGAAAATTGACAGCAACGCCTGCTCGACACAAATAATAAGCAAAGAAACAGACAACATTCTCAAAATAGCAGCTGTGGTTTGATAGATGACGATCCATCTCACCATCAACCCGTCCAAGATTTGATAAGATAGATATGCAGAGACAAGACACCAAATTCCCACGATGAAAAACTCTGAAGATCTAGGCTGGATTAATTCTCTCGCCAAGGAGTCTCTTGGTATTAATCCATCAGGGGAAGGCTGTAAGAATCTCGTTTTGTGTAGTTCTTCGAAAAACCTCTTGAAGCAACGGAAGGCATGATACAATGGCGGCAACAAGACACAATCACGGCATGCTGCCAATGCTAGATGTTGTTTGGCATTGAGAAAAGCAAGACCCAAAGATTTCAGATGATTCATTTGTTTGTTGCGTGTTCTACTTGCTTCTGTTGAAGATTCATGAGATTCAGTGGGATTTGTTGGAGTTGTTGGAGTTGTTAAGAGATCGTCTTGGGCTGTACTAAGTGATGAGATTGAACGATCAATTGACATTGAAGAAGACGTAGACATTAACAACCCACTTTGGGAAGATCCACGTCGTAGATGCGGTTGCTGTTGTTGCTGCTGATGATGGGGGCGATGGTTCATGGTGGTAAGGCTGGAAAGTGTTATTGAACTGGATGAATTTCTCATTGTTTCGTCGTACGAAGGAATCGGGTCTTCTTCCTCGTTAGGGATCAGTATTGTCGACCTTGGTGGATGGTAGTCTATCGGGGGAGGTGGGTAATCTGGGTAGTCTTGTTGTGAAGAGTTCAACAATGGGTCTTGCCAACTCATTATTGGTTAAGTTTAGTTGCTACTTGGAGTTTAAGGGATGTTTCAAGGAGAGATTTAATACTGGCAAGGAGTGTGCGACAAGGAGGATCTGTGTGTCACTACAAGCTTTCAGAAAATACCAGATCGTGAAATAGTGAAGAATGAATATGTAGCGAGCTTCAATGCTTTTTAGCTCTAGATTAACCGAGAATAATAGCTAAAAAAATGCATGGTTTCCTTAATTAACAAACATCAAGGACTTTTTTTTTGGTTTTGAATTTGTTGCCTTGCGCCAGCTGCAGCTGCCTCATCGCTAGGGTTTGATTTTTTTTTTCGGTTCTGGCGCGCCGCAGAATTATAGTTAAACTCAGAAACACAATTCTCTGTAGCACGTGAGTACTCTGGAAGATATTAAGAAGTGCAAAGTTATTTTAGAACTCAGCGAGAACTTGGAATAACTGAAGGAAAATTTAGGATAAACCTTTGGGTGATTCAATGACTGAGGAAAGGAAACATTCCAACCTCAGATTTATTGTAGTAACAGTTTCTAAACACAAGTGAGAAATTTGCAATAATTTTGTAGGAGTCCGCAAATCCCTATAACCGGATTTCATATATCCGAGGGTTATTATCAACAATAAGTTTCATTAAAAATTACCGAGGGCGCATGTCCATGCAGTGCCATCCCTTTTGAGGCTTTGAAACGTTTTGCCAGCCCGCCGCTGATCTTGAAAGCTAATTAATCGGTGAGACCATAACTTCAGCCCTCCTTCCCTTTATCGATTGATAGGAATGCTACATGGTTATTAATATGCTGAAAATATCAATATTAATGATATATCTATATGCCTAACTGGATCTTCCCCACACATACGTATCCATCACCAGAACTTATACCAAGGAGTGTTTAGCTTCTTACTGACAGACTTGTAGTGCTCCATTTCATCCCAACAGTCTCTACCCCAATCACAACCAGCCATGTTGACCACAAAATCCCTATCTTTCTCAGAGTAGAAGTATCTCTTGTCATTGGCTTGATCAGAACAAGCACCAGGTGGGAAGGAATTAATCTTCCTCAAAGGCAAGAAAGCAGTACGTTCTCTGATCCAAGGAAGGTGCTCGAATAGAGTCTCCAAGGCATCTTGTTCCTTGTGTTCCCAAATCATATGCATTTGTTCGTAAAAGACAGGTTCCCACCAGACATCCAATAAAGCTTCTGACCATTCAGACTTTCTAATCAAGAAGGAACCCAAGCTGAACCCACCACAATCTTGCGTGATGACCAAATCAATTGGTGAGTCGTAATCGACATATTCCTTATCAATAGTTAGACCCAGTGGGTTAAACTCGGAAAGCTTTCTATACGTGACATCGTTCAACTGGTTCAAAACGTGCTCTTCCAATGAAATGCTTGGTTCCATGATAAAAGTGTGTAAATCCAACCACCAGAACCACTCAGCATTAGGATTCTCTCTAAAGGCTTGCTTCAAAATATCAACTTTCTCCCAACTCTCTCTCCATTCGTGGCTGTATCTCTTCTTAATAGTGACGTCCTTGATATCCAAGCCATAGCCATGTCTCTTAGCGTATTCTTCCTTGTTGGCAATGGACGATCTTTCAATGGACCATTCTTGAGCCCCTTTCCATTTAAGAACACCACCCCCTTCATTGGCCGCAAGAATGATCACGACTTTAGGACTGGTCAGTTTGAAATGCGGTATCAATGGGAAGTTTGTGAATAAAGAGACGAATGTGAGAAGTATGAGTGCCACTACGGCCTTTTTGTATTTGTTAAGAAAGTGTGTAATCATGTTGAGGATGTTTCTTCTCGTTGATTGTCCGTTGCTTCCCCTATATTCTGCGTCAAAACTCTTGTTATCGAAGGGCATTCTTGAAGTGCTGTGCGAGTGATGCGAGTTTCAGAAAGTACAATGCTACTAGTTTGTATGTACGTGATTCAATCGGTACAAAACAAGAGTCCACAGATGGATATTTAATTTTTCCCAGGTTTGTTTATTGTTGCTTTTATCGCCGCTAGATAGATCTGTTTTTTTTCGCTTGTTTTTTCGAAGGCAATGTGGCGCAAACCAGGGATAATTCTACAATTAACGCTGATATTTTTAAACACACACATTCATACCCGTTGACAATCTGGACTCAAAAGATTAATTCATAGTTGCTACTTGGAATTATGTGGGTATTCTTATCAATGATAATTGGTCTTTGGAAAACAGCATTCTAGTTAAGAAATAAGATAAAAGTATCCAAGCAAACGATACCATAGTGCCGCCACATCACTAGATCGATGAATTTTTTTTTGAACAACGCAGCATGACATCATCGCGCAGCATACAGGTAGGATAACGTTCTGTGATTTCCACAACCAGCCACAGAGTACAAGGACTTGTCACTGTATCAAAACCTTGTAAAAAAAGTATACAAACTTTGAGCATTAAGACGAACTAATGTAAATTTGGACCTGCCATTTATAAGTTAAATAAAAATACAAAAAACAAAACATAAATCGAAAGGTCGATCAACATATTGATCAATGAACATCACCACGAACCTTTCTGTCGTTTTCAACCATTCTCCAGTAAATATTCTTAGTTTTATTTCTCCAGTAAGGACCAGTGTATCTCATGATAATGAACGAACCTTGACAGAACAAACAGATGAGCCCCACAGAAATAAACGTCTTCTTCAACCCAAGACCAGCGATCCAGGGACCAATACCGTAACTGACTGCAAAGGACATCAAATTTCTAATGATAATAACAACAACCATAGCTTCTGAGTCTAATTCATGGTAACAGTCGGAAGTGTACGTGACAGTGGTGGTGGCACCCATGACACCTAGCCCACCAAGAATACCGAAACAGATGATCAAGAAGAGCCAATGCTTACTGTAGTAGGCACCAACACCCCAACCGATAGCAGTCAAGCAGCCTATGATAGAATAGATTGCCATGACCCATAGTCTATCTTCAGCGTAAGAGACACCACCACGTTTTCTAGCAAGGCGAATCTTCAACTTATCCGAAAGATAACCAGAGATGTAGTAGAAGACAAAACTAAACAAGAATGGAGAGATATAAGCAACGCCTCTCATGGCAGCATTGAAATTGTATGGCTCAGCACTAAGAATAGTAGCACTTGTGGCGTTTAAAACATTGAACCAAACTAAAGAAGTGCCATAACAGAAACCAGCCCATAGCACTGGTGGTAACCTGAAAGTTTTGAAAGGACCAAGGAAGAAATGAAGCAAGAGATTCTTTTCATGGAAACCAGAAGTTAAGGAGAGTTTCTCTTTCCAAGTCTTAAGCTTTGGCGAGTAGTGGATCTCAATCGGAGAGTAATTCTGGTTTGTTTGTTGGGAGATGACTTGGTTTATGTCTAAAGATTTCATAGCCTCCAAGGTTTTCTCTTGGTCAATGTGAATTCTTTCAGCACCGGATAATTCGATGGAATCAGAGTCATCTGTCCCGATAATTTTTGGGACTAATTCTCTGTGGTAGTTGGTTTCTTCAAAGAAGAAGAACAGGAAGACAAAGCAAACAGCCATCCAGATACAACTAAGGTTGAAAACCCATTTGTAACCGACCCCCTGGGTGATTAAACCGGCAATAACAGGCGCCAAGAAGTTGGAAGTGACCAACGACAACCCGTACATACCCAACCAAGTGGCTCTTTCATGTTCAAAGAAGATATCTGTGATGGTAATTTCACACAAGGACTCTATAGGAGCAGAGAAGAACCCAATCAAGATTCTATTGGCGATGTGTTGGCTATTGGATTTGACATAAGGTGCCCAGAGGGAAACCAACATAGTAGCCAGCATAGAGAACAGATATACCGGTCTCTTACCGTATTGACGAGCCAAAGGCTGGAAGAAGAAGTTACCGATACCAAGAAACAAGAACATGTAACCTGTGCCTTGGTTCAAGGTGGAAACCGAAATTCCTGTGGCTTTGGAAACATCGGTTAACACCGAATAAATCGTGGCTGTGTTGACACCTACACCAAAAGTGTAGATAACCATGCAGAAAACACACATGTATTTTCTAAACTTGGACCAGTTCAAGGGATCATTTGGATCTTCAGATGGCGTTGGGATAAGGACAATGTCGGTACTTCCCTTAGCATGTTCGGCCTGCAAGGTACCGGCGGCATCGACCAAGATGGTTGTACCTGGCACCAAATCGTAGTTTAATTTACCTTCAGTCATAACAGTGAAGATGAGTGTGTTGCGAAAATGAAGTATAGAGATGTTGTTGTGTGATAATTGGAGCCGTGATTTGTTCTATGATGTTGTTTGATGTTATTGAGTCGATGGAATTTGGTTGATATTTATAAGTGACAGATCTTATGGGACCATATTATCGACATAGCTCATAGAAGGTTTCTTATCTCTCAGCAGACATCGTTTAAGAATGACAGCACGAAAATTGACACAAAGTTGGGGTTGGCAACACTGAAGTTGGCAAACTGAGGGTGGCTCTGTTAATTATTGGATGTTCGGCTATGAAAGAAGATCTTGCTAAGCGACAAGATTGTTCCCAAATAGATCTATCAATCTAAGCGACAAGTTTGCTCTTATCCAGGGAACGAGAGGACGATCCAAAACAGTTTAGCCGACATCGAGCTATATCTTGATATCTGGATTTGCTAACTGGATTGACGCAATTCAGCGTCTCATTCATCTGCTTCCCGATAACCAACAAGATAAGATGCAAAGAACACTGCGTTCTTCAGTGTGTGACAACAGTTGACACAACGACAAAATACTGTGGAAGAAATGATCTTTGAAAAGCAGTGAGAAAAGGAGTTGTTGAATGATCAAATAATCTTAATGAAAATAAAAATTGGGTCAGCTAGGGCTTAACTGGGGCTTTAGCAGGGTTTTTTGAAACAAGTCTTGCTGGAACTGTAAGATTTTTGACCCGTTTCACGCAAAGCGTTCAAAATTAAGGAGCGAGCGAGCTGTAAACTCTGAGCTGACAAGGAGATTCTTCATATATGCGAATCCTTCGTTCTAGTAGATACAAAAAATTACAAGGACATCAAACCCAATTACAGTCATAGATTCCTTTCCTGGCAAGATATCTCCCTCCCTCGCATTCGTGTTGCTACTGATATTAAATAGCTGAGCGCATGCGATTTTGTCTACGCTCAAAAAAAACATTAGCTAATCTTCCTTGACGAGTCATAATTCCTGTATGGGGTTGAAAATATTCAAAGGACACCTATCAAATGAGACAGCTTTCCATCATAGGTTTCTGTATTATTGAATCGAGCTGTGTGTTTTATTCGTGATCTGCAAACTATTTTTAACTCGAAGAAATTCAGGACATGTACGCTGCAAAATCAATTAGTATCCTTGTGGCGTATGACTGCGGACTGCAGTTTGCCTACAGTCATTTTTCGTTTACCGTTTGGTGTAAGCACTAAACATTTGTCCCGAATTGTGAGTTCCTGTAAGTTTTCTGAAGGCTGAGAAATCTATCTGCATATACTATACTCCAGAGAAGCATGCCGTCAAAAATACCACAACTTCTTCAATTCTAGAGGGGTTGACTTCTAGCTTGCTTCTTCTGATGTCTGTGATGCTCCAAAGCCAGAAACTATCAAATATTGGGGTTATACTACCCTTTGAAACCTTTTGGATCTGACTTGTGTTACTTTCCCTACTGGTGTCTTTGCTGACAAGTCTATCGGTCTCAAAGAGGAAACTTACAAAACAAAAAACGAATACGAAGAATATGAATATAGGCTTGTATAATGCTGAAAAGTCCCATGGCTTTCCTATCGGGTTGGCTTTGGTTGGGAGAAGATACACTGAAGAAAAACCCTTGAACGCTATGAAGATCATGGATCATATTTCGAGCGCGTCTCAATAGCTAAATGACAATGGTTTCGATGGTTTATAACTTGTAGCATGAACCAAACCAAAGGACCTAGTTCCATTAAAATCAGCTGTTACTTTTTTATTGTATACCTCAATCAAATATAGCTAAGTTAATTCCAAGGATTTCTCTCCAGTCACTTTTGTCCGCACATTTGTCCAGATCCAGCGATTTGTCCCAATTATTCGCGGGGAATGTTAGAAGATTTTCAAGAAAATTTGAGTTTTATAATATGCCAGCAGAGAATCTCAAACGACATCTCCGTCGTTGATGTTTGAATTTTCAACAAACAAAGCGATATCTTATTGAAACGTTGATTTTTATTTTATTTTTCGAGAAGATCTGAAGTACTATTGAATAGTGGTTTAATCTCCTTGAGGATGAATTGATTATCGTTCGGTAGGTTGGCTCTTGAGCAAAGGAAATCGTCAAAGCAATTTGCGAATTTCCATGGAAAATGCTTCATAATTAAGCTCAATATACAAATCAACTTATCCATTGTATAATTGAGCAGGTAGATGAAGGCAACATAAATAAGAACTAATGACCAAAGAATGTGTCTTATCAGCTTGGCTCAATTGTTTACAGAGCTTCGTTCACAAGGGCTGGTCAATGAAGATCCATGATTGTACTAGTAGTATAACGAAGCTTACATATGACTACGTATAGAACGATTGAAGTAAAACAACTATTCTTCTTTTTTATCCCAATGAAAATATGGTTTTCAGCAGCTGTCTTTATTAAAAGAAAATGCTAAGGCAGGTTAGATCACTTTTGATCCAAGGCTTGATCGCAACCGCCGCGGGAAGGATCCAAAGCGAAAACAAAACAACGGGAGGCGTGAAAATCTAAAAACTTGACATAAACCAGAGAACCCCATCAAAGGAGACCAAGAGATCAAGCTCTTAGATACAAGCGTAGATCAAACGATACTCATTTCTCCAAACATTCGCTATTTTCAAACAAAATGTTTGATTACACAGCGGATGAACTTTACGCTATAGTCACAAGTCAGGAGTATACAACAGAACAGAAACTCCAGGTCATTCTAGATTTAAAACAGTTCATAAAGAAACTCTTCGTAGAGTTATCTGAAGTTAACAGGTACTTTGAATCTTTGAAATATGCCTTGAAATCCACAGATCATGAGTACACCCTGGCTACCTTTGGTACAGTGTGTCACCTTGTCAAGAGAGTTGGTATGCAAGATCCAAATTCTTTGCGTGGCTGCTCAAAGACTGTATTACCAATCCTTGTCAACAAATTATTGGACGACAGACCATCTATCAGACTACAAGCCAAGAAGACATTAGAAATATATTGGTTGGCAACACCTAGTACCGTGGAGAATCACATCAGAGATGGTGCCCTTATTCACTCCAATCCAAAGATCAGATCTGAAGCAATCGTCTTTCTCTCAGATTTGATTGAACTCAACAAAAACTTCAATTTCTCTACATTTCTTCCTAACTTAGTGAATTTATTACGTGATGATTTCATTGAGGTTGTCAAGAACGTTGAAGTACTTCTTATCAAATACCATACTTTGAATAGATCCAAACTCCCAGATATGATTAAGGAGATGAAGTCACAGAAAATTGAAAGAAAGATAGCTGTTCCAATTATCAAAGAGTTAGATCCAATGTTATCGAACGCATACACAACTGAATCCAAGCCCCTAGCTGCAGCCCCAAGATCTACCATTGACACCTTCAACAACTTATCAAGACTAAAGAGATCCACTACATCCTTTGGAACAAGATCAAGCAAGATACCCACACCAGTGTCCTCCCTTTCAAGGGCATCAATGGCCCCAACCACGGGAAGTTCATCAGTAATGGACGTTGAGAGTGTACTTGCAAGTATACCAACAACTAAGTTGGACAATAGCATTACGGCTGTGGAGGTCGACTCTTCATCAGATTTCAAGAGAGATGTCGAGGCTCTTCTTGCACCATTCGAAGAAAAGGAAACCGAGTTTAACTGGAGTAGCAGAGAGAAGAGTATCATCAAATTTAGAGGCCTTGTTATTGGAAACGCTGAAACCTTCCCCGAAGAATTGATCCAATGTACCAGATTACTGCAAGACGGTATCTTTAAAACCATCTCATCACTAAGAACCACGCTATCATCCAATGGTTGTCAGTTAGTTAAGGAATTAGCCGTGCATTTGAACAAGAGTCTTGATCCTTTAGTGGAAACGTTGTTTCAACCGTTGGCTGCGCTAACTTCTTCCACTAAAAGGATCGCTTCCTCCAATGCATATGGGTCGCTATGTGTTCTCGTTAGTCACACAAGTTTTAACAGTCGAGTTTTGAACCAATGCTACCAGATGTACCAAGATAAGAACACACAACCACGTTTATATTCATCAACTCTCCTCCAAGTGTTTATTTTGAAGCACTCTGCTAAGATAGACCAACTGAATATGGAGATTATTGCTAAATGGATTTCTAAAGGTATCGCTGATCCAAACACCACTGTCAGAGAATCAATGAGATCCACATACTGGCTGTTTTCCAGAATATTCCAAGAAACTGCTGAAACCATTTACCAAAAGCAAGATAACAATGTTAAGAAAGCACTTGATAGAGCAAAGCCAGCAAATATTCAATCAAGTAACATGGGATCCGCTCCAGGTGGCGATAGAGCGAGTATGCCTACAAACTTGGTGAATAAGAGACCTTCAATCAGAGACTTTGTGGCAGCCAAGCAAAAGGAGAAGAGAAAGAACACTGTAACGTCACATAAACAGGATGACTACTCTTTCATGGAAGCTGCATCACAACAGATACACCAAGACAAGGGGAGAGCCATTCGCTTGGGGATCTCACAAAGGACCACAGCCGGCAGAGCATCAAGTGCTGGAAGTATTATGTCCTCTTCTGCTGAACCATTGCCACAAAAGATCTCAAAGGGTGCTAGCAGAAATGAGTTACCTTTCAGAAGCACAGTCACTCCATCTTCCAGAGTCAGCTCTTTACCACATGAAAGAATCCTGGAGAACAACCTTGTTAAGCCAGAGTCAGAAACGGAGAGAATGACCAGATTGTTACAAAGTGCTCTCACTAAGGAAAGAATTGAAGGTTTAGAAATCTTGAAGAAAATGATGAATGGCAGCTTTGAGATCCCAGATTTATCAGCTGCAATCCAAAACCTCATAATTCTTGATCCCTCTTTGGTCAAGCCGTTAATTCAGGATACAAGGTTCTTCAATTGTGTCAGCCTTGATTTGGCTTTGAAGATTATTGCCATCAACAGAGCAGGACTCGAAATTTTGAATACCAAATATGGCACAATCGAAATTGCACAGGCTTTGATTAATTTAATCGCTCTACTAGATAACATCCATTTTGACACTGCTCCATCTACAATGTTCCATATCAAGCATAAAAGTTTATTGTTGAATTTCTGCATACCAAATCTTCACAAAATCGCTGAAAGAACGTCATTCAAGCCCTCCGTTGAATTCTTCACGTCCATCTGTAAGACCTTATTCCCCATGTCAATCACAGATTATCCATGCTATGACGAGCTCATAATACAGCTACAGGCATCTAATCCAGAATTATTTGAGAGAGAATTGGATAGCTCGTCTAGTTTCATTCAAGGGTCCATAAGATCTATTCTATCGAGCTTTAAGGATGACTTTAACAGAACAATACAAAGTGGCGGGGATGGGTTGGACAATAGATTGAATGAAATGACCATGATCAACCCACTAGCCAAACAAGCAACGGACCCTAAATTATCTCTCAAAGCAGGGTTTAAAACTGATATGACGATGGTTGTTTCATCATTTCAACAGAGCAAGAAACCAGAGATGACGACGATTGCTGATAACAAAGAAGACTCTAATGATAAGATGGATGTCGACTATGAAGAGAAGAAGAGAATTGCTTATATATGTGATATTTTCCAAGAATCGGCCAATTCTGAACCAGTTGTTAAAGATGATGACAAGATGGAACTGGATACTAAGGAAGAAGAGGTACAACCATTGAGAGAGTCCAACTCCAACAATAGCACACCACTAATTCATCAATCAGATGTGCAAGTCATTTCCCAGAAGAATTCACCATTTATTGAACACGAACCAAATGTCAGCACAGATGACCCAACTACGACTATAACTCATCAGATCAGCGATATTTATATCTCACCAGAAAAGAGACCAATGGAAATAAAGTCCTCTAAACGAAGATCTATCACTGAACTGATCCACGCAACCGATCCCTTTTTCAGCAAACAGAAGAAAAAGATAACAATATTTGAAGACACTAGTGATCAATATGACACTGATCTTGATTTTGCTACTCAGAAGATGCTAGGTCTTCATTTGAATCATCTAAAAAATCAAAAGCAGCCGGTTCTGGCTTCTCCAGAAGATATTACGAAGTTGTTAAAGAATTTAAATGATGAAAGTGTAACAGTTGAAGATCTTAACAATATTATGGTGTATCTCTACTACTCTTCATCTTCTCCAGAAATGAACACTTGGATGGGAGAAGAAGGCTTCACATTGGTCTTGAACACAATCCTCTTGTATTTTACCACTAGTGAGAAAATCACGAGGGAGATTTGTTTCAAAGGTCTTACAATCTTCAATGAGTTGTTAGAATTGGATTTTGATATTCCTAAGCTATTGTCCATGAATGAAGTTATAAATTTGTTGAATGTTCTTTTCATGATTATAGACAATTTTAAAAGCACCAAAAATGAGATATACATCACTGTTGAAGAAATCTTGGATAATTTACTAAGATTGGAGATGAGAGACTTGACGGAAACAATTATTGATCAGACTATACAGTCGTTAAAGCATTGTAACAGTACTGTGATGAATATTTTCCTGCTGTTGACCTTAGTCAAAGCTCTATCCAAAACGGATCTTTTATTGGTAGAACAAATCCTCCAGATAGACGACGCTCTCCATAATCTTTTGTTAGACCAAGAGGTCGAGGTAAGAAGGCTAACTGTCATGGCTTATTCGAAGTTAATGAGAAATTTGAATGACTTGAATGAAGGCAGAGTATTGAATGGAGATGAGGTCATGAAAATCAAAACGAAGGAGACATTGGATACAGTATTCTCAAAGTTAAGCAGTCCAGAAAAAAATCTGATTTTCCATTACAGTGAGCATTTTATTTAATTAACTGAATTCTTCTAGAATAATTGAAACTAACTAATGTTTATATATATAGCATGTGATTAATATAGATCGATACGATTTAGAGTAAACTGATGATGCTATACCTAATATGGTTGAATCGAGTGGCGAATACAACAAAATTTATGGAAACGACTTCCAAATATATGTAGCAACCGAATATTAGCCAGGATTATCTAGAAATTGCTCACACAACAAAAAAAAAGAAAAAAAAATCTTCTAAAATCTTATTTCATCATTCACCTCCTTTTGAAAATATTGCTATTGGAGAATGAAGACCCAGGTCTCATATTTGAGGATGCAGACTCACCCCTTTTTACAAGTGACCCACCAACCTTCATATGAGCGGACAACCGTTGAGCCAAGTTTGTAGTGGAGGCTCTATTCTTAGACAACCTTAGAGAACCTTGATTATTGGAACTCGTTGGTTGTTGATGTACGTGTAACATTTTAGATTTGAGTTGTGACCCAGGTGGTAAGAATTGGTCATGAGAGCTTAATGAGGTATTAAGAGTTCCATTTGAGAGCGAGTTTCTTGCGCTCGAACCACTGCTTGAAATTATCAGGGGATGAACCCTATGTGGAGAGTTTTGAAGTATGTTTGTCGACTCACCAAGCCTACTTTTAGCAAATTCCATAGATCTATCGTCGTGTTCTTGTCTTTGATGACGAAGTGATTGATGCTGTTGCTGCTGCTGATTCGTTCCGTCATGAAGGTTAGCTCCTGAAAGTGATGATCTGAAGTTTTGTAGGCCACGTTCGGTTGTGCTTTTCGTTACTTGGTTGAGGAAAGAGTTGGTCAATGTACGGCGTTTTTCTGTTGATCGAGGTGGTTGATTTTCCTCATCAGAGTCATCTCCTGTTAAATCCACCGTCTGTGGCCGTTGAGTGTTGGATGTTATGTTACGTTGTAGAGCACCTGATCTTTGATGTGATTTGAGAGATTTATTTTCCTGCTCTAGTATTTTGATTTTATTTTCTAGGGATTCCACTTGTAGCACTTTTTCTTTAGCAAGTGTTAACAATTGTTTTTGCTTTTTAATCTTATCTGTAAGCCTAGTTATAAGTTCATTTTGATACGTAATCTTGTCACTCAAACCAGTATATTGGAACTGTGCCGAAGCAAACATCTGTTCAATTTGGACTGGAAATGGAATGAAAAAAGGGCTAATCTCAGTGGGTAATCGTTTATCAATTCTGACCAACGAAACGAAATCATGGTTACACGTGGGACATCGGGTCTTTGTTGATTCTAATCTATTGGGATCTTGAGCATCTTCAAAGATAGTGTTGTTAGAAATAAGTTCATAGCGAAATAATGATAATTGATTCAGTGGTATGATTTATTTATTTACTCCTTGAAGCATGATCATGACAAAGGATATGTGCACACGAAGTCAAATATAGATTGGTATTGGGTGATGTTTGTTGACAAATTGAGCAACAGACAAATGGCAGTGTAAGATCCATTGGGCAACAACGGTAGCGAATAGGGCAAATCAAGTAGTTGAGGAATAAGAGTCTGTGAGGATTAATTTCATGGTGCTATTGGATTCAGATATATACCTATTAGCCGCTGAATTATTCTTTAAAAAATGACAACTGTCACGTTTGAGGCGTTGCGTAGAAGCAGTTTTAGAAATTGTAAACAAACAAATAATTGGGGAAATTGCTAGATCGCAATTGTACCCTTTTGTTTACCTTTTTGAAAAACAGCGGCTGAAGGCCTCGCGCAACAGGCCGCGGGCCAGAGTAAACGGCACCTGTCATTTCGAACTAGCGGCCGCCACCCTGAATCAGCATAAAGGAATATTTTTAGACAAATCAGAAGGTGCTATTTTACAGATGTGTTTATCGTTCTTTTCACGCACATATTTTAATTCATTTTCTCTATATTTCTTTTCAAATGCTGTTATTGTGTAGATCAAAATAATAGGAAAACGTAATTAATCCTTGAAGAGACACCCAAAAAAGAACCTCATTTTGCATGAACGCCGATATCGCCTTCGCGTCCTCCTATCGAGTCAAAATCTTTGCATGACAGACAGTTCATCGACCGGCGGCGGACAACAAAGATTAGTCAGAGCAGGCGAAAGTATAAAAAGTTATGGACTAGCCGTCGTCATCGATGTTGCCCAATGTACCTACAGCTATCTAAAGTAACGACTTCAACCACACGGATCGCCATTCAAGATGCTTCGTTTAAACGCTATGAGAGCCCAGTTCGGTGCTGCTAAACCATTACAAGCCAGATTATTCTCCAACTCTTCTGTCTCCCTTTTCGACAAGATCAAAGTCAAGACCCCAGTTGTTGAGTTAGATGGTGATGAAATGACCAGAATCATCTGGCAACGTATCAAGGACAAGTTAATCTTGCCTTACCTTGACGTTGAATTGAAGTACTACGATTTAGGTATTCAAGCTAGAGATGCCACCAACGATCAAATTACCGTTGACTCTGCCAACGCTATCAAGAAGTACGGTGTCGGTATCAAGTGTGCCACCATCACTCCAGATGAACAAAGAGTCGAAGAATTCGGCTTGAAGAAGATGTGGAGATCTCCAAACGGTACCATTAGAAACATCTTAGGTGGTACTGTCTTCAGAGAACCAATTGTCATCCCAAGAATTCCAAGATTAGTGCCAGGTTGGGAAAAGCCAATCATCATTGGTAGACACGCCCACGGTGATCAATACAAGGCCACCGATTTAGTTGTTCCAGGTGCTGGTAAGTTAGAATTAGTTTACAAGCCAGCCAACGGCGAAGAAGCCCAAACCTTGGAAGTCTACGACTACAAGGGTCCAGGTGTCGCTTTAGCTATGTACAACACTGAAGAGTCCATCAGAGGTTTCGCCCACTCTTCTTTCAAGTTAGCCATCTCCAAGAAATTGAACTTGTTCTTGTCCACCAAGAATACCATCTTAAAGAAGTACGATGGTAGATTCAAGGACATCTTCCAAGAAATCTACGACGCTGAATACAAGGCCAAGTTTGACGAATTGGATATTTACTACGAACACCGTTTGATCGATGACATGGTTGCCCAAATGGTCAAGTCCAAGGGTGGTTTCATCATGGCTTTGAAGAACTACGATGGTGATGTCCAATCTGATATTGTTGCTCAAGGTTTCGGTTCTTTAGGTTTAATGACCTCTGTCTTGGTTACTCCAGATGGTAAAGCTTTCGAATCTGAAGCTGCGCACGGTACCGTTACCAGACACTACAGACAACACCAACAAGGTAAGGAAACTTCCACCAACTCTATTGCTTCTATCTTTGCTTGGTCCAGAGGTTTAGCTCAAAGAGGTAGATTGGATGGTACCGAAGACGTTGTCAAGTTCGCCAACTTATTGGAAAAGGCCACCTTGGAAACCGTCCAAGAAGATGGTATCATGACCAAGGATTTAGCTTTAGCTACTGGTAGAACCGACAGAGAATCCTACGTCACCACCACTGAATTCTTAGACGCTGTTGCCGAAAGATTGGCCTCTCAAGTCGAAAAGTTATAAGTTTCTTTCAATTACTTTCTTGTGCATAGTTATGTTGATTTTTACTACTCTTACTTGAAGAATTATCCGCTCAGAAGAGCCGTCTAACAAATAGAATTGTTGACCCTTCGAGTATCGCCTAATTTCTTCATTATGTCAATTTATTTATGTTTTTTTAGGGATATATAGCAAAATGGAAATGCTGGTCATAAAATGTTAAACCTTTTAAAATTATTTGAATTGAACTCGTTGTTGGCCTATATGCCTATACCAATATCCCCATATTGGCGTATCTGCTGATGACGTTATCATATTGATGGCACTTATTTTGATGGAGCCGTGCTTGGAACATGTTAGCTAGTTTTCACTGGAAAGCTTAGAATTCTCAGTTTGTTCCTGTGATTCAAGGAATTCCCAGGTGTAAATCAAACCATAGTAAGTAGCAAATGTAACTGCAAGAACTTTGACCATTGGGCCACCGAAATCTCTATAGAAAGCGGCCTATAAGAGGGACAGACTGTTAGTAAATGTAAAAGAAAAAAAGAAAAATCATGAATGAAAGGAAAGGCCAGTCATTATAAGGTAGAGTCACTCACATGTGGATTTAATGGTTTTTGTTCAGCTTTTTGTGTGGTTTCTTTGCTGGTATTGAGAAGGGTTCTTGTCGTCGAAAGTTGTCTTCTTGAAAGAGCTGCGAAAGCTGTCCTAGAAATTGAATCGTTAATTTTGCCGATCATTGTTAAGTTTATTAGTATGAGCTTGGATTACAATATTTGGGGAGCAGAAATAAACTACCTTTCTATTTGGTTTAACCATATTCTCCAGGTCTCCCTTTCTCTGAGTAGGCCCAAAGTTTTGATGCACACGTCCAACGGACCTTGTTACGCACACGCCCAGGTTCCTTGTGAAAATCAAACCAGATAAACTACATGTGAGCTATCTGCTGGACTTTCAAAGCAGCTGTCCGTTGAGAAGATCTATCTTCCCTAGCAGTTCAAACCCACTTATCTCTCCATAGAAGATGTCGCTTAGGTTCACTAGACAATTTTCTACTGCCCAAACCTCACAGTTTTTCGGTAAACTGAACAAACAGCTCTCAGCCACAAAACCAAAGGCTCACATCGTTACAACATTGACCAAACCAATCGGTTTCCCAGAGGCTCCACAACCAACTGACAACAATGGCGACCAACGTTCCGTCACCCAGAAGTTCAGAGACTTTCTCAACCGTGATAAGAACAAGGAAAGACAAAAAGAACTTGAGCGTGAGATCTCCAAATCTGGAATGTATGATGTCTACACCTACCGTAAAACCAACGGTAAATTATTCTACTCTCCTCCTTCTTACTGGCGTGCCGAGAAGTCTTTATATTTTCCAAATATGCAAGGTGAAGATTTAACAAGCTCCAAGACAAAGCAAATATGTAACATCTTACAAGGCAAAGTCTCTGTTGTTAGAATCTACACTTCTCAAATAGGTGAAAAGTCCTCTCAAACTTTCTTCAAGGTCTCTGAAGATCAAGAATCATACTTATCCAAGAAGGGCTACGAAGATTTCCTTGCTAAGTATCCAAGATCTCAAATTGTTGATATCAACGTCACGGAAAATGCTCTAAAAGCTTCGTTCGTCCAAATATCAAAGGGTAACTTACGTTTTTTAAACCACCCAGCCAGACATGACAAATACTTCATTGTTCCAAAGAAAACTTTATCACTAGATCTCAGAGAAACTATTCACTGTGATAACACTTATGGTGGTTTCATCTATGTGTTAGATCACGAAGCTAAGATCAGATGGGTCGGTTGCGGTGAAGCTTCCAAGGAAGAACGAGACCTATTATGGAGAACTGTCAGAGGTTTGGAAAGAGAATACAAGGCTTTATATCCAGGCAAGGACTAGATAATTACATCAGATACTCCCGTTTTAAAAGAATATGTCATTCAAACTTGTATATAAATCAAACAATTAATGATAATAGAGATATCTTCAATAGAGCGAAATATTTATCTAGGAATTATGTTTCAAACAGGTTGGTTCGTTGTGTTCTGAAGCTACAATATTGTATGGATTCCAATATGAACCCCTCAAAATCTATAATAGGAAACGCATATTGATTAAAACGTGTGGGAAAAGCTTTGATGTCTTAAACGAAGAATCATATAAGCCCGGGTATCTAAATAAACCGATGAGAATGTGTAAAACCAATAAAATGAGAAATGAAACCGGCAACTGTGTAAGAAGTTTTAAAATGTATTTCTTTTTTTGTATAAGAATAATTGTTGTTGTTTTGAGTTAGTTAGCTTATAAGAGTAAACCAAAAACAGCAGCACCAACGAAGGCAGCAGCTGGAGTGTTCACGTTGGCAGCGCCAGTGTAAGAGCTAATGGCAACAGAAGAGGTTGAAGAAGTGGTGATAACAGTCTGAACAACACTGGATGAAGATGAGTGGACAGCAGAAGAGGTAGTTGGTTCAACAGTAGAGGAGGTGGAAGAGGTAGCTGGTTCAACGGTAGAGCTGGAAGAAATAGTTGGTTCAACAGAGGAAGAAGTTTCAGTGCTGGAGGTAGTGGCTTCAGTAGAAGAAGATTCAGTAGTAGATGAAGAAGAAGATGTGGAGGTGGAAGAGGAAGAAGAGGAAGAGGAAGAGGAAGAAGAGGAAGAGGAAGAGGAAGAAGAGCTAGCAGATAAAGCTAAAGAGACACCAGCATTCTGACAAGAAGATTTCAAGGCAGACAAGGCGGCTGCGGCGTTGTCGTTTGGACAAATAGAGTCCAAACAGTCCTTCAAGGCAGAACCGTCATTGGTACAGGAACAAGAGATATCTTGAAGACCACTACATGAAGAAGTTCTGGCAACTTGAGCAGCACAAGCTAACAAACAGGCTGGTGGGGTGGCAACAACTTGTTGAGATAACAAAGCGACAATAGCAACGAGAGAAAGCTTAACGGATTGCATTTTTAATAAACGAATGTGATGTTGTTTTGACTGTGTGGCGGAGTAATTAGAGAGAGATTGTAGAATAGACGAAGATAATGAGTGAACTATCGAATAAGCAACGGGCAAAGGGGGTATTTCTATCTGAAGACGATTACAGGATGTCGAATCAAAGGGAAATGTACTTGTTTTATAAAAATTAATATTAAATTTGGAAACGCAGCCCGGCGCTGTTGCACAAGCTTTTCCTCTTTTTCGCCCAAATTAATTCTTGAAACCACCAGTCTGAAAGATTCTGCGGTCCGAACCAGATCCAAAAATAGCTGAATCACAGGAAAAGAAACGACGAAGACGATGTAAACCTGATCAAGAACACTCAGACCTTTTAGGATTTCGAATAAAAAACTTGAGAAATAAACAAAGGTATTGCCAATTACATGTAATTCAGGTTATAGATAATTTAAACCTTGGTTTTACCATCAGATCTCCCACTGATCTAGAATTCTCAGTGGTCGAGATCTAAGCAAAAGCGCGGCTTGTAAATTGATGTCATGGCACTACTTTTACAGAAAAGGTAAACAAAGGCAGGTTTTTTTTTTCGCGACTGGAATTAGCGAAAAACATTGCAAAGTCCCCAGTTAGGGAGCTAGCTTCAATCGACCTCTCGAATCATGACGTAATACATTGACTTGTAAAGCACGTGATAGTTTGAAAATTCTGAGTTTCGGGAAATGAGGCTTACATGGAGAAGCAAATTTGCATGGAACAGTGCCCAAAAGAAGATACATATATAGTAAATTTCTAAACTCAATATTTCTTTTAACTTTGTAACATTCAAAGCTTTATCTTTTGTTTATATCAGTCAAGAGTCCCTGAGCTGATAAAAAATCCCGTCGATATGAACTCCCTTCTATAGGTTTATTGTTCGCGCTCACTTCTTTCCCACAAAGAAAAAGTTAATGGTTGGAAGAAAAGCCTTGCTCCGACTCTTGCGATGGGCTCCTTATAAATTGAAGCCACCACAGGTCAAGCTTATCCTTCGATAACTGAAAATTTCTCATTATCACAATATGAATCATTTACTGATACAGAACCTTCGAAACTTCTCAGACAGATCGGCACGAAGATATTACCAAACACTGGCAACGCAAATAAACCACGATCCAACTTTCAAAGAACTTTCATCTGATTTCAATAACCCTCAGTTTAAATCAACAAAAGCTATAACGCACTATGTAAACCTACCAGAAAAGGTTAGACAACTTAATGTACAAGGGCATCTCACGACGATAATGAGCGGACGCTTTAGAAAACTCAGAGAATATCTCACAAAAGATTTCAAACTTAACGATGAGCTACTGGTACATTTGATTTATTCACGACAAAGGCAGGGGGGTATGTATGTTGAGATCGAACAAGGAGGAAATAAATCAATGGTTGATGCGAGAACATTCTCGAACACAGGGTCGTCGTTCTATTCCTTACAAACTACTTTATTTCTCTTGGAGCTTTCGGGAAAGAATCACGAGATGAAAAATGTTCTAGATGTGGCCAACCATCGTATTTTCAAATATTTCAAAGGAAAACAAGTTCTTAACGAGTATCTTCATATTCACAAATTTGATGAGTTTATCCTGAGTAGCAGTATCGATATTTCAATAGATAAGAAAGCAAACAGGGATGCTTTCTTTAAAGCTCTGGGGATGTTGAAATTATGCTACGGCGAAGAAGTTGCTCTGAAGTTCTTGAAAGAGAGGGTATTCGGTGGGAAAAATGGTACATTGGAGTTGAGTATTGCTAAATTGTAAGATTGAAATACGAAGACTAATAGAATTGTCGAATTCATGAACAATATAATATGCTAAAATATGCGATTCGACAACCTACAAAGCTCCTCATGATGCTCTTGAACTTATAATTATTTCTAAAATTTCTAACGTACTGTTATATCTGTATATGTACAATCACCTATAAGTACAAACTGGCACAGAAAACAATGTCCCTCTTGATCATTTCTTGGGCAACGCTCATTTTTGAATGTAAAACAGAGTCACCAATAATTAAAGCGGCTGACTTGACTTCTCTACAGACCTCATCCAATCTCGTAATGACTCTGACGATGGTACCTTCTTGTTCAACAGATAATTCCATGATTTCCTTGAAGGTCATACCACGAGCCCATTCATAGACGACATTGGCAAGAGCGAATCTCTTTCTCTCCAGGAAGTCAGCTTCATCTGCAGTCAAAGCGACTTGATATTGATCAAAGACTTGTAAAATGGTGCCCATAATTTCACAAATCTTAGCCTTACCCTTTTCCAATCTTGGTGTGATCTTTGGGTCTTCATCATCAGAGGTTCTTCCTTCGTAAACGAAGGCAGATAACAAAGCAACGATTTCTTCAGGTTCGTAATCACCAAGGAAATTGTTGAGGACCAATTCGGTAATAGCCAATTCCCAACCACAGTTGATTTCACAAGCAACACGGCCCTTAAGTCCAACATTCAACTTGTCGTCCACGAATTCCATATGTCTCAAGACTTGTAGTCTCTGTTCATAATCCGGCAACAACTCAAGGTTTTCATCAGAGACAAGTGATCTGAGATAGTCAATCTTTGTTTGAATTTGGAACTTTTCGTTGAGATTAACGTAGTAATCCTTGAAATTTGGAGAAGTGTAAACATGTTTGAAGTTGGATCCTAGTTCGTTAGTGATCGCATCTCTTGCTTCAAGCAGTTCATGGATTTTCAAAGAACCAAACTGTTTAAAGTCCAACTCTTCAAGCTTGGATTGGAATCTGAGGAACATTTGGATTTGTCGTTTTAGCTCGTCAATGACAGTTTGGTTGCTCTTAATGATTTCGTTGATGGAACATTTGGTTTGAAGTCTGACAACAATTTCAACGTTCGTTAATGGAACTGTGTAGATATCCAACTCTCCCCCATAGGTGATCTTGGTGAAATTAGATTTGACCAAGCCTTCAAGAGTGGTAATGAATGGCAAATCAGAAGGTTTCTCGAATTCAGCAGCACCGATGTTGAAACCTAAAATAGAAAGTTCCTTGGTATTACGTTGATCCTTGGCGATGAAACCAATTCTGGTGACTTTGTGCAAATCCTTGAAAACAACCAATCTACCTGTTCTGAAGTTCTTGTGTAAGACCTGGTTATCGTAGGCTTCGGATATTAGTTGCTTTGTGATATCCTTGTATTTGTTCAACAATTCAAATACTTTTTGAACATCTTCTGGAGTGAATGGGTCTTCAGTGATCGCCAAATCTGGGACTTGGTCAAAACTCTCTTCAAGAAGCTTGATCTCTTGTTGATGTTGTGGCAACAACGTCTGGGTTGTGTTTTCACTGAAAGAGTGCTTAATCATTTCTTCAACCTTCAAGGCTTCGATTCTTAACAAGTTCAAAATCATATTATATGTCAATCTGAACTGAGAAACCAATTTAGTCGGTGTTCCTAACATGACTTCCTTCAAAGTTGGAGCACTTAAAGCTTCGGTGTATGACATGACAATAACTGTACCCGTCTTATCCAAACCTCTTCTACCAGCTCTACCAGACATTTGAGTGAATTCACCTGGCAACAAGTTTCTGAAACCAGTACCGTCATGCTTTCTCAACTCTTGGAATACAACCGTTCTAGTTGGCAGGTTCAAACCCATAGCGAATGTTTCAGTGGCGAATAAAACCTTGACCAAAGTCTTAGCAAATAGGATTTCAATGACTTCCTTGACAATTGGTAGCAACCCACCGTGATGGATTGCAATACCACGCATCAACATGTCTCTTACTGCAAGAATTTGAGGTAATTCACGATCTTCTTTTTTCAATCTTGCGACGGCGTGTTCGATAGTAACATGGATTTGATTCTTTTCTTTGGCGTTGCAGAAATCAATGGATGTTAAAGTGCTGGCGTATTCTTCACAACGCTTCTTGGAGAAAACGAAGATAACAGCAGGAAGCAAAGTATTGGAGTTCAAGAATTGCACCAATTCGATCCAAGTGTTCTTGTTTGGACTGGATCTTGAAAACCTATTGAAACCACCACCGTTGGATGAGCCACCACGGCCACCACCACCACCATTATTTGAAGAACCACCTCTACCACCACCGCCCCTACCATTGGTACTACCACGAGCACCACCACGAGCACCACCTCCTCTGCCACCACGACCAGAATTGTCATTCTTGCTTTCAATCTTTTTAGGTTCGAAGACTTCTTTGTATTTGTTGAAGTTGACATCATCGAACTTTCTGGTTGCATCGATGACCTTCCATAGTTTACCCTTACCCCATAGGGAGATCTCCAAAGGCACTGGTCTCTTTGGAGTTGAAATGACGTAAATATCCTTTTGTTTGGTTCTACCAACCCAGTTGGCGAATTCAAAAGTGTTAGGAACTGTGGCAGAAAGTAGGATAAATTTCACATGGTCAGGTAACATGATAATAACCTCTTCCCAGACAACACCACGATCAATATCATTGACGTAATGGACTTCATCAAAGATAACAAACTCGACATCACGAATAACGTCTGAACCACGGTAAAGCATAGAACGTAAGATTTCAGTGGTCATGATTAAACAGTTGGCTTCCGGGTTGATTTGAACATCACCAGTGATTAAACCAACATCCAACTCTTTGAAAGTTTCTTTGAAGTCTCTGAACTTTTGGTTAGACAACGCTTTGATTGGAGAAGTGTAAATGGCCTTGGTCATATTTCTATTTGCCATAGCAATGGCGTATTCAGCTATAACAGTCTTACCGGCAGAAGTGTGGGCAGCAACAAAGACAGAATCCCCTTGTTCTAAATGATAGACAGCTTCTTGTTGAAATGTATCCAATTCAAAGGGCCAAGTTCTAGCCATTTGTGGAATAAGTTCGTCAAAGTTTTCGATCTTGTGGTTCAAATCAACCATATGAGCCCAGACCTTCTTGCTTGTCATCAAGTCGTTTTGGGAGTTCTTGGTAGAGACCAAGTTTCTAGAGAAGTTCATATCCATTGGCAAAAGCTCATCAATGTCCATGAGATCACTTGGGGTGACAGCATTTGCAGAAGCTTGTTGTTGAATGGTTGATAGTGAAATGACAGATTTATCGGCGACTTCTTCAATTTTGTTTGCAATGTCATCAAATCCATCTTCTTCCTGGTGTTCTTCCTCTAATTCGTTCAAGTCTTCAGAAGAACCAATTGAGAGTTTCAAACCTCTTGAAAGACCATTTGGAACATTGAAGAGGCCATGTTCATCTCTTGGCAAAAGCTTTGTCTGATCCTTCGCGGTGTTGCTGTTGTTGGATTGAAGGTTTAAACCACCTGGCTTGAACGGTAGTTGGGAGGTATCACCCTTGATGGAGTTGGAATTACCAATGGATCTGTTTAAAGAAATTGAGTTCGCAGAATTGGAGTTGATCAATTCCTGGGTATTAAGTTCTTCTTTGAAGGAAACAACTTCACCACTGATACCTCTTCTCTTGGATCTGAAGGATGATCTCTTAATGGATTCCGGAAGCATGATAAGAGAGTCAAACATATCTTTGTTGCTATGTTCTGGAATGTCCTGAATGACGTCTAATAAATCCCACGGAAGCTCATTGGATGGATTAAGGAATCTTTCTTTCAATTCGTCGTTGATATCTTCAGTGGTTGGCACCTGTGGCACCCATTTCGTCTTGACATCTAATGGGTTTTCAACTGGCTCATTATCCGTTGAGAGCTGAAGCTGTCGTAAAAGCTTGCTAACAAGATCCTCTTCCATAATTTCCTTGGTAAATTGTGAAGAAGAAGAAGCGTATTTCTTAATTTAAGTGGGCTGGCTAAAGAAAAATTCGTATTGTCCATAATTTGCCAGCTTCATCCAGTTTCTAGAACCTGCCTTGTTTTCTTGGATGAATAGCCCGCGCTTTTGCCGCCGCTTCTTTCAAACATAACTTTAGGACCCCCAAAATCAGGGTTATCTGCATCTGTTAAGACATGCATCTCTATGCAAGGACATAATTACTTGGCCTTCACTTGGATTTAATTACAACATATATGTATACTAGGGATTCTATAGAAATTTTCGACTAATAATACACTCAGAACATTTCTGGCACGTTGTACATACCGGAGCAAACTTGTATATATGTATATATATTTAAGCAGACTCATAACTATCGAACGGTCTAGCTATTATCAATCTGGAGCCAAACGCAACAGCTGCAATACCGTCTTGGTTAATGGAACCACACGATGAACTCACAATACTTGGACCTGCTCTGATTTTGAATTGACTTGTTTCGATGTTTTCCTTATTCTGAGGCATACGGTAGAACAAACAACGATCGGGGGTCAACGCACCAATGAATTGTTTAGACAATGATCCATGGCTGTTAGATGAAATGTACTTGTTTTGATACAACCAACCGTTCAATTGTTGTGTCTGAGAAGACGGGAACGTGTAACCAGCGCCTCCCTTGAGGGAATCCAATTCGTAGGTCTTCATGAGACCTGTGTCTTCAACGACTACCAATTCAGTAGATCTTACAAAGACATCTTTGATAAATGGTTTCAACGACGTCGTGAATGGTTTAGGATATATTGTGTGCATCCATCGACCAAATCTCCAGTTGTAGATATGCAATGTTGTACCATTTTCAACGATAATCAATTTGTCTGAATCATGGTCGATCCAGAATTTGACCAACGTGGGTATAGTGGCTGTCTTGAACCTGTGCGAAGGTTCTGAGCTCTTCAAGTCATTGGAATTGTAGATGCAAACCGTCTTATCATCGCCAGCAACGACAACGTACCCATTAGCAGAAACATCAACGGCACTGACGTCATCCTTGAACATCCAGGTGTTTAGCTTCAAGCTTTCTCCAATATGATGATCGATGACATGTACAGAGTTGTCGTCAAGGGCACATACTAGTAGCCTACTGGAGTAGTTGATTATATTGACAGGAGATGGAAAGGGGATCTTCTTGATTTGAAACACCCATTCTTGTTGGAACTTGTTTGCGAAAGATTTTGAAACACTCGAAGAGGATGGTAAGGGTGTCAACACTGAAATTCCGGATACATGTCCCAAAGCTGTGGAGTTGCCATTCCAAGACACACATCTAACTGAATCATCTAATGTATAGCTTTAATTTATCTTGTTAGTATCAACTGGATCAGGAACGTGTGTTAAATATCACGGATTCACGAACGGTGGGGCAACGTACCTTAAGGAATAAGCTTCATCCTCTAAATGGGCAAGTTCGTCATGGATATCGGGTTCTAGGAAAGCAAGACTTTCAGGTTCTAGGTTGATATGCGATGTCATTATCGGTGAGCTGCAAGTTGAAAGAACAATTCTTCTTTTCTCTTTGGAAACAAATGGGAGTATGGACCTGCAGCTCAGATCTACAACTGGCAGGCTTGTTTACCTTTTTCGCACTTCGTTGTGGTGTCCGGATGTTGTGGGTGTCTTTATAGTTTTCAGCACGAAATTCTTTGTTCAGCAGAACTCAGATACTTTTATAGAGATATAAGACAGCGACAACAAACATGTATTAAATACATCAAATACTAAAAATGAAAACTTTTACATCCAAAAAAACTATTCGAATTGACGAGTACCTGCAATAGCTTCGGTGGCAAGAACGTTCTTGACACCACCATGTGGATCTTCAATATTCTTGGTGTGACATTCAGTAAGAGACTTTTGATCAGCGGAATCAGAAACAGCTTCAAGATCATGGTTAGAAGAGGAACTGGAAGAGGTACCAATAGCACCATCCTCCTCGTAATATTCCGTAATTTCGTTGTTGTCAACGTACTTCCAGGCAGCGTAACTGACAAATGGTAAAGATGCATAGAACATGCAACAAGAGATAATACCGTTTAAGAATAGATCCTTGTGAGTCGTGATGACAGAGAAGGAGATTGTTTGACCACAAGATTCAAAAGCTCTGATATACCCAGCAATTAAAGAAATTTCCGTTGGTGCGAAGTGGAAACAACTCAATGCCCAGTGCATCCAGTTGAACATTATTTCAGAGGCAATGTTAGCTAGCAATAATGGAATGTAAGTTCTCTTGAAGTAAGGATCGTCGAAATCAATTCTGTGCTTCTTTGGCACATGCTTTTCAACCCACTTGACATTGTATAAGCCAAATATGTAAAAGGCACCCTTGATGACGGCACCAAGTATCCAGGTATATCTAGTCTTGGTCTTCTTAGAGATCCATTTGCAATCGTAAAAAGCAATAAGGGCAACGTTAGTGATCAAAGAAAGAACAGAAGAAATGAAAGAGTTGGTACCTCTAACTCTGGTTGAGAATTTCTTACCGATAAAGTTGTTTTCAAATGGCTTCCACCAGAATAAAGTGAAAAACAACGGCAAGAAACATAAGATTTCCTTCCTGAAGATAATGGTTCTATACTGCATGATACGTTCTTTGATCGTGACATCCTTGATAACATTGGTCTTTAATCTCTTACCATTTGGCTTGATGAGCTTTTCAGGTGGGGAAATCAAGGCTCCGAAAATTGGACCGGTACATTGGATGGCTATCAATGCACGGTAAGTGTTCAAAGTAACAGAAGAGGTATTCTTCCCATGAATATTCAAAGAAAAGGCGATGGCACCTGAAATTAAAGAACCGCAAGTGGTCAAAGCTCTCCAAAGACCTAAGAATAAACCTCTGGATTCGTCATTTGGATATAAGATAGCGATGGTAGATTCACACGACCAGTAGAATGAGGATGTAATACCGGAAAGAAAGGCACCGAAGTAAATGTACCATTGGTTGCCACTTCTTGAGTTCTCATACAAGGCTGTAGAGATGAAGATACCAGAGATAGAACCCAAGAAAACAGAATGTTGGATACCGAATCTGTTGGCCAAAATGGATGCTAATGGGGCACCTGGAATCATGACAGCAAAGAGGATGGCGGATTGGGCGTTAGATGTTGAAACATTGGCTAAACCACCACCACCAAGTGCAGAGATGGAGACCTTGATACCTAACTGGGTGAACCCAATCATACCAAGCATGACAGCTTGGAATATAACTGAGCGGTATATTAGATTCAATCTTTCCTTGTTAGCAACCGAAAGCATCTTAGGGTTCAGAGAATGGATATTGTGAAGTCGTAGTTACTGTGTGTGATGATTAAGGAGGTTAAAAGAGAGGAAACCTCGAGGTGGTTAACTAATGAAGAGTCTCCTTCTGAAGACACCCTGCCCTAATTCTTTGTGCATTGTCACAGATCGAAAAGATATTTCTTCTTCGTCCCAAGGCCCATGCGAGATTTTCTAGATTATTTCCAACTGAAGGAGTTAAACAAAGCTCAAATAATGCAAGCTGCAGATCTCGGAGTTTCAGGAGACCAAATTCTTGCAGAGGGTGTACATTTAATTTCTGAACAGGCCAATAAAAGTTGCAGATTTTGGTTTTTTGGAAAAGGTTATTGCATGAAGGTGCAGATAATCCAGATTCAAGCCAAGAAACGTTAGAATCTTGGAAGGTTTATCGCACTTCAATCTAGTGGAGCTTCTATTATTTATCCGCGTGCATTAGATTGTTCTTTGACAGAAGCTGGGCTTTTCTGGGAAGTTTTGTCGTGGCTTTGTTGTGGCTTTGTTGTGGCTTTGTTGTGGCTTTTCTGACAAGTTTTTGCCATTTCAAACAAGAGTGGTTTCCTGAACGAGAAACTCTTCGAAGTTAACGTGTATCGGTCTTTTTGTACTATACGAAAAATATGCACAAGACCAGCAACCATCTGTGGAAGCTCTCCTACAAAAAGAAAAGATAACACGGAAGTCGGACCGATGTTCCAGGTTTACCATTTTCGGCGCACATTTGGCTGTGCGGCGGATCTCTTGTATTGATTGGCCCACAATTTGATGGAGCACTAAAAGTCATAAAGTCCACCAATCACGAATCACTTGGTCCAACTCCGAAGCGTAATAACGCTGCTACGGCTTAACTGCATGCTGGTTATTGATTTTCAAAAATGCTCATTTCCTGTATCTAACATCTATTAATAAATTTTTGTTTACTATGTACCTCATCATTTAAGCATCAATCCCACTTCTCGCAGCGAACTCTTTATAGTAGTCCAACATTTCTTCAGTAATACCTCTAGAGATCTCACTCAATGCCTTATCGAAGTGTTTCTTTCCAACCTTCTCACATTGTAAGTCCTCCATGATGGCGGCTAAACCAGCTTCTTGACATAACAAAACAACTTCAGCACCAGAACAACCTTCAGTCGATTGAGCTATTTTCTTGAGGTCGACTTCCGTATTATCAATGGACATTTTCTTGGTTTTGTTTACCAGGATTTGTAATCTGGCTTCAAAGTCTGGCGGAGAAACGTAAACGTGTCTATCCAATCTACCTGGTCTCAACAAAGCAGGATCGATTTCGGAAGGTCTGTTAGTAGCAGCAACAATGACAACTCCCTTCAATTCCTCAACACCATCGATTTCGTTCAACAAAGAAGTCAAAACATTGTTGGAAGCAGTGGTAGTACCGTTTCTATCGGAGGATAGAGCATCAATTTCATCAAAGAAGATAATGGAAGGAGAAGCAGCTCTAGCCTTTCTGAAGATCTCTCTAATAGCTCTTTCAGATTCACCCACGTATTTGTTAAAAATTTCTGGACCTTTGACAGCGAGGAAATTGACACCTGATTCTGTAGCCAATGCCTTAGCTGTCAATGTTTTGGAACAACCTGGCGGACCGTAAAGTAAGACACCCTTTGGAGAAGAGACACCCAACTTCTTGAAAGTTTCCGAGGCTTCCAATGGCAATTGAATCATTTCCTTCAACTTACGTTTCAAATCTTCTTGGCCACCGATGTCTGACCAGTGGACCTTGGGCATTTCTAGGAATATCTCACGCATGGCACTTGGTCTGATATCTTGTAAGGATTCTTCCAACTCCGTCAAACTGACTTTCAAGTCATCAAATTGATTCAGGTCATTGTTTTCTTTGAGGGCCTTTTGAATGGTCTTCATGACGGATTCACGACAAAGAGCAACTAAATCCGCACCAACATAACCGTGAGTCTTGGAGGCAATGATAGAGATTTCATCCTCTGTCAAGTTATGCTTGCCCATCTTGGAGAATTGTAATTTCAGAATATCGAAACGGGAATCAACGTCAGGAATACCGATTTCAACTTCTTGGTCGAATCTACCTGGTCTTCTCAAGGCTGAATCAATAGAGTTTGGTCTGTTGGTAGCAGCGACGACAACCAATCTGCCGGAATCACCAACACCGTCCATCAGTGTTAGCAATTGCGCAACAACTCTACTCTCGACTTCACCAGAGTCATCAGAGGTACGAGATGGCGCCAAGGAGTCAATTTCATCCATGAAGATAATGGACGGTTGGTATTTCTTAGCTTCGTTGAAGATATCTCTAAGGGCCGATTCAGTCTCACCCAAATACTTGGAAACAATAGAAGGACCATTGATAGTTAAGACATGGGCATTGGTTTCTTGAGCAACAGCACGTAGTAGCATGGTCTTACCTGTACCTGGTGGGCCATGAAGTAAGATACCTCTTGGTGGAGTGATCCCAAAATCGGAGAACAATGTTGGTTTGTGTAGCGGTAATTCAATGGTGGATTTCAATAATTCGATTTGTTTGGATAAACCACCAACTTGCGAATAGCCGGCACGTTGTGGTAAGTGGTATTTCTTAGAGGCGGTTGTTTCCTTTGTGAGATACAACTTGGTGGAACCTCTCTTGAATAACAAAGAAGGAGCCAATAAGGTTTGGAAAGAGTCCGTGCTGTTGCTACCTTCATTCAATGACAATTTGGAGACATCTGGAAGGCCATCCAACTCAACAACTATCAAGGTGTCTTCTTCTTTGCCTTCTTCCTCAGTGGCACCTGGGACACCGAAGTTTTCGAAAACCATACCGGGGGTGATGATACCAATATCATCAAACAGCTTTTCAATAGACTTGACGCATCTCTCGTTCAATTCTCTACCAGACAATGTCCCCACAGAGACGGAAGTGGCGTATTCTGGCTGAGATCCATACTTGTGAATCTCCAATCTGTCACCGAGAACAATGTTGGCAATGGATCGAAGACCAGTAGACAGTTGGATAACATTATTAGGCGAGTTTTCTTCTGCAGCTGCTGCAATGGTTAAGATACCAGTGTTGTCACCCTCTCTGGTCAAGTACACAAAGGAACCGTTGATGATATCCAGGCCCTTGAGAACAGTTGGGTGGATGTATGCTTTGGAGATGGCTTTGGAACTGGCTTGAGAAGAAGGTCTAGTGATGAAGGTCTTTGGGAGTTTGGATGTTTTAGTTTTGCTGGTTTCTGAAGCAGCAGCACCATCAACGCTGTCTGACTTCTTTTTGGTACCCTTAGAGCCTGAAGATTTACTTGACATTGAATAGTTTAGGCTAGGTAGGAGCTTTAAATGATTGTGCGTGTTTTCTTATCTCAAAGGATTAAGGAAGATCAGCCTTTCTTCCCCATACACGATATAATTTTTTTTCTAGCGAAGAAATGAGATGTTAGGATGCGGAAGGGCCCACCCATCGTTATGCCCACGAACAATAAGCAGCGGCTGCTTCTTGAAACAAGCACAATAACTAACTGTTCAGATCCCACAGACATCTAATGTTCTGATGTTCGAAGAGGATCTCTAATACCTTTCAAGTTTCGCCAGCAGCATACTACTTTTTAGATAATGCAACAAAAAACTGGCATCACCTACAAAAACACTACTTTTGCTAACTCGCTAATAGAAATATACGATCCTTTGTTAAAGAATTAAAGAAAACTTTGTCACAAAGTTGTCAGAGGGGGAACCTTTTGAGAAAGAAAATGATGGAGGCTCTTGTACAAAAAACATTCCACGCATGAATGCTCATTTGATTCCATCACCATTGTATAAGTTTTACATAAGTTAGGTGATGTTCCTGGTATGACAAATCTTCATTTTACATTTTATATTCTATATCATGATGCCCTAGATCAGCTTGATCAAAAAGTATCGATCTCACCTTCAAGAAGCCATTGACCTTCATTGTCTTGTAATTTGCTCACTTGATTCCAAACAAGCTCCTTGACTTGGTCGATATCCAATCCGTCAACTTCTAAGGAGCACCAATTACTCTCGTTTTTTTCAAATAATTCAAACTGTTTCTTGACTCTGGCCTGGAACTCAGATACTTCGTATCTTTCATCACCAAAACCTTCTCTATCGCCGTTCTCTTTAAGCTTGAGGAATATAGTAAGATCAGGTTTAGGCAAACCTTTGTCACAGCTCAAGCACCATTCTGCATCCATGCAGGCCACTTGTTTGGCAGCAGAATAAGCCACCCCAGAGTAGACATAACGGTCCATGATAACTACTTCCTTGTTGTGCAGTAACTCTTTGATCTTATCAGCCAGTTCCCATCTGTTGGCAGAGAACAGCAAATGAGCAGATTGATCAGACATTTGTAAATCTTTATCAGTCAAATATTCATTGATCAATTTACCGATGGCTGTAGTTCTATCTGGGAACTTGAGGAGATGAGAATTAGCGATAGTTTGGTGCAAATGTGTTGTTTGTGTGGTCTTCCCCGTACGGTCGAGACCTTCTATAAGAATCAAAGGGGCTCTTTTATCCAACGATGAAGTGCTGTTTTGCATTTTTCCTTTTTTTTTCCGTTTTGTATAGCTTTATGCAATAGCTGAAGATATGAGAGGTTTCTTGTCTCAATCGGTACTAGCAGGTGAAGCGAACTAAGATTGTTATGTCAAGATCACAGCGTCAACAGTTCTTGCGGTAGTGGACGTAGAAGCTGGATCGGCTTTGAAAGTTCGCGTTTCGCGTCTATTTCTGTCGTGCTGAGAACCAAGTAATTAATGAGATGTCCATGTATGTCATATAAATTTCGAAACATATATTCTAATTGAAACTATATCGTAGAAATATTATGATCGACTTCTATTCCATCTCGCTACGGGCATCATGTATGACAATATACGACAACTAGTCATCTCAAGCCACATCTTAAAACAAAGTGTATATATTATCACTATGTATAAACTTACCTTAACGATATGAAGAATAGAACAAAAACAAATAAAACTGATAAAAGGTTAATTATCCCCGATATTCCTTAAAAATTAATTATAACTAATGTGACTGAAAAACAAATAAAAAGATGCGATTGAGACAAAGATAGCAGCAGCACTAACATGAACGAATGACGTTTTGAGAATATTTAAATTGGACAACAAGAAATTAACACCACACTAATATAAATGAAACCAACAAAAACCAAACAAAAGACATATCACACAGCAGAAACTACCAGCAAAAAAACAAAAAGACAAAGGCTCAACCAATAATGATTAAGTACAAGAAGAAAAAGTTAAAACTTAGGATTGGTACTTTTCCCAGTTTTCTAAGACGTCCTTGATCTTATCGGATTGGGTTAATCTGTAGACATCTTCAAAGTATTCCTTGGTAACTTCGAATGGCTTAGCAGTCAAGTTAGGAATGTACTTGTTGATCAACTTGTCGGTCTTGACGTTTTCCTTCAAGATGTTCTTTTCCAAGAAAGCCTTGAATGGCTTGACACCGTTTCTCAAGTAGCTGGAGTGGAAAGGAACAGAGATACCCTTCAATGGAATAGTAGCGAAACCTCTTTCCAATTCAATTGGTTGTGGCTTGGCTAAGGACTTCTTGGAGATTTCATCAATGATTTCGTTCAAGTGTTCTTCGACCTTTTCAAGGGATAATTGTTCTCTGAGCTTACCAATATCAATCTTTTGCAACTTAATGAAGTTCAAGACGTTAGACAAGGTGTCTAAGGCCTTTAAGTCACCAGCAGCAACGTATTGTTGGTTTTCAACGTTGTAGTTGACGATTTCACATAACCAAGAGGTTTGCTTGCCGACTCTTTCAACAACGAATTGCAATGCATCTTGGGAGAAGGTTGGAGCAACTCTACTTGGGTTGACAGCAACCATACCATAGTTAGATCTACCTAAGTCATCTCTTGGAACAGCGACTTGCATAGTCATACCTCTGTAGAAGACAATTTCAACCAAGGATTCAATGGACATAACTTCAGCCAAGGAAGCTAAGGAGGCGTATTCACCTAAGGAGTGACCAGCAAAGATACAGTCTGCTGGAATCAAACCCTTGGCTCTCAAGTCTTCAAAGGATGCCTTTTCCATCAAGGTCAAAGCTGGTTGCGTGAATTGAGTAGCAGAAATTAAACCACCTGGGTTTCTGAAAGTAAAGGAAGTAGTCTTGTCGTTGATTTCCTTGAAGATCTTTTCGGAGATAACATTACCATCGACAATGGTTTCGAAAGTCATTTGGGTGTAGTTACTTCTGATGGATCTACCCTTTTCACCACCAAAGTGAACAGTCAATTCTTCTGGATTGTTCTTGACAATATCAATGATGGAGAAACCGTATGTCTTCAAGAAATGTTCATCAGCTCTGTCCCAGACTTGCTTGGCAACATCAGACTTGGCGTACAAGTCCATACCCATACCTTGTTCTTGGGAACCTTGACCAGTGAAGACAAAAGTAGTCACTGGTTGTTCAATTTCAGCTTCACCAGATAAGACAACGGCGTCTTGTTCGTTTCTGGTTTCAACCTTGATGATCTTACGACCGTTGATCATACCAACATGTTCTAACTTGGTGGTCAAGGTGTCGTTTGGTAAGACCATACCAACAAAGTTGACAGAGAAGGCACGAACTCTTGAAGAGACGGAATCAGCAGCCCAAGATTCAACTAAGGCTCTAACCGAAGCAGAAGAGTACATACCGTGTGTGATGGTACCTGGTAAGTTGGCGTATCTGGAGAAGACTCTAGAAACGTGGATTGGGTTGAAATCACCAGAGACAACAGCGTATGGTTCGTTCGTACCTGGAGCACGAGATTCTAAAGTGGCAATTGGAATGGCATTTTCAAACTTGACACTTTCTTCGATGGCTGAACCGTTTCTGGTCAAGTAGTCAATGACTGGGTTACCGTGGGATTGACCAGCTTCGTAGTCAACAGAACCAACTTGGATCATTTCCTTGGTTGGCAATTCGACCATGACCTTACCAGCAGATTTAACGGAGTTGTAGATGGACTTACCCTTGAAGGTGTATTCAGTGTTGATTTCAAAGATCAAAGTTTGACCCAATAAGGATAACTCACCTTCCTTTTCGAACCATTCCTTGGAGTTCAAGACAGCCAAGTCCTTGGCAGACTTGATTTGTAACTTGAATGGAGCTTCGGTGACCTTGGAGAAGGTGTTTTCGAAATCATTGTATTCACCTCTGTAGAAGAAAGAAGAAGAAACTTCCAAGACTGACTTACCTTCTCTCGTGATAACACCGACAACTTCAACAACCTTACCGGAATCTTGGTTGACGACAGATCTGATTTCGGCGTGAGAGGAGACAACGTCACCCTTCTCCAATGGAGCAGCACCTGGAATCAACTTGTAGGCGTTGGACAAGTGGACTAATCTAATCAAGTCACCGTCAACAGACTTAGGGAAAATAGACTTGATGATGGCCTTCCAACCAATAACAATAGCGAAATCCATTGGAGCGAATTGCTTTCTACCAGCTCTACCAACAAAGTCTTCACACTTGTTACCAATAGCGTGAGTGAACTCAGCAATGTCTTGACCAGTGATAGTCAAAGAGTCACCAGGAATTGGCTTGTGAACATCAATGTCCAAGTTGAAATCTTCAGTGAACCATAACTTCCAGTAGAATTCCTTGATTCTTTGGTTTCTGTTCTCAGTAACTTCTAAGATTGGTGCGAAACCGTCAGCTGGTTGGAACTTGTACAATAATTCTAAAGCAACTGGTTCCTTAGTGATGTTTCTGTGTTCGATCAAAGATAACTTGACCTTGGAAGAATCAACAGCTTCTAATCTGACAACAGGTAAAGTCTTACCTTGGATTGGTTCAAAGACAGTCAAGACGGTCTTGGCTGGGTCAGAAGCGTTTTCGATCTCAACAACAACACCGTTGGCTGGAGATAAGACCTTTCTGGCTGGGTTTGGAACAAAGTTAGAACCCTGGACAACTCTCTTGGTGGAAATGAAAGCATGTCTCCAGGATCTGACTGGACCGGCTAACAATTTGTACCAGTCTTCTTCGTTTGTGAATTCAGAAGCTTGGTAGATCAACTTGTTACCAGACTCAACAAAGTCGTACTTGACAGCAGCTGGTTCTTCACCACCAAAGTATTCAATGGTTGGAATAGCAGATTCGTCACCGTTGTACTTGTCCTTGATCAACTTGGCAATGTGACCTTCGTGGATGCTGTCTAAGATGGACTTGACTGGTTCGTCAACAACATTGGCGAATTGGGCAGCAACTGGACCGTGCAAGATACAGGTTCTTTGAACATCTTGACCAACAACGGCTTCCAAATCTTCGGATTGCCATAAGGAATCCTTCTTGAAGTAAACTTCGAATCTAGAGTCTAAGACAGGAACGAATGGAACTGGCTTTTGAACTGGGTTTTGACACAAGGATAAGAAGTAGTCGACATCTTGTTGGTTAACCAATTGAGTCTTGGCGTCTTGGTAAGCAGCAAAGACCTTTTCAAGAGATTCATCTGGCTTCTCCAAAGCGTTGAAGTTGGATAAGACAGAGGTGGTTTGCTTGGTGGCGAAACGTTCTTCGACACGACGTAACCATTCACCAACAAAGTTTCTCAAGGAGACATCGATCCATCTTTGAGAACCTCTAACATACATCAATTCGACCAATCTCTTAGCAATTTGTTCGTAGGTCAAGTCTTCAACATCGTAAACCTTGCCGTCAATGGTAGCGAACCAAGGCTTTTGGAAATCAGTGTTCAACTTGGAGATGATGTAGTCCTTCTTCTTGTCCAAGGCCTCTTGTAACTTACCCTTTGGCAAGTTGAAGATGGTGTCGTCCATTTCCTTCCATAACATAACACCTCTGGTGGCCAACTTGTGGATTGGTTCACCCATTTCAGATCTGACAGTGATGATACCCCCAGTTGGTCTCTTGTAGGTTTGTTCCCATTGAGATTCTGGAACACCTGGAGCATCAGCAATTGCTTGCTTGGCAGCAGGAGAGGTCTTGGCTTCTTTGGCAACCATGACTCTGGAACCAACTAAGATACCGTCAAATGGCATTGGTGGGAAGTTGAAAACTTGAGACCATTCACCAGTGATGTATGGGTAAGTGTCTTCAGAAGACCCGAAACCGGAACCAGCAATCAAGGAGATGTTTGGACAACGTCTGATCTTGGAGTACATTTGTAAGATTGGTTGATGGAAATCTTCGAAAGAGTGGTGACCACCACCACGACCACCAGTCCATTGCAAGACAATTGGGAAAGTTGGGTGGGCCTTGGCAATAGCAATGGCTTGGTTGATGGAGTCAATGGAACCTGGCTTCAAACCTAAGTGGGTCAAAGCTAAGGTTTCGATATATTCAGTGGCAACTTCTAAGGATGGAACACCAGCACCAATGGTCAAAGATTGGATTGGGTAACCCTTTTCTCTCAATTCCTTGATCAATGGAATACCCCATTGTAGCATTCTTGGGTTGACGTAAATCAAGTTGATCCCAATACCGGTACCTGGTTGGACTTGGTTGACAACATCATCCAAGGCCTTGGTGAAGGTCTTTGGATCGAAGTAACCACCACCAGCAATTTCAATGTGGTAACCAGCGTTCAAAGTGGCCGCAACAAAGTCTGGGTGAACAGTGGTTGGAGTCATACCTGGAACTAAGACTGGAGCCTTACCGAGTAATCTGGAGAACTTGGTGTCCAAGTAAATCTTGTTGTTGGCTGTCTTGACTAACTTTGGTTGGAACTCAACTAACCAGTTTGGAGCAAACTTGACAGTGTCGTTCAAGTCGAATAATTCTTGCTTGAAGCCGTATTCGTCATCAGGGGAGCTGTTGTCCAAAACACCAGCAATGATGATACGAACACCGGTACCTTCCTTGTTCTTGTGGGTTAAAACACCTAAACCAGAAGAACCACCTGGACCGAAGTCAAGAATGTGAGTAGCAGAGAACTTGGTAGCATCTTCCCAGTTGACTGGCAACTTAGTGATCAACAAGTTCAATCTGTTGATAACTGAACCGTTGAATTCCCTTAAATCAGAGCCATCAAAAGTGTCGTAAACTGGAATCTTCAAGTCGTCTTGGTTGAATTCTAAACCTTCCCTTTCCAAGTCTTCCTTGACTAATTCAGAAGCTTTTTCCAACAAGTGGGAGTGGAATGGAGAAGTAATTGGTAAGAATCTGTTGGAGAACTTCAACTTTCTTTCAGAGAATGGGATTCTGGCTTGGTCTAAACCGGCTGGAGCCTTAGCCTTTCTCAAGGTCAAGTTCAGACCGTAAAGAGATTGTGGTGGACCAGAGACGACCAAGTTTCTAGCACCGTTGACTAAAGAGATAGCAATGTGCTTTTCCTTTGGTAAATGGGCATTGGTTTGGTCAACGTATTCTTGGACTTGTTCCTTGGATAAGTCTCTAACAGATAACATTGGATATGGGGTACCTTCACCGTTTTCGTTGGAGTCTTCTAAGATAGATGGTGGCAAGTCGGTGTTTGGATAAACTTGAGAACAACGAACACCGATGTAGAACAAGAAGGTAACAGACTTGGCCAAAGAAGCAAAGAAGGATTCCCAGGAATCGGATTCAGCGATGGCTAAAGCAGTGGTCAAACCTTGAGAGTGACCGGTAGCACCAGACAAGTAGGATCTGAATTCACCTGGAGTCTTACCTAAGATTCTGGCCGAGACAGCGTAGTGAGCCAATTGAATAACACAGATCAAAGGACAAGAAACTGGGATGGATAACAAGTATTGGTTGCTTGGGGTTTGTTCGGAACTTTCTAACCATCTGATCAAGTCGAAACCTTGGGTGTAAATCTTTTCGGTATCTGGAGTCGATCTGACCAAAGCGTTCAACTTGTCAGCAGCAGCCTTGATGACATCGGAGACTAAACCGTTGTAAAGCTTGTATAATTCTCTCAATTCATCAAAGTAGTCATCAGTGTTACCTTGACCACCGAAGATAGCAACAATTTTGGCTTCGTCGTTCAAGACGGATCTGAATAAACCAGAGTCGTACTTCTTGAATGGTTTGCCAGTGGCAATTCTTGCTTGGAAGTAGTCCTTAACAACCAACTTGGCCTTTTCTAAAGTTGTTGGGAAAGCTTCGTCGTTCAATAAAGTGGAAGCTAAAGTATGGATGTCTTGAACGTTCAAGAATCTGGTTTCGAATTCAGCCAAGACCAATAATAAAACTTGGTCGAATTGACCGGCTAAGTTTGGATCAACATTGTTGGCGATGAAACCTAAGAACTTGGCCAATAGTTCAGTGGCAGAAGCTGGTTCGTCTTCGGCGGCGAAACCTTCGGTGACTTCTGGTAATTGCTTTTCAAATTGACCCTTTAATTCAGAAGAGACAAAGAATAAGTTGGTTGGAACTAACAAAGTGTGTTCGATAGAACCGTGAGACAAGGTTAATGGTCTCAAAGAAGAGTTGTTGTGGCTTGGAGTGTAAGCACCGGTCATTGTGTATGTGATTAATGTGTGGTGAAATAAATAATAAAAGGTATCAAAAGGATAAATAGATGATAAACGGACGTAAAGGATCTAAAATTCGGTGGTGTATATCGTTGGACTTTGAAGTGGTGTGAAGTCTCAAGATAAGCGAAGAAAGAACAATCGGTTAATCAAAAATGAAGAATTAGGGATAATAAAGCAACAATTGTATCAAAATGAAGTGATAATTAGGGATCGTTCGAAACAGCAGCTAATAGATGGGCTAATGAGCAGTCAAAAGGCTGTATATTGAAACAATTGTGGTGATTTAGAGCAACTAATTTGAAGGTGGTATGCCTAGCGAATGAGCTGTCCTGGATGAAGGATTTTAAAGAGGCTGTTGTTAGTTCATGAATGAAAAGTACAGAAGTTGAAAATATTTTGATGTTTGGCGTCTGGGATCTGGAGGTTTGGCGTTTGGCGGTGGGCCAGCGCCTAACTCTGCTGTACGAAAACTCAAATTTAGAAAATGTTGGGTTTTGGAAAAAGCCCCGTTGGGAGCAAATCGTTGGCCGCGCTACGTGGGCACAACATGCTGAGCTCCCTTCCTATGAAGCATCTATTCATTCCTCTTATAATCCCGCATATATTTGCAGATATCTCTGTCTAGCTTTATCAACCACACTGTCACGGGCAGCATAGATAATAAAAGCAAAAGAAGAGACGTCATAGAAATTTGAACCAAAAGTTGGTTGACAATAACACAATGGCAGATGACTTGAATTATTAGCTCAAAAACACAATAAACCTTACGAAAGAGGACAGCCTCTTAACTCCCTTCAAATTAACAGTTATAACTTCATCTTTTGTGTTGATCATTTGTTTTTGAAAGATGATTTAACTTCAATTATAAACTTGTTGAACGGGTTGCAACACAACAAAAAAATAGCTAGGGGCTTACTCCCCCTCGACAATTGTTAAGGCCACAGGTTGGCTGTTGAGCTCCCGGGTAATTAGTTGTCGAGTAGTTAGTTGTCTTGCACGCTGAAAAATGCAATGCAAATAAAAATACGAGTTTGGACAACAGATCTCGATGATAACGACGGTTACATAGTATGATGTTGGGGATTCAAACTTGAGCACTGCCCTGTCGTGCTCAAAAGTCGAACTAAGTAGAATATATTAGAATGAAACTGAGTTGATGATATAAGGTCACCTCCATCCAACTAAGTTTTTGAAGGTCTATGATTCAGTCTCTAGAATCGTGGAAGAAAATAGAGAGGTTAACTATCAAGCTCTCACTGGCATTCGTTCGAAATAGATGAACTTTTAAGGTATACGGTATTTATATGACTCTAAAATTTATTAGTGTACTGTGTCATTCCAGTAGAAACTCGTCATTCTATTGTTTTTCTTGTTTCTCAACGAATAATTGAAAAAAATGGAACTGATCCGTCAAATCGTTTGAAAATTTATTCACGGAAACAGTTTTGTCTCAGTGACATCTCTTTTAAGTTTTGATCAACAAATTGATGGGTAAAAAAAACTTCCAAATTTGGGCTTATGTAATCATTTTGTCCGTCCCTCATAGTTCTGCATGTGATAGACACTTAGGCTCATAAATGTAAATTATATAGATTAATTAATTACCTTCCTGGTCAACCGTCTAACTATAACACACGCCCTAGACACTGGTAAATTTTAAGATGAGTTTTGAGCATGTTTCAGAAACTTACGGTTTTGGTGTTTCCTTAATCGAACTAGAAATCATATGCCGTTTTGTGTCGGAAATACACTAATAGATAATAAGTACAACCAATCAGTTCAACAAATCACCATGACTCAGCTTGCTCAGGACGTCATATATCTTGGTTCATAGCCCATATATATGAAAAAAATAACATCCCTAACCAATCAGTGAAATTTATGAATCGCAGTAAATAAAACTTGAATTCTGAAATTTTATAAATCAGAAAAGGTACAGAGGAAACTAATGTCTTTCCTAGGCCGAATCTACGCCCCCATCAGAGGATGAATTTTGTTTTCAATCGTTATAAATATGTATTTAATTAATATAAACATAGCTTCGTAATAAAGTTTACATATAAAATGATACTTGTTTTGACCTCTGTAGCTACGTAGTGTAACCTAAACAGCGTGTCTTTATTGATTATAAATCTAAGCTTTAACTATGCATGAAGAACTGGAATTTCTCTTAATTTAATAGTAATGAAATCACTGGCGTCAATTTACTTCTTAAATTGAGCCCTCACGTCATAATATGTAACTTGACCTTCCTCACCCTTAGGGCTCACCGTCTTCTCTGCCCTAAATCCAACTCACGTGCAAAGCATCCATGTCATAATCTGCAACAACTCGACTTTTCTTGATCTTATGGTTCACTGCCCAACTATCTTCCATGCCTTAGATATATCTCACCTGCATAACAATATTCAATATTTCACTCAATCCAATAATCAGACTTAAGATGGACCCTTTAAATAATCAAAATTGTGTTAGGTTGTTGGTTGTATCTCTTAATTTGTTTTATGAGCAATTGAGGAACAGAAAATATTTGTAATTGTAACCCCTACCGAAATAAGAATTATTGGTCCATTTTGATTAAACCCCCTAATTTGAAATGTAATCAAATGCAATGGATACCTTTCAGCTTCTGGTTATCAGATAAGATGAACGGTGGAAAATGAATTTATATTTTCAGAAAACCTATCAGGTCTTTTTTATTTGCCTAACATATTGTTTTAAATATTTCTTCTTTTAATTAACAGCAAAGCTTCCTTTCTTATTGATTCAATTCCAAATTATAATAACCAACTCTTTTTTTTCTCGTATAATCATATATTAATATTTTAAAAATAGCTTTCCTGTAAAATTTGCATATAATAAATTTTTTTTATTTTTTTTTCTAATCAGTGCTCATGTATTAATATTTCAAAGATAGGTTTCCTATAAAAATCGCATATAATAAAATTTCATAATTCCAGGAAATTCATTCAATCAAAATTCCATAATTCCAGGAAATTCGTTCAATACAAGGCCTCGCTTTGGTGGGAAATTTATCCGCTATTAAGAACACAGAAATAGGAGGGTTGGCCGAGTGGTCTAAGGCGGTAGACTTAAGATCTACTGGACGTTGTCCGCACGCGTTCGAACCGCGTATCCTTCATTATTTTTTTATGATTTTTCTGGGAAACGAAATGTTTTTGATTGTGTTTCGAGGCTACTATTGGTACTTGTAGTAGTTAGGAGTCAGGTAAGATCCTAACATGGTTGTTAGTGATAACCTTAATGTCAAGATTAGTCGCTACTTCTATATAAAAGGTCTATAGAAGTGAGGAGATTGGATCTTGAACAAAATACAAACTCTATTTATACATAAGAGTGAAATAGTGTAATAGTTTTAGGCTATTGTGAATAGACTAATCTAGAATAAGATAGATTAGTAATACCTTACCTAATCACACGAGTGCTCTCTTATTACAGTACTATATTGGTACTATATTGGTACTATATATATTAATAAGGGATTCGTGAAAAAAGTTCTGGAGTTTCGTTTTGAAATTAGTACCATTCTGCTCGCCTTGCATAAGACATTTGATAAACTGGGGTGTAAATGATTTTAGTTTCTAAGTTTTGTTCTTTTAGAGTTTAGGGATGTTGTCCTTTTTTGTACATTTTCGCTTTCCTTTACTGAGAATAGCCGAAAATTGCCCACTGTGATTGGCCGAAATATGCCCTTTTTGCCCGATCTTCAGACAACGATTGCTCTTCTTAAAGAAATAATTATCACCATGAAAATCATAGAGTTCTGCTCCCAGATATTATCTTACTATTGATACCAAACTCTTACTGTTATACCGCATTTTGCAATATCCTTATGCTTTTTAGTTTTCCCCATTTTTAGGCCAATTTGTATGTATTAGTAATCAATTCGATGAAAATCGATGTTCCTTTTCTTTTGCGAATTTAGTTAGTATCATTCAGTTCGCCTTGCTTAGAATATCAACATACTTGAAAACTCGGATTTCCATAGTTTTATTTTTAAAGATTTGATTTTTTAAAGTTTAGAAGTGTTGTCTCTTTTTGTACTTTAATAGTATTGATTATTATTAGTAGTATTGTTAGAAGTAAAATTCCGAAATTATGCAACTGTTAAACTCAGTGTGGTATTTTAAACCCTTTTTATTTTTGGACCACCTATTGTAATTTTGTTTGCATTCCGACAAATGCTTTCTTCTTAATAAGCAGTCCGATCAAAAATATAATCGAGAAAGCAAAGTCTCAATTGGTGAATTGAAAAGCTATTAAAATCCGCAATCGTTTGTGTACATCGATCCTTTATAGTTCGGTAGTAACATTACTACGAAGATAATATGCGATTAAAACAAAATTTTATCGTACCTATGTATTTAACAAAAAACCAAATTTAAGATAGAAGAAAGATACAAATGTATCAAAGCTCAGAGCTTACTATATGCTCGAGGCAATCTTGTCGAACAAGACAGAGATACTTTCACCGTAGTGATCACGACGGATACACTCAGCAAAGATAGAAGAGACATCAATGGTAACCAACTTTTCAACCTTCTTCTTTTCTTCGGTCAATGGGTAAGTGTTAGTGACAATGACCTTGTGGATGTACGGACAGGCATTCAATTGTTCCAAGCAATCATCGATGAATAAACCATGGGTGGCAGCAATGTAAACCTTGGTGGCACCACAGTTCAAACGACAGTGTTCAGCAGCAGCGATGAAAGAACCTGGTCTGTCAATCATATCGTCTAAAATAATGACGGAACGACCCTTGACGTTACCGACTAAGGTGATCAGCTTTTCTGGAGCTTCTGGTTCGAATTCTTCGTCAGAGTCAGCAGCATCGTATGTACCACCCAAAGCGTATGAGTTCTTATCGTTTGGAATTGGTTCTTCGTCGTCAGAGAGAACGGATTCTTCATCAACGGCTTCAGGAATGTAGTCGTCACCAACAACGTGACCTTGGACAACTCTAGCGGTTTGCAAACCGTTGGAATATATCAATTCTTCTTCTTCGTCGGCGTCTTCTCTCTTGGCACTGGATCTTCTTCTGGCCATACTTTGTCTTCTGGATGGAATGGTCTTTTTCTTAGTGGCCAAGAAGTCGTTATCACCACGACGACGGTCAGTGTGGATCATGGCAAAATTTATCTTCAAGGAATCAGCCAAGGCAGTGACTCTCTTGGTACCACCTGGGTTCTTGGAGACAACAACAGCGTTTTCGTAGTCTTCAACGTTTTCCTTGATCCATCTAGCTAAACTTGGAGCACCGTACAAGTTGTCGACAGGCTTAGTGAAGAAACCTTGCATTTGAGAGGCGTGTAAGTCCATAGAGATGATGTGGTCGGCACCAGCCATGATCAACAAGTTGGCTAACATTCTGGCGGTGATGGCACCTCTGTGCTTCTTCATCTTTGATTGCTTGGAGTATGGGAATTGTGGAATGACAGCAGTGATCTTCTTGGCAGAACCACCTCTACAGGCAGAAACCATAATCAACAATTCCATAATGTGGTCGTTGATATCACCGGAACCAGATTGGATGACATAAACATCTTCGTCTCTGACAGAGACGCCGATTTGAACAGAGGTTTCACCGTTGGAGAACTTCTTCAAAGTACATGGAGCTGGTTCAATACCAAGTTTGGAACAGATCAAGTCACCTAACTCACGGTGAGAGTTACCAACAAAAACTTTACACTTTCTCATCTCTTCAATTACTTGTGGGGTTATAATAGGAATAGTAGTAGCGGAGGCTAAGATTGAAGCCGGGTCTGAGCTTATCGAAGACACGGTGGAAATAGTTTTCTATATGGGGAGAATTGTTTTTTTTTCGAAATCTGATAATGTTCTTACAGTAGAGTAAAATTGAGCAAAGTTTCAGATTTGAATGAATAGTCTTGGATCTATCAAATGGGAGGAGATTTTTAATTATTGCAATTGAAACCGGTTAGTAAGAGATGACAAAGTGGCAAAATATCGTTCCAAATGAAAAGAAAAACACAGAAGAGGTAAGCTGGGGCCTTAACTAAGCTTGGGACTCGAGAAAACACACAACAAATGGAGGTTATTGGGAATCTAAATCATCTCGAATCATACTCATTCTTCGCCATCTTAAGCTTTGGCTATGTCTGATTAATGAAATTTTTTTAATTTGACGAGCCATCATTGCGCGGATTTCCGGTTCATGCTCTAAGTAAGGGCGAGTCAAAACCGGATTTTTACATCCACGTGATTAGAGCTGGGAGGGTCACGAGGAATGGATTTACAAAAAGATTGGGAGAAGGGGAACCTCATCTCTACGGTTAGTGAAGATTCAAATTCAAAATACAACTCTCATAATCAATATGACTGAATTTGTTAAAGTTCAAAAGAGAAAAAAAGTTAACGGTATTGAAGATCCAACGAAAGCCAATGATACAAACTTAAATATCCTCAAGGAAAGCCTCACGCCCAAACTCCCAATATTGAAAGAATCAGAATTATACGAAGAAATCAAGAAGTCTCTCCAAGGTGTCACATTCACAAAAATAAGATGTTTAGCTTTAGGATCACCTTCTCAAGAACAAGCTGCATTGTACCAATTCGCTTTACTGCAACTCATCATTGAAGATTTTGAGATCAAGAATACTGAAGTCTCTCTTTATGATCCTGTGTTCAATGAATTGGACAATTTGTTCATTACAAGCTTTGACTACAAAGTCAAAGAAGAGTACAATTTGAATGGTACTGATACAGAGTACATTCTTTATTTCTTACCACATGCGCCTTTGAGCCTGACGAACATTGTCATCTCCAAGGAATCACCAAAACTTCTGCTCGCCAACAATATCGTCACACATACAGACAGATTAACCAAACAGGAGCTTTTCAACAATTATCCATTAATTTCCAAATTTGTAAACATTACTGAAAACGATAACGCTGAAGAAACAAAAGAGACGGCTAGTCAAGAGAACAACGAGTTCCAAACTGTTATACCGAAAAAGAAAAACAATAGAAGACAAAAGGGGAGGTTTGTGGAGAAGAAAATTGACCATTCAACTGTTGAATCTTATTTCGATAAAATTCAACTTAGATCTTTCAAGAGCTACGAGGAAGGTCCTTGGATGAACGCTTTTACTGATATTGCATTGCATAGAGTTCTTTAATAAACATTCATATGTACGGATTTGGATGATCACACACAGGGATACACAAATGTAGGTACTTAACATATGATGCAGCACAAGCAGAAATGCGACTTTTTGAGTTAATCGTACCTTTATTGTTTTTATTGCAGAAATTATTGCTGATATTTCTTCTACTTTTCAAGAGGAACAGCATGCAATTAGACGAGGCACAGAAAAACTCCGAAGCAAGAAGCCAACGGTTCTCCTTTGATACTTGTCTTTCCTAGGTTGGGTAATTGATATGAGTTGTATACCAGACTCTAAGTGTACATTAGCTAGAGCGATATTTCAATTCCTCATTATCTTCAACAATTTTAACGGTATTCTCCAAAACCCTTAAAGTTCTATCACAATCCTCAGCAAATCTTTGTATCCGTTCATAATCCAAAGCCTGTCCTGTTCTCTGAAGAGTTCGACTAGTAAGTTTGGAACATCTTGCAGTTGTGGATTCTGTTTGTTTGTTCAAAGATCGAAGTTGATTTAATTGGGCTTGAATGACTTTCTCGGATTTGTGGATTTGAGAAAGTGCCTTGGTGTTAATATTTGGAGAGTTTAACACTTTTTCAAAGTTTTCTTGAGCTTTATCCATCGTATTTCTTTGATTAAATGATTTCACAATGGTTGTATTGTGGCTAATTCAAATTGATATAATCTGAGGTTGCGTTAGAACATATTGGATTCAATATCAAGTAAAGGCCCGCCGTTGCACCATTGAACCTGGTTGGGCCTACGAAGGATGCGCGACTTGTAAGCTGCAACCGTTAAGCTCACGAAGAAAATTCGGTTGATTTCATTTTTGACCTACAGTTATCCATGACTAAAATTTAGGGTCAAAGTTTTTCCTATAACTTTTAAGTTCTAGGTTAACTTTTGACCTTAGCTTTATAAGATATGTACAATGACGTAATATTATATAGTCATTGATTTTCAGATTCACTTGAGTTAAGATTTCCGCATAATTTCAGAAAATATAGTTCGGAGGGTTGGCCGAGTGGTCTAAGGCGGTAGACTTAAGATCTACTGGACGTTGTCCGCACGCGTTCGAACCGCGTATCCTTCATTATTTTTTTTGAATTTCCATTGTTGAAATTGATAATGGAATAGCAACAATATTACAAACATTTGTTACAAACTAATGTTTAATTGGACTTTTAAACTGAAAAAGGCTCTTTGGATAAAAGATAGATACACACATTAGCTAAATTCACTTGCAAGTCTGCGGTCCAGTTTATAGACGCACCTAGAATACAAGCCGTATCACATTGCTGATCTGCAATATATGTGTAATGTACATGAATAAATAATGCTCTATTCTGAAATAGAGCTTTGCTTTAATATCTTTGAAGCCCTTTATTCTTCTTCCTTTTTGATCGAAATTCCAGATTTCTTAATGTAGAAGGTATCACAAAAGCGATCAGGTAAGTGTCGAGAAATTGTATCGATATTCCTATCCTCAAGTTCTTTCAGCAAAACGTATAGAAGCACACCCCACCAGAAAATGCCATTTGTAATGAATGATAAAATACAAGTACCAATGAGCAAACTTAAGTATTTGAAGTTTCTCAAAAACCGTTTGATAGTCGTCAAGTCCTTTGTGATTGAAATATTGGAGCGAGCAGGATCGATGAGGAACTGAAAGTGATCATGTGTAACAGTGTTTTGGACATTAGAGTTGTAATTATGAGTTAGAGTTAGATGTAAGTTTTCAAAGGAGTTCACTTCCGAGCTGAAACTGTCAAGCATTTGGATTTTGTAGTTATTCTTTTCATAGGTTTGCAAAAGTGCCAAATTTTGGAAAAATTCTGAGAAGAGAACGGCATTCAACCAATTTGGAAATAAGTCCTTGATGTGGAAGAATATATCTTGGTCAACCTCCCTACAATTTAGTATGAAGATCCCATTTTTAACCACAGTGGAATTGGCCTTCAAGTTCAAAAGGAAGTCATAGTTGATGATCAAGTATTCATCTAAGGCAGAGTTACAGAAGATATTCAAGTTCAAGTCAAAATCGTAGTCCAAGTCATCAGAAAATATACTGAAATTATTATCTTGTCCTAAATTAAGTTCCATATCGATGATGTTGCTCATGGATCCGTACTCATCATTGACGTTTTCAATAAACTTGATGTTATTTTGAATCTCTTTGATCGTTATCCTTGTATCCAAAGTGTCGATCAAGATGTTATGATAGAAGTAACTGAATGTGAAGAAATTGAGTGGAAATATGAAAAAGTTCGATACAGTTACCATGAGAAGTAAAAACACTGAATACCTGAGACAAAGGACTTTGATTCGAGGAAAGACGAGCTTTCCCCTTTGGAGTAGATTGGTAGTCAACTCAGGAATGGAGAGTGTTGTATCTCGATAGTCTTGTCGGTCTTCTTGTTTTACTCTAGGCATTGTGAGTCTTCAATAGTGAGTGGTTGTTGGCGTTTCAACCTGGTGGATGTTTCTTGGATTGCAAAGATGTGCTGCAACTTGTAAGTTGACATCAAGGATTCTCAGTACTTACGATTTGTTGTAAATTAATAATTAAACGTCAAGAACGATCGCGAATTTGAATAGACATTGGACCTTGGACAAAAGTTGTCGCTGCGAAATTTCAATGCAGCTCAACGTATGAAGCAGAAGTAGAGATTTACTCCCTACAAGCATAATTGTGCATAGATGATAATTGGACTTGAGTTCTGGGCACCTACGACCTGAACCGTAAAATAGTTTGCAATTTTCCATCTGAATAAAGACGTTCCGTATTTTTATTTTATTTTTTCAAGAAGCTAAAGATCATACTAGATTTTATCCAAACCTTTCAAGCTTCATAATCCATTGTTATTGGACCACAATTAATTTTCAAATTTAAATCAAATCCATCTGGAGTGGACAACATCAATGTACCCTTTACCTCTAAAGATGTATACAGGGTGTTGGTCTCAATTGATTGTTCCTTTAGAGAGGTCAAGAAGCGATATAGCTCAGACTCATTTGTTTTGAATTCTAATTCTGATAACCCAGGAGTAATCTTATACTGGGATGTAGTTGGAAATAAGTTAAGATAGATGGCTTCGGAATCAACTTGGATCAACGAAAATTGATAGGGTTGAAGCCAGAGAATAACATTGGTGAATGGGTTTAGAACTTGAAGTTTCACAACTTGAGAGGCACCAAAGATTTTGATACTTTTAACAAAACCTTTTATATCATGACCGGCAGTTGAGAAAAAAGTAGGAAACGTGAAAGAAACAGAAGGAAGAGCATTGATGAGTGAGTTAACTTTCGGCACTCTCGACGTTCCTTCATGGCCATGCAACTGAACTGAAGGCTGATTACCAGATAAATACTTAGAAACCAAAGACTCAAGATTGGATCTGGTTTCATTATTCAAAATCCATCTTGAAATTACCGTCATTTGTGAAGAATGCGATTCGTTTTGATCCAAATCAACGTTACTCATCTCAACAGTACCTATCACAGTTCCTAAATAAACCACATTCAAATTCAAGTATTGGAACTTAAGCCCGAATTTATTCCGCGAGTTACTAACTTCAAGATTAATAAAATGGCGCATATGTGTGGAGTTCGATGTTGTGATGTATTTGAAACCAGTATTCTCAACCACGATGCGAGTGAAAAAGTTATCATTTGGATCAAATTGTGGGATAATAACACGATTGGTGCCTTCCACTCTTTGAAGAATGGAATTACTAATCGGAGTTTTAATTTCCAAATCCAAGTTGGATTTTAACAGATAATGTGCTGTTGACTGTACTCCGTTTAAGATGTCACCAAGAAACTTAGCAAGGGCATCCGTGTTACCTATATCCAATAGGCTGTCCGTGATGGTGAAGTAAAGATCACTACCCTCTGTCAAGACATCTTGCCAGGATATCAAAGCCACCTTCAGCAATATATCATCATTTTCATCCAAAATAGCGAAATCGCCCATAACTCGAGTCAAATCGAACAATTGATTGTTTTGATTCGATAAGTCCCATGGTAAGGGTGGTAATTTTAACAGAACTTCACTCTGAAAGCGCAATGGAGACTCAGCATTATTTAAGACCATAATAGCAGATTGAGAAATTGTGTAATCCAAAGGCTCAAAATGGAGAAAATCAATGTAGTCAGTGTCATCCAACGTTATTGGCTGGAAGGTGTTGCTAAGAAACAACTCAAACCATTTTGGCAATTCTCTGTTGATGTCACTTAAACTTTTAGCCTTTAGGAAAACTTTTGCATCTTTAGAAGTGTCCAATAATTGATTGACAAATCTGTTCAAAGGAGAAACTCCATCAGGGCAAAATCTTTGAACTTTTCTGTCCAATTTTGGGATGGAAGCCTTGAAGGAAACCGATGTCTGCTCTAATGGATTGATTTCAACTTCAGAAGATAACACTGAGCCAATGTATAACAAAGTCGCACCACAACCGGGGATATAGGCATCCCATTCGATACTGGTTATATTGGCATTGATGGACCAAGCAGCTGGATCAAATAAAACATCAAATTTGGTTTGAAATAGATTCGTGTTTGATTCCAAATTGAAATGCTTCACTTCGAAATCGGGAAGGAGAGAGAAGTTTTCGGCTGTCAAAACAAAGTTATAACGTGCATCCGATATCCATTTCCCCAAATTTAAGATCTTATTCAGTTTAAACTCCATCTTGTAGAGCAACGTGATGTTTACACCAGAACCATCAAGAGAATAAAGGTATCTGTTGTAGAGATTGGCAAGGTCGGTTGTGATATCCATCTTCAATCCAAATGCAAAGGTGTTGTAACTTCCTGGAGACACATCGATACTCATATCAGGCAAGTACAACTTAGCAGGGTTGATCAAGACGGAATCAATATCTGGGAAATTGTAAAAAACATCAATGGGGCCAGTAAAGTTCAAGGAGACAGTACCAAGAAAGAAGCTAATAGGAACAAAAATGATTTTTTGAAACCAATTGCAGTCAGAATAATCAAAAAAGACATGGCCTGTAAGAAACAAGTCCAAACCTTTAGGATTAACATTAACGACTCTCTGCTCTGTAAATCTGACAAAACTTGCACGGTGAACGTAAACCAATTCAGAGTTGAAAAAAAATGCAAAGCCGTAAAGCAAGGAAAGAACTAATCCCCCGGTAATTGATATTATATAGTACTTGTTGGCGGAAATCTTAGTCCAAACAAAGAAGCCATATCTTCTGATAATAGGGACCAATGCAATAATAGTATACCAACCTGGCACAAGAGCTAACACTTTGAAAATAGATTCATTGTCACTATCAACAACAACTGTATTGCGATGCTTAACAGTATTTTCTTGTTGAATCGGGCTATGGCAGATGCTATTGTTGTTGTTTGTTGAAAAGGACTGTTCTTCATAATCTAACAAAGGGGCGTCCTCACCTAAATCAACGCGGTAGTTCAATTCCCCTGTAGTGATCGCAGCACCATCTTGTTGATTGAAAGTCGAATTGGAAGTTGCATCAACAAGCCCCAACCTATTCTTGGTATTCGCATTGATGGATGTTTGACTGGTTTTGCAGTTAGAGGTACTCTTTTTGTTTGGCGGTGGAGTAACATCCTTATGGAAAAGGGAGGAAGACATAAACGATCCTCTTATAGTCATGCTGTTGACAGTAAAGGTTTGTTAGGTAATTGTGACCAGTCAACGAATTAGAGAGCGGTGCCCTTTACCACTTTGTAATAAGTAGTAGAATACTAAATTTAGGGAACTCAGATCTTTGAATTGCTAGGAAATCTTAACATGTCTTGGATATTTTAATTTTAAGGAGCGAAAATCCTTCGATCCCGTAAACGATGTATGTGCGTTTGTAGGGCTACACATATTTGCATATTAATCAATCACTCGCCCAAAGATTAATTTTGAGGCGCATAGATTAAAGTAAGTTTTAAATAGACTTGAAATAACAATATTGTCCTTTTGATTTACACCCTCTTAGACTAAGAAGGTAACCCTTTTAAGTCTAACTTCTGATCTGACGCGAGCGTTTGAGCGCGGAGATTCCCGTAAGCACGTGGCGTGGCCATAACAACAACAAGGATGTGTTTGGATTGAGTTTGGAGGCAGCCACTACCAAAGGCAATTTGAGAATAGTTGCATTCAAGCATTTAACAAAACTCCCAAGTTTTTGGTGTAATCAATTGCCTTCTAATTGCCAACTACATCTACTCTTTGTCAAGAAAATCCCGATGGATAAAGCAATCGCCAAAGGTCTTGGAGACCGTCTGTATGAGAAGCGTAAGACCACCGCCTTGGAACTTGAACAACAGATCCGTCAACACATCAAAACTGAGAACTTTCCAGCAATCCAAGGAATAATTGATCAATTGTCTCGTGAATTTGCCTATGCTGTCCATCAACCTAACGCCCGTAATGGTGGGTTAATCGGGTTGGCCTCTACTGCCATTGGTATTGGTGGTAAGCATCTGCCGCTCTTCTTGGAATCAATCATTCATCCAGTGTTGGCTTGTTTTGGTGATCAAGATGGAAGAGTTAGATACTATGCCTGTGAATCTCTCTATAATGTGACAAAAGTCGCAATGGGTGAAATTCTACCGTATTTCAACGAGGTATTTGATGTATTGTGCAAATTGAGTGGAGACTCTGAGCCATCCGTTAAAAATGCCATGGATCTTCTTGATCGTTTGGTCAAGGATATTGTTTGTGAAATGGGTGCTACTTATGTCAGTGTCATTTCAAAAAACCCAGCAATGGATTATCAAAAAGCCACACAATCTGTCTTCAAGGATGAGAATGGGGTTACTTTCCAAGTTATGAAGATACAAGAAGGTAACGCCTTCAGCATACAGCGCTTTATTCCTTTGCTAATGGAAAGAATGCATTCAATAGATCCTTTTACCAGAGTATTTTTAATTAGCTGGATCTCATTATTGAACTCTGTTCCAGACTTGGAATTAGTGAGCTATTTGCCTGCCTTCTTAGGCAGTTTGATTGAATTCCTTAACGATTCGCACAATGACGTCAAGACCTTAACAAAGACAGCATTGGATGTCTTTCTCCATGAAATTCAACGCATTTCCCATATTCAAAAGAAAGCAGGAGAACAGAGAAAGCTTACCCAACCAATCAAGGAACTAGAAAGAAATTTTCACTCCGACAATATTCAAGATAAACCTACAGACACTTCAAGTGCCAGTCAATCCGTGGATGAACCCAAGAATGCGACCAGTGCCAGCAGTAGCGAACCTATCCAACCAAATAGCACAGATACAGGGGTTAGATCACTTGAAGAATCTTCTCAATTCAATACTGTCATTCACAAACCTGAAGAATTAACATACGAACTTCAACAGAGAGAACAGATTGAACACAATGGGGAAGTTTATATCCCGGGACAAGACACTTACATCGATTATCCCAAGATCATTGAAATTCTTCTTTCTCATATCGATGATTCTGAAGAACGAATTCAGTTGGTTGTCTTGACATGGCTAAGTGCTCTTTTGGAGATCTCTTCAACTAGTTTCATCGCATACTTGCCCAAATTGTTATCTGTTTTATTATTGACGATGGCTAAGGACTCTACGAGATTGAGCTTGAAAGAAAAATCACAAAAGTTGAACCAGGAACTCTTGGAATTTGTTTCTGAGCTTGAATCTGAAGAAGAAAAAAAATTAAGCTACAAAGCCACCATCAACACTTTGACTCTACACTTTCTTAATGAGAGTGAAATTACGAAGGTTACTGCTCTAGAATGGCTTAAGATGTTACATAAAAAGTCACGCAGTGCAATTTTAGAACATGATGACATTTTCATCACTTTATTAAAAGCCTTAAGTGATCCATCAGAAGAAGTTATCTACAGAGACTTGCAACTAATTTCAGAAATCTCATTTGAGTCAGATGACGAGACATTCCAAAGTTTTATTGTCAATCTCTTGGATTTATTTAAAAATGACCAAAAACTGTTGGAAAAAAGAGGGAACTTTATCTTAAGGCGATTGTGCCTGTCGTTGGACCCTGTTAGAGTTTATCAAACATTGGCCAAGGTTCTTAAGAAGGAGACAAACTCTGTTTTCGTTGGCATTATTATTCAAATTCTGAATAATAATTTGATCACTGCCCCTGAATTATCGACATTGAGAAAAAGATTGAGATCTCTTGAGAAGAAAGAGAATTTTGAATTGTTCTCTATTATTTTCAAAGCTTGGTGTCACAATGCTCCAGCAACATTGGCTTTATGTTTGCTTTCGCAATGCTATGAATTGGCTTACTCTGTCTTGCAGATATTTGTTGATTTCGAAGTAACTGTTAATGTCCTTGTCCAAATTGATATCTTGGTTCAACTTTTAGAATCTCCAGTTTTCACCAGAGTCAGATTACAACTCCTTGAACCAGAAAAATACCCTTATCTTTACAAATGTCTCTATGGTATTCTCATGTTATTACCACAATCAACTGCCTTCATTACGTTAAAGAACAGATTAAGCTCAGTCTCTGTTTTGAACACATTCTCCACTACAACCACAAATGGTGATTCTCCTTCATCCTTGCCACAGACATCATCATCACCACAGTTATCCAAGACCAATAGTTCCAAGTCGATAGCCACTGACTCCTCTCCTTCACCTTCGGAGTTATTAGCAAGACGCAATTTCAAATATGCCGAACTCTTGGCTTGTTTCCGTACCGTCCAACAGGACCATGAAGATTCCCTGTTGACAAACTCACACAGCATTTTATCTAGAAAAGTTATTCCAAAGTACCAAGATACACCAAGGCATGAGAAGTCAAACCCATTAGCCAAACAAAGCTTAAATGTCTCTGGGACTGCTATAATTAATTACGAAGACACCGAAGAGGGAACATCTTCAAGTACGACATATAAGACAGCCCTCAACAATCACATCAGCAGTAATGGCAACAGTTTTGGGAATAATGTGAGTAATTTTGCTAACAATGGCCTGAACTTTGTGAGAGGTTCAAGTGTTAGTTCTAGGGAACAATTAGGTGGGTTAGTGAGAAAGGTCAGCGGAAGAGGCTTTGGTTTAAAGAATTTTAGCAGTTCCAATAGCATTGATAAATAAACAGTACTCGGATGTGGATTATTCGTATACTATAACTACTCGGATTATGTATATGATCGTATAACTCATTAAATTATTATATATTATGGCATTTACTGGATATGAGACTAATATAGTTTTAGTTACACAAGACCCTGGGAAACGCGCTCCCATTTCCTGCTTTCCATCCAACCTGAATTGATAACCTTAATAGCATCTTTCAAATTCATTGGTTTCTTCAAAGTCCGTGATTTCTCTATGAGAGAGTTATAGATGATAGCGTAGTTCTCTTTCCCAACATTGTTTAAATTCGTCACAAACTGACCATCCAATTGTCTTTGCTTGGATTTCAATCTGTCTTCTTCAGTGGAGTTTAACCATACTTCACGGCGTTTCTGCCATACTTTGTCACCTTGATCAAATGGAACATTTTCAGTTCGTAGTTTATCTGCTTCTTTGACTGCATCAAACTCTGAGAATCTCGGTAACTCAGGGCATGTTTGAGTCTCAGATTGGATATTTGAGCTCTGGTTGTTGGTTGTTTCTGTGTCTTCAGGTTCCAATAAAGAAGAGTTAATAGACGAGGAAGATGTGACGAGAAATAACTCATTAACGACTTCATCAGAGGAAAGTGCTTCTTCAGTGAATTGACGAAGTTTGGATTTAGCCAGTGAAAGATTCAGGGATGCCTTGAAAAATAAATTCCGAATCGTTTTCAGTATTGATCGTTTGTTACCACTATTGTCACCATTGACGGGTTCCTTATTATCAAGCTCATGTGTACCATTTGTTGCGGTTTTAACTGCCTTCGATGTATTAGAGTTTACAGATTTATTTGACGTTGATGATTTTGTAGATTTGTTGATCCCATCATCACTCAGTTTGTGGGGTTGATGCTCTGATGCTGTGTTATAGGATGTGGAGTTGTTTTTCGACATTTATTTCTTGACTTGTGAATATAAGTAAGCGAAAATAGCCACGAATTTAAAATAAATGAGGATTTATTGAATGTTTTTTTGAGAATGTGGCTCAAGATAGGATAAGTAAGTTGTACCTCCTTGATTTTACAAATATAGGTACAGCTACTAGTATGTGTTTAAGGTATCGTGCGGGATGAACCAGGCTAAGTTGTATGGAACTATGGATTCTTTGAATTTATGATGGTGAAGGTTGAAGTTGTTTTAAGAATTGGATGGAAGGAAAGCCTAAACCACGGACTAAACTGCTTGTAAAACTCAAGTTTTATGCCATATATTTTACTTCGGTAGCAGCTTTTCTGAAAATTGCCCGGCCCCCCGCGACCAGCTGGTTGTGCTCATTGGAAGCTGCTGACCTTGAAAAACAGTAGTAAAGGAAAACTAAACCCTGTGTTACTCAAGACTCAACCCGACCAAGGGCATCAAACTCTCTAATTATGATAGACAGCTCTCTACAACCATTTAATGATGTAACTACAGTCTAGTTGATAAAACGTTACAATTTTGTTCTTTTCGATTCAGTGCTGATGCCAGTATAAATCTTCAACAGCCTACAGAGGACGTCTATTGAAGCAAATTGAATTTTCATACCACATCTCAACCCACAAAATACACAAATCCATTAATTCCCCATTATTCTTTGTTTTCAGATATTGACTCCTTTTCAGGTGGACTGGATTTATCCTTTCCTAATTCAATCTGTTGTTTCACTGTCCTCCAGGCTTTATAGTCAAGTTTCCAAGATGCAATTTCCTTACTCCCATCCGTTTCATTTTCCAGTTCATAGAGTTCCTTCAACTTTCTCTTTTTAATTTCTGTATCGTTACTGCTATCAATAGCGCTGTTCTTTTCACCATACCTGACACCAAACAATGCGAAACTGACACCGTCATGGCCAGTCAGCCAATCTCTTGAATTAATACCATTTCTATAGACCCCCTTATAAGTCTTCAAGCGTGGCAATATGATTAAATCAACGTGGATATCACCACCGATAATATTCAAGAAGTGTTTGAAGTTAGAGACATTTTGTTGGATGTTTTGTTTGTTGTCAATATTGCCAGGCGTAGTCTTCACTGTACCTTCATTTGGAACCAGTTGCTCAACCTCTGAGTCTTGAGTTGGTAAGAACCCATTGTGTTTAAGAACGAGCAGAACATCAGAATCATCCGTGTAGATATCGGTACCCCATATTTTTCTCTTGATGTAGTTTTCGTTATTCAATAAATCTATAATTTGGAAGGATGGGATTCTAACAGTAACCAAACTGTTAATATGATCACTTAACTCTGGCAACAATGGAACAATCTTAGAAGGGAATTGAGGGTTGATTTTGGAGTCCTTGAATAAATGTAGCTGTCTGTAAGTTTCTCTCGTTGGTGTAGATGTGTAAATGATAGAACCTAAATGTTTTCTTGGAAACTTGGAAGCGTATTGTAAAACATCATCATTATTGACACTAACTTCTCGCTTGACAAATTTCTTTGGAATAGCATTAATGTGAGATGGGTTTTCAGTAGATTTGGAAACGTTATCATTATTCAGAATGTTAGTATCAACTGCAGTCGACGTCTTTGATTTGTCTACTAACGGAGCAGCATTCAGTCTTTTGATGATAGAATAACATAAAAATGTCTTATAGTTTGGGTTCATACTCTTTTCAATTCTTGCTCTTTTTTCATGTTGTAAAATGTCATGCTTTTCTTCCTGTGTAAAGTCATTGTAACCATACTTGTCCTCGTAGTACTTGATGATAGCTTCATCTGATTCCTCTTCGACATCTGGTTTTGTGATCTCACTTGCCACTGGGACGGTTGAAAGATGAGATTGAGATTGGGTCTGCGATGATGACAGATGCGAAGGTGTTGTGAGTGGGTTCAAATTTTGTTGAGTAAGAGGTTGCAAAGGAGCTTCGCTTGGGAGGCTAGAAGGTAATACTGGTCTTTGTTGATAGTTGCTGAATGATCCGGTTGATGGCGGCAAACCAGAGCTGCTTGCTAGGATCGGTGTAGGCTGTTGAGGTAAATTTTGTAAAACTGCCGAACTTTGTTGCGGTGGTTGTAACTGTGGTGGTTGATATTTGATATCTTGGTTGTCATTGTTCAAAAGGCCACTCACATCACTGAAATTTGGTCTAGAATAGACATTTGGCAAAGGCTGTTGCGTGTTCAAATGTTGCTGTGGAGGAAGTAGAGGTGAATGAGAGCTATGCGACGAAGAACCAGTGGAAAGAAAGGAGATAGGTGGTAATTTAATCTGTTGAACAGGAGAAGTTGAACCCATTGAAGGTGGTGGGTTTACTGTCAGTGGAGTGAGCTTATTCGAAGCGGATAGTGACGGTAGGTTTGGGCGTGGGGCTGGATTGTGATCGGACATTGCGTCTTTAAGAGCTCTGAATTCAATTTGTTATTTTAAGTACAATGGGCGCAACAGATGAAATTGTTGATTGTTAATTAGAGGGATCCCCTAATAATGTCTCTCGTTTACCTTTGTTTTCTTTTACTATGGGTGTCGCGGGCATGGTGGAGCCCAAAATTATCGGGGATTTGTTCTTCGTTACCCGGCCAGAAGCTTCAATGTTAAACTTTTGAACGTGTTCCAATGACAGATGAAAAGTCAGGTTGCCCTAAGGAATTCAAAACCTATCACGTGTCATTTTCCTTTTTTCTCTGACACCTTGGACTGTTTTCCCTAAAAAACATCCCAACACCAAGGTATTGGACGCCTGAAAGTTCGCACCATCACCAATCGAGGTAAATAAAAAAGTTGAAATTCGAATTTTTCAGCCAACCCACCTTCTTAAAATATTGATGATTCTGTTAAGCATCGATAGATCATATACAAAATGGCCGGTTTAAAAGACGTTGTTACCAGAGAATACACCATCAACTTACACAAGAGATTACACGGTGTCTCTTTCAAGAAGAGAGCTCCAACTGCTGTCAAGGAAATCAAGAAGTTCGCCAAGTTACACTTAGGTACTTCTGATGTCAGATTAGACCCTAAGTTAAACCAAGAAATCTGGAAGAGAGGTATTAAGGGTGTTCCATTCAGATTAAGAATCAGAATCTCTAGAAGAAGAAACGAAGAAGAAGATGCCGCTGAAAAGTTATACTCTTTCGTCGAACCAGTCATCGTTGCTTCCGCCAAGGGTTTACACACCGTTGTCGTTGAAGATGAAGAAGAAGCCTAAATTATTTAAGCTTGATTTCTGTTCTCTTCAATATCAACTTTTAATGCTTTTATGAACTTTTGTATAATAATGTTTTCAATCTTTGGGTTATTTAAAAAAGTTTTTAAATTACCTTGCATTAGTATTTGTAGCATGAAAAATATATATTGCTCATAAGTTACTCTAACCATGTCGTAATGTTCGTTTGTTCTTTCTCATTTCTAGATCTGTACTTTAGATTGCATAACTTGAAAACTAGGAGTTCTTAGTTTTGAAATTATTTTATCTTAATCTTTATCCAGGGGGGCTATATTGGTTCAGTTGCGTTTGTAATCATGATTTATGTAGCTGTTGTAGTACCAGCAGTCTGCTGTACTTTGCGAACCTTTTATTTTCGTGCGTTTAACTGAATTTCGCCACTTCAATGAACAACTTGGAGGATTTGTGAAGTTCTAAAATTCATTAGAGTTCTAAATAAAATTTAACGATGGAAACATTATCATCATTTTTCAAGTGTAACTCATGTATGATCCAATTCCCAAACTCTGACTCCCAGAGATATCATATGAAAACTGATTGGCACAGATATAATTTGAAGAGAAGAGTTGCACAATTGCCACCAATCGATCAAGATTTGTTCAATGAAAAGCTCAACCAATCTAAGAAGTACGAGCAGGAAGTGGATGAATTTGGTTTCAAAATATTGAAACAACCAAAAGAAAGTAACAATTCGGCTCCAAGGAAGCTACACATTGGTAACAGAGGGCGTAATCACGGGATTGCCAACTACGATGAAAGAGAAGATAGTCCGGCCAGTGTGATATCCAGAGTTTCACATGTCTCATTAGGTGAGTCTGTCTATAGTGAAAATGTTACCACTGATGCCGAGAGTTACCATGAAACTGCTTCAGAGGCTGACACCGACTACAATATCACACATGACGATTACGCTGAATTTTCAGATGAAGATGATGAATTCACACCAATCGACGATTACGAAGAACAACCAATCCAACCAATCACAAGTTGTTTATATTGTGGTTTAGCTCACAAGGAAGTGGAAGACAATGTAACCCATATGTTCAGAAAACACGGTTTGTATATCCCAGAGAGAACGTACCTTGTCGATTTGAAGGGTTTGTTAGCTTACTTGGTGGGTATTATTGTCGCTGATAACGAATGTCTATGTTGTGGTTTCCAAGGTAAGAACTTGGAAAGTATCAGAAACCATGTTACCTCTAAGGGTCACTGTAGGCTCCCTTTTGAAACCAAAGAAGAAAAACTTGAGTTCTCCAAATTCTATGATTTTTCCAGTATCGATGACACCCAAACCAAATCCAAGTCATCCAAGAGGGTTGGTTTCCAGGACCAAGACGATGAATCTTTGGAACAATTATCTAACGAAGATGATTCATATGATGAGGATGGTATCAATGATAATTACACAGTTGCCACAATTGACCCTACTGATTCGCAATTGACGCTTCCAAGTGGTACCCGTCTCGGCCATAGATCACTCAATCGTATTTACAGACAGAATCCTAGAATCCAAGATTCTCCAGGTGAAGGTCAACTAACAGTTGCCAGTGGTGATAGAAGATTGAACAATGGTCTGACCTTGCAACAACACAACAAGGAACAGAAGCACTCACAATTCATTGAAACCAAGCAAAAGAGTAGAGCTGTTCAAAGAACGGTCAAGAGGGCTAACCACCAACCACATTTCAGAGATCCTATGTTGCAATGATTTATATGGATCTAACCGAAGTCATTGGAAGTTTAATTATAAAAATTTGGATTAATTATGATCTATAGTATACAGTCTCATATATTGTATTGTGATATAGATATCTAAATTTATTTACCTTTAGCTTCGTCTTCCTTGTATTGAATAAAGCCTTCGAAGTTTTCCATGACTTCTTCAGCCATGCTCTTTAATTGTCTGTTGGTGTTCTTGTCAATCAATTTAACTTCCTTCTTCAGCTGTAATTTTATTTCCTTCAATTTGTTCAACAAACCACACTTAACAAAGACTGAGGCATCATAATCGAAAATGGCATCACCGTATATTTCAAAAATCAAATCAGTGATTGTAAGCTTGGCCTTGATCAATTTGGCGTTGTTAGAGGCCAAAACATCCATGAAGGCACCAGCGATGATGGCGTTTCTTTCAACAGCCTTTTGAACCTTAGCAAGATTACCTAAGAAACCTATGAGTCTCACCAAATATTCTTCTTCGTCTTCAGAACGTTGCTCTTGAGATGTAAGAGTGTTGAACTCGGCCAAAGTAGCCTGTAGGAATTCATCTGAGACAGTCATGTGAGGCGCGAACATGATCAACGAAGACCATAAAGTACCAAAGATGGAGATCTTGATTTCGACATCCAATGGAGTAGAGTTCAAGTAGCTAGAGACCTTAGCGAAGATTTCTTTGTTCTTGGCTAACCAGGCTTCGTCTTCGTAAGATTCTAAGGTAATGAAGAACCAGTTCAAGTTGTTCATACCGGTTAAAGCTCTGTCCTGGAATTCGGTAAATTCAGATAACTTCAATAAAATTTCAGGAATGACAGAGGTAAATAATTTAATCAAATCTTCAGTGACTTCGATTTGGGTGGACTTGTTGAATTGTAAGTCAGAAGCAATCATTTCAATGATAGCAGTAATGATTTCAATAGAGAGATCAATGGCTTGGAATTTGGATCTAGTTTCAATCTTTTCCTTGACACTCTTATTGATTTGATCAACATTGGCATTATCAATGATTTGATTGAGCTTTTCTCTTTCCTGTGCAACGTCAATGCTTTGGATGGTGGTGATAATGTTAGTGAAAATGTTAGAAACAAGTTGGTTAGATAATGGGGATAAGTGTAAAGATATCCCTTGGATCAAAACTCTGGATAATTCGTTGGTCTTAATGTTGAGGAAAATGTATTCAGATAACTGTTGTAATGGGAAATCGGACCATTGAGATTGGATCTGTGTGATGAATTCATTGGAAGAAGATGCTAAGTTGTAAATAAATTCCAAAATGGTGTTGAAAAAGTTGGTTGAGATCAACAATTGGTTTTGTTCGAAGTTGACGGCGTATTGGAAGATAGCTTGAAGATACTTGAAAACAGCGGGGGTCTTACCAAGAACAGCAGTCAAAATTTCATCAGAATTGTCAGCTAAGCCAAAGGTTAAACTTATTAAATTTTCTAAGAAATCGAATAATAAAGAGATTTCACCCTTCTTGAACTGTTTTTGATCAAGAGTATATTGTTCGAAAGAAGCCATGGATCTCTCAAAGTTCTTTTCAATAACAGCCCAAATGTTCTGTCTCCATAAGTAAGTGGCAACATCGTACCCCTCTTCAATGACCAAGTTTCTCAATAAACCGAAGGATTCAATGACAATTTCAATGTTGGAATCCGTGAGACATTGGTCTAAAATGATTTGAACTAACTTTTCCTTCAAAAGTAGCTTACGGAACTTGGTATCTTCTAACATAACAGCAATGGTGGAAATAGCAGTGGATCTCTCATTTGGAACAGCAGATTGAAGCTTAGCGATGATTGGAACGATCTTGGTCGTTCTCAAGTTTTCATCTTGCTTGGAAGCTTCTTGGTTACCGGCAGCACGGTTGACTGGGCTGGAACGGTATTTGGAGGATCTAGATCTTTTCTTGAGTTTACCCATTGAATAAGTATGTATGTGGTTTTGTAATTAAGGAAGGAAATCAGCGTAATGGAAACAAGGAATAACCCATCTCTATAGCGGCTCGGTGCCAAATTTTTTTAAAATCAGAATGCCCGTTTCATTTAATTTTTAAATGATCGCGAATTATTATCTACATTGGGATAATTACTACTTACGGACATTAACAGATTATTTATTTACAAGATATTAAAAGCGCTATCATTTTTTAGATTCAATTTCCTCCTTAACCTTTTCGACAACAGAAACTTTCTTTTCTTCACTCTTGACTGGAGCAGTAACTGGAGGGACAGTTGAGGCAATGGCTGTTACCAATTCACCACCTTTGTAAAGTCTTGGTGCGACTTCACCCTCTCTGATAATAGCTTCACCATTTTCATCATATTCTGGGAACTCCATATCGGATCTTAAGTTACCATCTTGTCTTAATTTCTCACTTTGGGTATCAGATGTTAGTAACAGTTCTTGAGAGACTAAAGCCAATATCGTGTAGCTCTTAATACATACACAACGAGTGGTTCAAAGAACTTGACACCTAAAATGCAATAACTGTTAGTATTTTTTCCAATTGAAAGAAGCTTCAAGATTTGTGAACATACCACTGTAAAACCCAACGAAACCTGCAAACATCAACGCAGAAACGTTGAACATATTAATTCTACCCATCTCTGGCCCTATGGTATTTGAAATCTTAAGGTGGGAATCTATATCAAACGCTTCATCCCCATAGTGTTCAGAATTTACCTGCATTTTATTTTTCCGAGATTGTCAAAATCAATAAATTTCCAATTGTGCACGTGACTGAGATTTCACTAGAATCTACTATAACAGATAATCGTTGTGAACAGAAGTGACTTGAGTTACAAATATATTAAAAAATCTTCAATTTCTAGTATATAGTGTATAGCCTCGTTTTCTAAATTTACAGCTTAACAGAGAAGTTGCTGATATCTTGAACAGGAGACGCAGAAGGAGTCAAGAACAAACCACTCTTGAAACTACCGCCATCCACAATTTCAAAACCAGTTGGGAAACCTTCAACAACCTCAGTATCAGTGCCACCAAGAGCATTCAAGTTAACGATCAACTTAGGAGCAGTGGATGAGATGATACGATCAGAATAAAATTTGATGAGGTCATCCTTTGTGACGGTTTCTAGGATAGCGGATTCCTGTTCATTATGAGTGAAGTTGTAGTAACCATCAGAGATTGACTTAATAAATCTGCCGTTTTCCTGGCTCAAGTTCTTCAAAGCTTCAAGCTTTTTTTGGATCAAAGATCTCTTATTCTTATTGAATTCTTCGTCAGAAAGGTCAGCCAAGGTGGTTTGGAAATTAGTCAAGAAGTTGTGGATTCTGGATTCCAAATAAGCATTATTTCTCTCAGATTGAACAATGATTCTTAAACCAAATGTAGTACGAGCCTCCAAGATACCACTGAAAACAATGTAACCTAATTGTTCTTTAGTTCTTAAAACATCAAAAGCTGGTTCTTTCATCAAATTGGCCAACAATTCACCATATGCATTTAATTCTCTGTTACCAGCTTCGCCGATTTGAACAAAGTATTGAATACAAGAGTTGGTATTCTTAGCGTCTGGTAAAGTCTTTTCAAAACGGAAGGTACGATCAGAAGGCAAAATGTAAGATCTGGCCTTGATCTTTTGAGATTTCAATAGAGAGTTTGACTTGATTGAATTCTGCACCATTGAAATGACTTCCAAAGCCTGTGATTGGGTAAAGTTACCATGGATTAAGCCTTCGACGAAAGTTTGTTTGAAAATAAGCGGAATAAAGTTCAAGAGGTCAGAGTAAGTGATGTTTTCCAAAGCAGTTAAGCGATCTTCAACATCCCAGCTATATTCATTAATCAAGTTAGCAAAAACAGAAGTGATTTGTGAGTATGGCACTTTGTAACCATTGTTTCTGTAATTTCTAAGGATGCGCTCCTTGATTACGTCAAATCTATCTTCAGTTGGCACAAACTTGAACATTTCAGAAAGAACGGTCTCCAACAAAACGGATGCCTTTTCATTATAACCGTTAACATCAACAATTATACCTTCTTTACCGGTGGAGATGGAGAAACTCAAACCTGCCAATTCGGCGTTGTAACTGGTATCAATGAGGGAATCGTCGAATAATTCATTGAAAAGGGAAGTCAACACAGCATTGTATGGAGTTGAGACAGTAACTGGCAGGTTGAGCATTAATTGGATATACGCTTTCGGGACTTCAAATTGATCATCTTGCTTATACCAGAATCTAAAATCTTCTTCGTTTTTCAAAAGAATTGGTGACTTTTCTGGAGAATCAGATTTGGGCTTGGTGACCGTGAAGTCAGTTGGAATGAAAGCATTAGGCTTAGGTAAGTGTAATTGGTCATTAACTGGTAACGATTTGATTTCAGAGATGAGATCTGGGGATAATGGAGCAATAGAATGTTCGGTACCATACCATTTTTCCTTCAAATCAGTTTCCACAGATTGAGAAACTAATAACACTCTAGCATTTTCAATGGTCAAACAATTACCAAATTCAACAATTAAATCTTCATCCCAGCGTCTTAGAACAGTCTTGGATAAAACATATTTCTCTGGAATGTATCTGCCGATCTTTTGTAAATCTTTGGCGTACTTGGAAACAGTATTGGCAGCAGAAGACTTTTGTCTGAATCTGAAGTTCATGACACTGACTTCTCTCAATTCTTCCCACAGATATTGTTGTGGTTTATCACTTTGCAACATTTGAACATATTGGAAAGCAGATTTTAAAACATCTTCATAGTGCTCAAGACCCTTGTCAGTTAAATCGATATCAATACCGAAGACAGCATTGTTGACAGAGATGGTGTGACCACCAGCGGATAAACCGTTGGCCCAGCTCTTGGACTTCAAGAAATCTAAAAGACTGCCATTGCCTTCATGACCAATCAAATGAGAGTAGTAGTGTGAGGATTGGACATCCCAGTGTTGTTCATGATCTGGGACATTGAAAGAAATGGAGATCTTGTTCTTGGACATAACAGGCTTAGCCTTGATGATTTTTTGTAGTTCATTCTTACTGAAGGCTTCACCTTCAAAGGTTGGAATTGGGCGGTTGTAGTTTGGAACAGCAGAGAATTTGTCAGAGACCCATGATTCTAAAGTTTCCAAAGATTCACGACCAAGAACAGTTACCTTCATGAGGTTTGACGAGTAAGAATCTTTATAAAACTTCAATAATTCGGCTCTCACATCGATACCCTGACTTGTTGGAATATCACCCAAAGTCTCTTTGTTACCAGTGGAGAACTTATGATAAGGGTGTAGCGGATTGGAACTCGACTTATCTAATTGGTATAATCTCCAAAGATCATTTTGTAAGTTCTTCTTGTTTTCGGAATCAACAGCAAGAATTTCTCTATCTTTACAGCTTGGGTCAAACAATGGAGCGATGAAGAATTGGGAAAATCTATCTAGGGCACCCTCGAGATGCTCTTGATTCACTTCGAAGTAGTAGTTGGTGTCTTCAGCAGCCGTATAAGCATTGGAGTGACCACCGTGGTTACTTAAGAAGGAAGAATATTCGTTTTCTTGGGGATACTTCTCAGTACCCATAAAAAGTAAATGTTCACAGAAATGAGCCAAGCCTGGTAAATGTTCATAATCGCTGAAAGCACCAACGTTAACATCTAAAGCAGCGGCAGCTTTATCTGTTTTAGCATCATGGATCAACAAAGCTGTCAAACCGTTGGATAAAGTAACAGTTTTGTACTCACGATCATCCAAATCTGGCTTTTCAATACCATTGGATTGTAAAAATTCGGTGCCTGTTGACATCTTTTTGCTGAAATTTATGGAAGAGGAAGAAAGGAAGTTATAAGAAGTTATGTTCTGTTGGTGGAAGTTGTAGATATTTGAAAGCTGTACGCTGGACGTGTATAGACGACTGAATGAAGAGTTGAGAGAAAAAAAAGAGTTAGAAGAGGAATTGGTATAGTTTCTTAGTAGTCCCCAAAGTTTCATAACAGTTTCGTTTGGAAACTAGTGAAGGCGAATGGTTAGCTAATATCTGTTGCTACTGCTACCTTTTAAGTTATTGAAGTGGCGGCGGTAAATGCATGATCGACGTATCTTAATTCACACTGAATGTTTCGCCCACACGCAGTCAGGGCTTTGTAGGAGGTCCCGCGTTTACAAGCCATATTTGTAACATTTCCCTTTACGGATATAAATGAACATTTTCAAAGAGACGGTCCGCGCGGGAAATTCAACGACCCAAAGACTATGATCGTTGTTGAATTACGAGAGGAAGTCCATAAAGTCCGGACTAACTGGGGAAGAAGCCCTTCAATGAAGAAATAAAGGGTCTAGCTAAAAACTTCATTTCCCAATTACACAGTAATGTCTTTAAATAAATACCATGACGATGATCTAGACGATGAATTAGACGACCTAGATGACTACCTTGACGAGTTCCAAGAAGAGATTCTTAACCAACCCTCTTCTCTTCAAACCACACCAGCTCACAAAGAGCCAACTCCTACACAAAGTAACTCAAATGATACTGAAGATGAGCTACAGCTCCAAGATCAATTGAGGCAGATGATGGAAGCTATGGAAAAGGAGCAACCAGGTGCTTCAAGTCGATTACAGAATTTACTTGATGAAGTTGCCAAAATGGACGGCTTGGCAAATGGTGACGTTTCAGAACAACCAAGTCCTGATAGCAAATCCAAAGATTTTAAATCTACCGTCGCCGACACTCTTAATAGGGTAAAACAAAGTGGTGGTAAAGTTGATCAATCTATCAAGGATGAAAGTGCTGATCCTACAAAGTTGATGGAGGAGCTCTTTTCCAAGCTAAATATGGAAGATGACAACGGACTTGACGGGGGTGATATGGATTTCTCCTCTTTATTAACCGATATGTTGGACCAATTAGTGACGAAAAAAATTTTGTATGCACCATTGAAGGACATGGATATTAAATATCCACAATGGTTGATTGATAACAGAACAGAGATATCCGAGCAACAATACCAGAAATATCATAAACAATCGTTGATCGTTCATGAGATTGTCCTGAAATTCGAAGAAGATACATATAGAGAAGACAGTAAACCGCACAAGGAGTTTATTTCTCAAAAGTTAGAAGAAATGGAAGAACAAGGTGAACCTCCAAAGGAAATAGGTGGTGATTTGTCAAAAACTGGGTTCCCTGGATTCCAATTTGGCAGTGATTCTGTTGATCCTACGGCGTTTGATGGTATGGAGATGCCTGAAGGTTTCAATAAGGAACTTGAAGAGAATTGTAAGACTCAATAAATAAAGAGTTGCAATGTGTAATATTATGGACTAATCCTTCTGTGTCTCATAGTATATTCTTAGTGTGTTAGTGAGTTATTCAATTGTTAAAGAAAAGGCTTAATACCCCATATTACTGTTTCACGTTATCAGGAAGTCTATATTACATATGCTATACAATCTTCACCTTTGATTCTGCCAATGTTAAGAAATCAGGGTGTATGGCTTACATTTTCTTGCGTATGTTTTCTCATTAAAATCGTGATCTATTACACTAAACAAAACATGGTCAACAAAACCGAACCATGTAACCTTAAAACACGCCGAATATGATAAATCCTATAATTACATCTTAGCCCTCGAAAACTCAAGTAGCATACTTCTTAGCTTGGTCTAAAACTTTCTTATTGTAAGTCGTCTTATCCTTACTGAAAGCCCTCCAAGCTGGTTCTTGGGCAGGGGAACTTGGGTTTGGGGTATCTAACAACTCTTGTACACCAAGCACAATTTGCTTTAAGTTAATGGCAGGAGACCAGTCTTGTTCTTCGTTCAAAATACTGAGACAAATAGTACCGGATGGATAAACATTAGGATGGTAGAAACCTTGGTCGAATTTCACTTTTGGTGGCTTGGCTGGAAATTCTGGTGGGAAGGTCAAAGTGATTGGATAAGTGGCATTCTCCCACAGAGTACCGTCTTTGCCTGGAATACCAGCTTCCCATTGTGTTAAATCAAGAGAACCATCCTTACCCTTCTTTGGTTTCGCGTAAAAGCCGAATGGGTGGTCTTTTCTCCATTGCTTTCTGCACAGAGATTTGTTTTGTTAGTGACGAGTCGGATTTAGGGAAACGTCTAACACAGGTACGTACCTCTCCTCTTGGAGACGAGCTTTCATTAAGGCTGACATCGTGATGAAGTGATATTGCGAGTCTAAAACGTTGAACTCGGTAGGTTAAGCTTCTATGTTTTGATTTTCTGGTTGATACTTTAAATTATTTGATGATCGTCACCTTAGATGTTGGCGCCTAATTGAAGAAGCGTCGCGAAAAAAAACGTCAGGTTGTTGGTCATAGGTACCGAGGGGCAAGGACGGATTATAATATTATTGCTAACACTTACGAGGGTACAGATTAAAAGTGATGGATATATTCTAATATTACGATAAAATTAAGACTTTGGAACCGTCAAAGGACTGGATATGTTAACAGCAGTGAACTTCTTTGGCAAAGAGACCTTCTTGAACTTAGACTTCAATCTCTGAGAGACCAAATCGAAATCCAAGTGCTTGGTCAAACTGATCTTTGGAATACAAGAAATATAATGCTTTTCATCCAATTCCAAATCCAATGGATCTTGCGTATGACACCCTGGTGATAACTTCAATCTGATGGAATGGTTTTGACCGGCAGAGTCTTCATATAATTCAAAGATGATTTGAGACAAGTAATCCAACTCAGGTAAATCGTTTCTGTTGATGTACAACTGAATGTTGCTTTCATAAAGAATGTTCAACAAGGTGTACATGTGAGATTCCTTTGTGAAGTAAGCAACTAAACCAGGTTGATCATTTTCAATGATGTTGTTCAAATCTTGAAGAATCTTCTTGGCTAAAGGCACAGAGGTCAATAAACCAATTTCCAATTTCTCACTTTGGGTTATACCATACTCCTGTGGACAAATGAAGTCAAACAACACCTGAGATAATTTGTATAGTTCTCTGAGATACTTGAAGATTTGGTCATCGAACAAGTGATGGGATTCATCAGATTTACGCGATTGATGGGTCTCTTTGAATAGCTTGTGTTCGGGATATTCATCAACCAAGAGGAATTCAGTTGGTTTTTTGATCTCATCCACAGGGGAGAAAATCTTCTCCAAGAAATGTCTGTTGTGCAAGGCGTCGAATTTCATTGTATCATACAGCTCAGAAATCTTTGAAGGGTCGACCTTCTCCAAAACAGTGAACTCCTTGAATAACTTGTTCCATCTTTCAATGAACAAGTCAGAGTCTTCACCAGAGCACCAATCAATACCCAAATTCTTCAAATCATGGTGGGATGCATTATATTCCAAGACCTTTTGGTGATAGTTCATCAATTCAACAACTCTCTTAATGACAAAGTAAGGTTGTGGCATCTTTGGAGGCCATGTGAATTGAGGTGGGGCTTCTTTCCCTTCTCGCAAAAGAGGCTTCAATTGTTTCTTAACCTTATCCATCAAATCTTTGGCCGCATTGGAATCATCCAATAAATCCTTTCTAATTTGAATGAAACCATCTGGTGTAGGACCATCCAATAATGCGTCAGACCACAATTTCGCAGACATGAGGACTCTTCTTTCAGAAGAAGAGAATATTTGAACGTTTTCCAAGATATGTTTGTTCAATAAGCCCATATCTTGTCTGGACTGTTCACCTAAATCAGTAGCTTGGAAACGAGCAGAATGAGTTGCTTCACCACCCCATTTAAGAATGAATTGGACCTTTTCAACATTGTTGTCATCATCTAGAACTGGCTTCAATTGGATCTTGGTACCAGGGAAATTCAACTTCTTCTCTAAAGTGTTTGCAAGAATATCCAACTTATTAGCGTCTTCCAATTTTTGCTCTTGGGCGATCTTGATTGCCTTCAAGACGATCTCCAAATCTGAGACTTCTCTAATGATAACTTCTTCCTTGTGTCCCTTCAATAAAGAAAGGAAAATATCTGAACGGAATGAGTATTTGAATTTTTGCTTTGGAGTTCTATCAGCATGTCTAATAACGGTAACCAAACCCTTCAAGACCCACTTTTGAGACTTCTCTTCAGAAGAATGGGTCTCAGGAGAGACCAACTTTCTGACATCTCTGATCTTCTTCGCTTCGTAAAACATATCTCTAAGGATCTTCGCACAGCTATCGTAATATAAACTATTGTCCTTGACGAATGAAAAACCATTGACGTCAATGACATAACTCTCACCACCAACTCTTAAAAGATCAAACCCACAGATAGTTTGTCCAAATCCGGTGGAAACTGCTGTGGCGATTCTCTTTTCTTCAGTTGATAAGTCCGTAATGTATCTGATTTCTTTACCATGTGTGTTTCTTCGAACGATACCATCAACGACTGGAGATTTTCTAGTTTCGGCATGGCAGAAGCTTGGACCAACAGTGTAAGCCTTAACATCTTCAAAATTGTTGGTGTCCATGAACTTCTCATAAACGTATGAACCTACAGTTCTTGGTTGGGATAAGTTAGGGTCAAACTCTGACGATTTGTTACCAACTTTTCTGAAAAGCTTTCTACCACCGCCACCGTCTTTCTTGGCATAGTAAATGTAGACATTGTGATCTTCACCATCAACCGGTTTTTCCACAAACGGTTTAGTCAAAGTCTTGCCATCAACCTCAATGGTATCTTCATCAATCATTCTCCAGGTTGGCTCTGGGACATGTTCGACAATAACTCCCTGCTCTGCTAACTTGGCCTTCAATTCGGCGTCGACTCTTGGACCACCATCTCTAGATATTTCTAGTCTTGGAGGAGTTGGGACCTTGGAGGCATCTAACAGCCATAGACATAATCTTCTATCCCATAAGGCCTTTTGCATAATTAAATCATTGATAATAAAAGGTTTACGTAAATGAACGTACTTAATGGCCTTGTTCAACGGGAAACCTTTAGAGAAGAATGAAATAAGAAAATCACAAGTTGGCCAGTTCTCCACGGATTCGTCCAGAATAACCTTGTCACCAAAAATGACTGTTTCAAATTCACCATTTTCCATTAATCGGTTAAGAATTTGTCTGCATGGTTTACTTAAAACTTTGGCATCCATGGCACAGACACCAATCTTACCAATCTTTGGAAGTTGAGGTTTGGCAGCGTGCGAAGTGGTTGAAAGATGTCTAGGAGAAGTGGAACCTGAATCTAACGCTGCTGGTGGTAGGTGTAACTGGCTGTTGTTTTCACTTGAAGAGGTCTTTGGTGTGAAACCTTCTAAAATGGGAGCTATGGAAGCCAGCGCCTTCTTATTGGTTTCATCTGAATGGGAAGTGCTTAGGGAGTTACCTGTTGACAGTTCAAGAGGTGACATTGGAGGATTTGTCCCTTTCTTGTTAATATCTATAGGTTCAGACATTGACTCTGGTTTAGGGGACTTTGGGTTCTTATCCTTGAGATGAGTTTTCTTCTCTATGATGATTGATGATTCAGTTGAAATATCAACAGAAGCGCTAATGTACAATTATTCTTTCTCTAATCCCCCAACTGACCTGAATCTACGGATGTGGACGGTCGCACAAATTGACCACGCACGATTTCGTCCACGTGTGATCTCAAAATTTCAAAGTCCAGTCAAATAAGCACGACATCATGCATTGACTGTTCATTTCTCGAATCAAGATTTGGGACATGCAGGGACATGTATCTTCTATTTGTTGAAAATACTTTGTCCAGAATGATGATGCTACGAAAATGGCTCCCCATATGAATTGGTTTCCTACAAAATATTTATGGAAACGTATCTTTTTGGTCTTGTCAGAAACTTGAACCAAAAAACAATCCATATATTACAATTTGAAGTTGATAGTTTTATCGTATAACTTGAGAGCAGGGCATAATTTGAGAGCTTCTTACAGGAATACAATCATACCCAAGAAACGTCCGGAAACGAACAGAAGGAAACCAATTAATTTCTTCCTGGTGCAGTGATTCTTATGTGGCAACTTTCCTTTTGACAAAATCAATGGGCGAAAATCAGAAGACTACATCAATTAGATGAACGATTCAAAGACATCTATTGTCTGAGGGGAGCTTCTGTGCTCGCTCGCGAATTCTGTCAACGGCTAACGTGCAATCTAGTGAATAAAATTTTCTGACAAACAATTTGTACTGAGGCCGATGAGATAACACAGAACAGGTGATTAGAACAAATAAGCTACTTTGTAGGGTTCTCTTTTTGTACCAGTATCAATATCTACATTTAAAATGGCTGGACATTCTCACAGATCTGCTGTTAAGAACGGTCACAAACCTTTTAAGTCTAAACATGCCTCTAAAGGGGCCTTAAAAGCCAGACATAAGGGTAAGGTCGAAAAGGAAGATAACTCCAAGAAGCAAAAGAAGCCAGCCTCTAGACAAGAACGTAAGAACTTGGCCAAACAATTAAGAGACAAGAAGATCTTATACACTGCCGAAACAAGAAAATTATTTGAAGGCTCCAGTGGTGCGGAAAAGATTGTCACTGTGATTCCATTAACTGAAGATGTAACCGCCGAAGATATCGTCAACAGATTGATCAATGCTGGTTCTTTAGTTGGTCAAGAAGATTCATCTATGATTGAAGGTGTTTCTGTAACTTCTATCAAGATCCCTAAGTTCAAGAGTAACTTAAAGTTCATCATTCCAGATATGAACGATTTCATGGCCATTTTGGATGCTGCTAAGGTTTCTGATTTCGTTGTTTTCGGTCTATCAGGTACTTCTGAAGTCGATGCTGAATACGGTGAGCAAATTATCAGAGCTTTAGAATTACAAGGTATTGCTCATGTTATCGGGGTTGTTACTAACCTGTCTGTTGCCCAAGAAAAGGAAAAGTTCCAAGCCGATTTGAAACAATCTTTGGAATCTTACTTTAAGCATTTCTTCCCAACTCAAGAAAAGATCTTCAACTTGGAAAATTCTTCTGATGCATTGACTGCAATCAGAACTCTTTGTCAAAAGTTCCCAAGAAACATCACCTGGAGAGATTCAAGAGGTTGGTTGGTTGCTGATTCTATTGCTTATCACAAGAACCCTGAGCCAACTCCTGAATTAGATGGTATCTTGAGGGTTGAAGGTACTGTCAGAGGTATTGGTTTCAATTCTAACAAGTTGATTCACATACCAGGTTATGGTGATTTCCAAATTTCCAAGATTGAAAAATTGGCTCGTGTTGATATCGAAGATGAATACCAAGCTGGGGAAGAAGCTCAAACGTTGGACACCATTTCCCCACATGAAGTTGACATGGAAGACTGGGAAAATGAAAACTCTTACAAGCACCACAACCAAGACCATGTCAGATACGATTACGATTACACACACTTCGAAGAAACCAGAAAGCCAAAGTTGAACTTACCAGAAGGTACTTCTGAATACCAAGCCAGATGGTTTATTGAAGACGACGTTGTTGAAGGTGAATACGAAAGTGACGAAGATGATGAAGACATCATGGAAGATGGTGAAGGTTTAGAAGAAGAAGGTATGGATATTGAATACGATGAGGAAACATACGGCAATGATCAAGAAGATGCTCAAAGCGAAAGATTTGTCGAATTAGATGCCGAAGAGGAAGAACGTCAATTGGCTTTGTACCGTGAAAAGGAGGAAGAAGATCGTGAATTCCCCGATGAAATTGAACTGAACCCAGTTGAGTCAGGTAAGGAGAGATTAGAAAGATACAGAGGTTTGAAGAGTTTATACAATACCGTTTGGGATTGTGATGAATACGATCCAAAGGCTCCAGAAGAATGGCACAGATTGTTAAGAATCTCCAACTTCAAGGCCACAAAGAATAAAATCTTGAAGAACTCTATTCAAGAAGCCCAAGTTGTTGCTGGTAACAAGGTTGCCATCTACTTGAAGATTGAAGACTCTAACAAGTTTGCTAACCTTCAAGATGTCAAGAGAAGACCATTCACATTGTACAGTTTGTTGGAACACGAACAAAAGTTAGCAGTTGTCAACTTCTCTATTCAATCCTGGGAAAGTTACGATAAACCAATTCCTTCCAAGGAAGCCATCATTGTTCAATATGGTCCAAGACGTCAAGTCATCAACCCATTATATTCTTCTACCCACACTACCCCAAACAATGTCCACAAATACGAAAGATTCTTGCATCAAGGTGTTCTCAGTATAGCGACCGCTATTGCTCCAGTTGCCTTCACTAACTGTCCTGCCATTTTCTTTAAGCAAACTTCTGAATTCCCAAAGAAGATTGAATTAGTTGGTTCTGGCTCCTTCCTTAACGCTGAACACCAAAGAGTTCTTGCCAAGAGAGCCATCATCACTGGTCACCCAGTTAAGATCCACAAGAATGTTGTCACCATTCGTTACATGTTCTTCAACTCCGAAGATATCAACTTCTTCAAAGCAGTTCCATTATTCACCAAGTCTGGTAGATCTGGTTTCATTAAGGAAAGTTTGGGTACTCATGGTTACTTCAAGGCTAACTTCGATGGTAAGTTGACTTCTCAAGATACTGTTGCTATGTCTTTGTACAAGCGTGTCTGGCCAAGAATGTCCAAACCTTGGGAGCACTAAAATTTCTTGTACATTATTCCTCTTAACTAGTTCATTTTAAAAAATTCATTTTTGTCATTTCCTAGTAAATAATGAGCCTGATTAAGACCGAGGCCTATTCACAGCTCATGTTGTAAGTTGCCCTACAAGCTTAGGAAAATCGCGAAACAAAAGCATGGAGCCAAACGCTCAGCTATAAAAAAAATTTCCTCCACAGCTCTTCCACACCAAGTAAAGCACGACATCTATCTTTACCCTTTCTCTAATCAAAAAGTATAATAATTTATGGAAGCATTTGCCACGATGAGTTCGACTATTTCCCAAGTTAACTCATTGCCATTTCTGGGATTGCAGTCCCGTTATGATCGCGTCCTAAATCGATTTTTTTATTATAATGGTCCTCGATAGGAAGTTTGGGTTTCGATAGTTGGGACCTGAATGTCGAAAGAAAGGATATATTCTATCTAGACCGTGTATATTATTGTATAATTAAATGCATCTATTGCTTCTGACATTTCTAAATGTAGATCTACAAGTTATCAGTCATCTTAGTTCTGCTTGAAAGGCAAGCACTTGCTGCTCAGTTTACACGTAACGCTATAGCTGGGTACACTGAACACATGCTACTTATGCTTTCCCTGTTGTTGAAATATTACAAAGTCCAACCCTGATTGTGTGCACCTGTCAGAGCAGCCACTGGTTAGTGCCTTTGTGAACCCTTATAGCCATTTAAGGGAGCCCTGGATAGGTGATCACGTGCAATTATAGGGCTATCTGAATTCGCGGCACTCAGATTGAAATTTTCCACAAAACATCTAAACACCACCCACGCAGCTGCCACTTTTATACGTGCCTTATGCAACTTGATCGTCTGTCCGCGAAGGAAATGGGATGGGAGACTCGCTCTGCCGTTTCTGTTTGGTTTAGTAAAAATGATTATTATTCAACGTAGCACCATCAACGTTATACGCCTAGTAACAGTGTTTGTTAACACCACCCCAACAGGTTAATATAACATCACATTAATGTAAGTGGTCCAACACCACAAGACAGACTAGAGGAATAGACTTTTGATCAAGGAAATAAAAACCCAGGACTCAACTCATCGTTACGAAATCATGTCATACCACCTCACAACTTTTCATAATCAGATACTTCACCATGAAATGAAAATATCAAGTGTTCAAACTATTATAAACGTCGGATAATGTTACGGAATCTTCATCTAGAGGCATTAATAACCATAAGACAGTCGTTTAAGAAGTATTGTCCCATCAATACAGGCAGTTTTAATTCTTGTTAAAATTTTCACGGATCACCCAAAAGATAGAGAGTCCTTTGTCTGAACACCCCCTTCTATATTTTCCGTATCTCGATGTCTTTTCTTTCTTTTCGGATTTGTTCCCTCATGATAGTGAACTGAATACTAACAATTTTGAATAGCAAAATGGCTCACGAAAACGTTTGGTTCTCCCACCCAAGAAACTACGGTAAAGGTTCCCGTCAATGTAGAGTTTGTTCTTCTCACTCTGGTTTAATCAGAAAGTACGGTATTGACATGTGTCGTCAATGTTTCAGAGAAAAGGCCAAGGACATCGGTTTCAACAAGTACCGTTAAGTCGCCTTTTTGATAAGATTTTATTCATCGTTCTTGTACAATTTTCATCGTCTGACCAATATGATAGGATTATCATGTTGTATTAGAGGTTAATATTATCATCAATAAAAGGAAAAGTTTACGTTAATTTAGAAATTGTTACCACTTAAGGCTCAGTTCTTTTGTTTGGCCTACTGTAGCTATATATATATCTTCTTGAACAAGACTAGAAAAAAACATCATAGTCTAACTCAAACTATGATTTGGAGTTTTCAATGTATCAATCAACAGTAGTTTTGTATCGTCTGTATGTGTCATCTCAATCGTAAGTCTTATATAGAGGGTATGGAGCTTAAATCAAGGAGCTCGAGCTTGTGCCTTCCCTAGGGCGAACAGAAAAGTTTCCGCAGCAAGAAATGCGCCAAAGTGGCACAGCAGCAACCTACCATCCCGATTCCTTCTCCATAAAATTCCGGTCTTCTTTCAATTTTAAGCTCGCCACCATCATTTACCAGAGAGATCACATTAACCATAGTCAATTCAATTTTTAACTTGTTCACTCACAATGGCTTTATATTACAATCTAGTTTTCGGTTTATTGGTACTTGAGATGGGGTTATTCACTCTCTTATCTCTACCATTGCCTTCCAAGTTAAGAAAACCATTAATCCAAACCATTTCTAAGCCATTTCAATTGAGAGAAGTTACAATTGCAATTCGTTGTATTCTAGTATTCATATTAATCTTATTCGTTGATTCCGTCAATAGAGTCAATTCTATCAACGAAGAGTTGACGGGTTTCGTCACCAAGCAGGAGAACATTGGTGGTATCGGCTCAGCTGCCATCAACGCCTTCGGTGATCGTTCAGAAATTCAAGCGAGAAGATTCTATGCCCAAAGAAACTTGTATTTAACTGGGTTCACTTTATTCTTGACATTGATTCTCACAAGAACTTACGGTTTAGTAGCTGAATTGTTGAGTTTGAAAGAACAAGTCCGTGACACTGGCGATGTTGATTTGACTACTTCCATCGAAGATTTGAAGAAGGAAATCGCCGAAAAGGATCAACTTATCAAGTCATTGAAGGACCAAAGTGAGAGTTTGTCCAATGACTATGATGAAGTTTCTAAAGAGTTTGAAAGTAAGTGCAACAAATCCAGCGCCATTGAATAAGAGTAACATCAATATACCTTGGTTATCTTAAGTATTCGTTTAAATTTTGATTTAACTGATTTATATATTTGTCTAAAACTAAACAATGCAAAAGAAATTCTATCGGAAACTCTAATATTCAGCCTTATCATAAGAGTTCGACTTGTGCTTAGGGGTGAACTTGAAGTTTTCAGCAACCGGACCGAGGAACATCTCAGATATCTTGATCCAGTCTTTGTAATCATCACTACCTAATAAACTTTCTAATTCGTTTCTACCCTTCCAGTATTGTGGTCTTTGGTTCAACTTAATTGGGAATTGTTCTAAAACACCGTAAGGAGTGTATCTGTGGAAAAAAGATAAGAATTCACATAAGAATCTTCTAGCAGTGTTGATACCGTATTCATCAGAACCCCAGTGTTCCAAGGCAAACTTAGCATATTTTTCAATAATTTCTAATCTTTCAGTGGCAGACTTGTCCAAGTGTTGCTGGGCTTCAATTTCTTCAAAGATCCATGGCTTGATTAAGGCTCCTCTGGCAACCATAACAGAGTCAATGTTTTCATCAGCGATGGCATTGTAGTAGTCTTGGAAGTTGAAGACATCACCGTTACCAACGAATTGGACCTTCTGGAAGTCTCTACGGTCCTTGTCTTCCTCTAATTCAGCTTCGGTTTGTCTAATAACCTTACCAACTTCAGAAACATACGACCAATCAGCTTCTCTCGTGTAACGTTGCTGTCTAGATCTGCCATGAAGAGTGATACCGGCTGTTTGAGTTTCCTTCAAAACTCTGGCAACCAATTTATGAGCAGTTGGATTCTTATCAGCACAACCCATTCTAATCTTCAAAGTGGTTGGGATATCACCAGAACAGTAGTTCATAGAGTTCAAAATACGGATGATTTTACCTGGTTGTTCCATCAAACCAGCACCCATACCTTGTCTGTACAAGAGATCAATAGGACAACCGGAGTTCAAGTTGATTTCGGAACAGTTAGGAGCAAATTTGGCCAAAGATTCAACGGCTTGGGATGCTTGCCATGGCTTGGCAGTTGCAATTTGGATACCGAAACCTGGCATTTCAGAAGCGTGAGCCTTTGGTAAAGCCCATTCAGAGTTCTTACCTTCAAACAATGGCTGGGTCAAAGCCATTTCACTGTATGTGACATCAGCACCTAAGTGTCTCATTAGACGACGGTATGGTAAGTTACCAACGGTGGTCAATGGAGAAACGATATTCTTGTGGTGTAAGTCCAATTTCTTCTTTTCACTGGCATAGTATTTGGAATCATGGTAAGAGTTGTAATTCTCCTTAACTTTGTTGGTGTTTGCTTTTTCTTCACCTTCTGGAGTATCGTCCTTCTTCTTGTTGGCTTCATCTATCTCTTTGTTCTTGGATTGGATCTCATCAATGATCCTGTTGATTTCCTTGGCCTTGACAAATGGGAACTTTTTTTTGACTAATTGGAACTTTTGCTCACTGGTTGCGTGGTTTATTTCAAAGTTAACTAACTTCACCTTTTCGTATTTTTCTAAATCTCTAATCAATTCAAACTTTTCTTCGTCGAAATGACTGTGTAAGAATCGACACTTGAAACCAACTGGACAGTAACCTAAAGCTTCAAAAACAGGACAGACGCCTTCGATGTCATTTGGCTTGCTTGCGACGTAAGACTTGGTGTCGTGAGTAAATCTACAAGAATCTGGGCCAAAATGACAAGTTTTACCTTCAAATGGGTTCACAAGAGAGACACATAATCTTACTTCTTCATGATCTTGTCTGTTGTCTCTGTTCTTGTTTTGACCTCTTTTCTTCTTACCCTTCTTGTTTTTGGAATCATCATCACGGTCATCTTTCTTTTCTGTTCGATTTTCGGTGGATTCTTCTTCTGGTTGGGATTTTCTAGTGACCCTATATTCAGCTTTGATGTAAGCCACACCTTTATCTCTGTCATCAGCAAACCTTTCTTCTGGTTGAGCTTCAGTAGTAGTGGTTGGAGTATCTAACCTCTGTTTCTTGAGAGATTCATCATTGACAATTTCTTCTGCTGTTCTCTTAATAGTTGAGTCCATTTCTAATATCTATGACCTCCACGGGTGAACCATGTGGGTTCGAAGTCCTATATTACTGTGGGATTGGCTCATCACTTCGTCTCGCTTTAAATTTTTCCTGTTCATCTCTGGATCTCTACCAAAAGAAAGAAGCCTGGCTGGTTCCGCGATTTGCCGAAATATAGATCGTGTTCGAGACATTCGTTCAAATTTAACAGTAAGTGAAATTTCACAAATCTCTCTTGGACCATCCGCTTAGGGAAATCGTCGATCGCGAAATTCTAAAGAATTTAAATGCGCAGCGCAATTTGCCAAACCGGTAAGAAAAAAAGTAAAGGCAAGATTGATGTTTATCTTATCTCCAAATCGGGTATTCAAATCCCTCCGTTGTCGCCCTTAAATAGCTGTCATTTCCCTTACACCTAATTCATATACTCCAGGAATATTCCTTTCCTCAAAGTTAATCATACTCAAATATACTTGCAACATATTCAAAGCCATGTCCAGTATAACACCAAGAAACCCAAAGCATAATCCGCTTTACATCATCAAGAAGTGCAAACAAGAGAATAGACCAGTCTTCATCGCAGGTCCTATGGTTAGATACTCTAAGCTTCCCTTCAGATCTTTAGTTCGTGAATATAATTGTGACATTGTTTACACACCAATGATCTTAGCAAGAGAGTTTGTTAGAAATGAGATTGCTAGATTAAGTGATTTCACCACCAATAACGGGGATACACCATTGATTGTTCAAGTTGGTGTCAACAACGTTACTGATTTATTAAGATTTGTCGAAATGATTCATCCTTACGTTGATGGTATCGGTATCAACTGTGGTTGTCCTATCAAGGAACAAACCAGAGAAGGTATTGGTGCAGCTTTAATGAGCGAACCTGACTTAGTGGCAAGCATGGTCCATGCCGTTAAGGAGAAATATGGTGATAAGGTCACTATTGAAACAAAAATTAGAATTCACAAGGACCTCAATGAAACAGTATCCTTTGTTAAGAAAGTCGAAGCTGCCGGGGTTGACTTCATCACTGTTCATGGTAGAACCAGAACCACAAGATCATCTATTCCAGCCAACTTTGACGCCATCAAATTAGTCAAGGAAGCTGTCTCAGTTCCTGTGATAGCCAACGGTGATTGTTTCTCATTGAAGGATGCGTATGAGATTGCTGAATATACCAAGTGTGAAGGTATCATGGCTGTTCGTGGTATCCTAGCCAACCCAACTTTGTTCGCTGGTTATGAAAAGGCTACATGGGGCAGTGTTGAAAAGTTCTGGGAATATTCCACTGCTTATGGCCTTCCGTTCAGGTTGATCCAACACCACTTTTCCAGTATGTTAGACACACAATTATCAAAAACTTTGTACAAGGACATGATGGACTGTAAGAATGTGATTGAACTTTTGGATTGGTTCGATGATAACTTTATATTGAAGAGATCCGGGGAAGAAGGTTTCGGTACTGCTGTTGAAATCCAATACAGACAACAAAGGGCTCTTCATATTTAAAGCAGAATCAACAAAATTGGGTTTTCATCTTCGGTCATTTAGCATCACCATACACCATCGGTTTGTCGTATAGTAATTCAAGGGTATTTAATTTAATTTAATTTAATTTAATGTAATAATATAATATAGAGTTTGCATCTTTTGGTTATTCTCTCCATATCTTTACCCAAGTACCTCCAATGTTGCCCTAAGATCTTGCAGGGGAAGTTTTACTACTTTTGGTTTTTTTCGCGATGTCTATAGCATTGATTCGGCCGAGCTCTGAGAAATTTGAAAAAAGTCGAAAAAATGAATCTGTCTGGACATCAAGACAGTACAAACGAAATAGGGCTGTTTTGCGATAACCAAACAAAGATCAATAGGTATGTCATTAGAACTAATCAAATATCAGTACTCGATCCACCTTCCATTCAGCCAATCAATTTAAACAAAAATCAAAAAAGCTTCAAAGGATGATAACTTTCTTTTTTTTGTTTGAACCATTATGAACGAGACTACAGGCTGATCGTTTTGATCAGTCTCTTTGTAATGACCGGTTCCTTTGTCATAGTTACACTGATTCAGCTCTTTGTTTTTATTGCTTTTGTTGGGCTGGCTTGATATGGTCGGTTTGAGTTGTATTGAACATCGCGTGTTGGAAAGATTACTAACATTGTATTTAAAGATTGTTTCGTTACCTCTTATCATTCACGGAGCTTTCATAAATGACCATTCTTTCTAAATCTTTGCAGATGGCAACCCATCTTCTCTTGTAGCTCTCCGATTCAGATGTGTTATAGGCTGCATCTAGCATTTGTTTTTTCGTAACCTATCTTCGGGGAGTATCTTCTAATTTCTGTAAGCCCCTTCCTACTAAACTGTAAAAGCAGCACTCACAATGATAATCGCCCAATATGACCTGTAATAGCATACGGTAGCATCCATATCGGCTTTATATATACTTGTATAATACGGCGTAATGTTCTGATGACAATGTGATTAATATATGGCTTACTTTGAGAAAATACATACATTAAAAACGACTAGCAAATAATAACACAAGCTAGCAAAGAAAATTACAATATAAAAAAACTAAGTCTATGTACTTAGCAATTAACCAAAGTACCGCTGTAACTGCTTCTGTACACTAGTTAATACAACCCATCCTCTCAATACTAAACTGATAGCCAAATAATCAATAAAAATAAACTCATAATTAACAAACAACAATTAAAATGACACACCAAATAATAAATGTAAAACCAATGCAACCTTAAATGACAAACTGTACTTTTGCTTTCTTCTCTTCTCTCATTCTTTTATCTTGATTTTTCACCCTGTAACCTGATCGTAATGCATTTAATGAGTCGAATGACCTCTATGATATTTCAAACCGTTCAGATTCTTGTATCTCTTACCACAAACTTCACATCTGTAAGGTTTATCTTGTTCAGACGAGTTCCCATCGTTTGGATCAATGATGGAATAAGTGCCGTCTGGGTTCAAGTGAAGTTTCTGATTTTGATGACCATGCAATCTGTGATATTTCAAACCGTTTTGGTTCTTGTAGTTCTTGTTACAGCCGATAACAGGACATGTAAATGGCTTTTCGGAGCCTTGGGCGACGTACAGGTTACGTGAAGGATCGTCAATATAACCCTCGTCCACGTCCACGTCATCGTCCATATCCATAGCCGAGTCGTCCATTTGGAAAGGAGTGGATTGTTGAGAATTGTGTGGTGTCAGTTGAGCTTGAATGTGGTTGTTGGATTGAGATCGGTTAAATTGATCAATTTGAGCCAGGTTGAAGTTATTGCCATTCGGTAGCTTGCCTGAGTCTTGTTGGAATGAGTCGTTGAATTGGAAAGCCCTTTGTTGGCCTGTTTGGGACGCCTGTTGCTGTTGTTGCAGGGCTTGCTGCTGCAATGCCTGTTGTTGTTGCTGTTGTTGTTGGAGTTGTCTCTGTTCTTGCATTTGCTGCTGCTGTATGTTGCTCTGTTCTTGCTGATGATTATGTTGGTTTTGAACAAAAACCGCAGTGGTCGAAACTGTTTCAAAGTTTTGGATAGGTTTAGGTAAATGTGTAGGAGGAGATGGAGAGATGTGGGACTCTTCATAGTGTTTAAGCAAATCGTGTAAGGTTGGGAGTAACTCACCACAGCAACTGTAATCTTTACAATAGTTGGCTTCCAAGTTTGGTAAATAAGACGATTGGATAGGTGGAGACATCGGCACATTAGGAGCTGCGCTGTTGAATGCAGAATGATTCAGGTTAGAATGGTAATTTGGGTGGTTGAAGTTGTTAGCATGCATAAGGACTTCATCTTTAAGCCAACTTCCGATAGTAACTGACCCCCAACTAATACCACCCATCCCTTGAGAGTGAGCAAACGACTCTCTTCTAAAGTTTCTCTGGTTGATATTTATCGAGTTAGAGTTGGCGTTCGATGACATATTGTAGACGTTTTAAATCTAAGCTGTAAGAGTGAAAACAAAAAAGGATATAATAAACGGGTTCTTTGTTTTTCCCCTTGATGGTACTGACGCTGTGTTTAAGATCCTGATTTCGGGGTAGGCCGAGAATGAAATGAGCTTCTAATATCAGTGGAAATTCAATAAACAAATAAAATCTAGTGGGGCACAAAGTCGTCCTTGGATATTCTAAATGTGCTCTATGTTGAGTCTGGTGTTAAATTCAGTTGACTTTTGTTATCAGTTGTTGCTATTGATAGTGTAACTGTGCTTAATAATTAACGGAAGATGTCCTGTGTTGCCCTCAGGGATTCTGATGGATGGTGGGGCGATGCAAATAGGTAGCGACTGGAGATGGGGAAATAAACTTGAAGATCCAGGAGAAGTATGTAAAATACAACAAAATAAGTGTAATCTAGGTACTTGTTAGCTTACGTTTCAGAACTGAAAGGTTGATTACTGTGTAGTTTCGATGGAATTAGAGAGACTTAGTGGTTTTGGTTAGGTTGGAGCGATGCCCTCGAATTCCCCGTTCACGTAGTTCGGTATTCCCAGGCTGCTCCGAAGTTGCAAGGCTGGCCAGCGCACAGAGCGAAGCTGGCTTTTATGCAGCACCTAGGCCCGTCCCGCACTACGTTTCACAAACTCACGGCCTATGTTCCAAACCACGCTCGGGGCCATCCTCTTTCTACGCCTTGTTTGGCTTCTGTCTGGCCTTGGGGTTGTCTGTGCCGCGCAACGGTTTGTCAGTGGAAAGATCTTCTCTCCAGATCATCCTGCTACGACTCTAGTGCCAACAACCGCTGAGGCCCCTGCCTTTCGAGTTGACACAAAGATAACCTCACAAAAAGATGCTTACAACAATTTGATGTAGATCATGCTCTTTACAGTGTACCATATCAACCTTTATGCAATCCATATATCAGAAAGACTTCTATTTGAAATGCTACCATCTTCATGTTGATCCTTGACCTAGTACTTGATCTTTGATCTTTGGATGATTACATAAGCATATTAACACAGGCTGCATAAAGCATTCCATCACCACTACACCCACAGCGTTCAGCATTGTTAAGGACACGGGCTGGGTTGCTGCAAGTCAACTTTTGGCCAATCAGGGAAGGAATTCAGACATACTTCCCGTGCGTCGACCAATAAAAAGAAATTAACATCGTAGTATCTAATATTTCCGAGAATATTCCAGCTTTGGATCAAAGTCATGTGACCAAATTTACTTCGGCTTTTTAGACCTTGCACGCAAGAGACCGTGAGGTAAGAGTGGATTAGTCAAATCAAGATCTCGGACCTTCTTAGCTCCACAAATAACCAGATTACTTCATCGCCTCAGCGCCCAGAGGTGAGGTACTTCATTAATCATGATAAGAGCTAAAGCAACTTGTGTTCCTCTAAGGGTTTTCAAAAGATTTAACTCAACTTTACCTCCGTCTCTCTCTCAGCTTTTTACAAATCCGCCTGTTAATACCCATCTCACTGTCAACGGTTATGTTAGATCTGTGCGTTCATTAAAGAAAGTTTCCTTCATTGACCTTTCAGATGGTTCAACCCACCAAAGTCTCATGTGTGTTTTGAAACCAGAACAAGCTGCCAATTTGAAGACCGGCCAATCTGTTTCATTGGAAGGGAAATGGATTGAATCCAAAGGTAAGGAACAAGCATATGAATTTAAAACCAATCCTGAAGAATCAAGTGTCAGAATAATAGGCAATGTTCCAGAATCATATCCCTTACAGAAAAAACTACATTCTTTGCAATATCTCAGAACACTACCGACACTGCGTTGGAGAACAACCTATCTCTCTTCCATCTTGAGATTTAGATCTTTTGTTGATTTCAAATTAAACGAATTTTTCCAATCCAGGGCTTTTACCAAGGTTAACCCTCCTATAATAACCAGTTCCGACTGTGAAGGTGCTGGTGAATTATTCCAAGTCGAGTCTAGAAACCTAGAGCTCAGTAAGGAGCCTTTCTTCGGAAAGAATGCATATTTGACTGTTTCCACTCAACTTCATTTAGAATTATTGTCTGCCTCTTTAGGTAACGTTTGGACATTATCACCAGTTTTTAGAGCCGAATCAAGTGACACTAATAGGCATTTAAGTGAATTCTGGATGTTAGAAGCTGAGCTATCTTTTGTCGAAGACGTCAGTCAAATCACCAAGTTCACCGAAGAAATGATCAAATCTATTTTGAAAGATCTTGTTAATGACACAAATGGTGTTGCTTCTAATTTATTAAAATCCCAAAGAAGAACCGAAGGTTTTGAAGAAGTCAATGCTCAACTTCAAGAAAGATGGAACAATTTATTCAACAAATCGTGGGACTCCATCACTTATGATAAAGCCATTCAAACGTTGCTCGACTCCGGCGTTGAATTTAAGATTCCAGTTGACTACAAAGATGGTTTGGCTACGGAACATGAAAAATGGTTGGCTTCCCATTTTGGTGGTCCTTTATTTGTTACTGATTATCCAAAAGAAATTAAACCATTCTACATGAGACTAAATGCTGATGGTAAGACAGTTGCCTGTTTCGATTTGATCGTTCCAGATGTTGGCGAAATCATTGGTGGTTCCTTAAGAGAACATGATTTGGCCAAACTAGAACTAGAAATTGGTAAAAGAGGTATGGCGATTGATGAATTGAAATGGTACACTTCTTTAAGAGAAAATGGTTCCGTTCCACACGGTGGTTTCGGTTTAGGTTTTGAAAGATTACTTTGTTACTTGACTGGGGTTGAAAATATTAGAGACGTTGTTCCTCTACCAAGAGCACATGAAGAATGCCAAACCTAGTCTCTTCCAATGTCGATAATGATTCCTTTTATAAATATAGATATTTAATGATCTTTGTATATAGCACATCTAATAGTTATTAGACGTTTATCTTTCGGATAATTGATTTCCAATTTTATCCTAAACTCATCCAACTTAAGCGTCTTTCAGTCACGTCAGCGAGCCTATGATTTAAAAACATGTTTATATTGAGGTTCTAATATTGATCAAAGATTTCACTATAGGACAATTTTTCGTTTTGTACTTAAGAATAATGAATTAACGAAAAAATAATGAAGGATACGCGGTTCGAACGCGTGCGGACAACGTCCAGTAGATACCTTATTCACTTAAGTCTACCGCCTTAGACCACTCGGCCAACCCTCCGTTTTGATATTTTGTAAACTTCAAACGAATCCTTCACATCTCTTCTGCATGTTGTACCGTCTCTTGTAAACTTTGATAATTCTTATTAAGGGATACAACCAACAACCTACTCTAATCTTGATCATCTACAGGATCCATCTCAAAGTCCGATTATTGGATTGAATGAATTTCCTGGAATTATAGAATTTTTATATATACAAATTTTATTGGAAAGCAATTTTTGAAGTATTAATATATGATTATACGAGGAAAAAAAAATAATAATTCGGGAGCTTCGAATTTCTCTCTTTGGACTACACTTTTATGATTTAAAGGGTGGTAACATTGAAAGTTTAATTTTTGTTAAAGCTCGTATGTCATTATTTTTGTAAATTCAGGCTCTAAACTACATACTCTTTCCAATTAGAAATTCTAGTTCTATGGCAGATTTTATATATAACCAAATCATTCAATATTGTATTGAGAAAAATAGGAGGATTTGATTAAACGGTACAAACTAAAAGGTTTGTTTATAGTTATCTTCAATGGATGTACTCTGAAGATCAAACACCCCAGGAGCCATGAGCCGAAGTCCTTTGTTGGGATAATGTGGCTAGTGATTCATTAGTAAAGACTGTGGGTATGACAACTATGATTGACGAATGAGATAACAAAATGATAAATTAAGAGAAAAGATAAGAACAAATTACTTGAAATTATAAATGTAATATAAGTATTGTGACGAGAGACGTATGTTATCTTTTCTTTCAACGTTCCATATTCGTGAGTGCGAATATTTCCCAAATCGGAAAAACACCGATCAGTCCGGTCCCAGAATGGGTTCACCAACGTCCCACCTTATACATGCTTATATAATTTACACGTGACCGACTTAACAAATTGTTAAAGGGCCACATGCGCAGGAAGAAAAAATCTGATCAATCAAACATAACGCGATGAGTGTAAATAGAACTAAATAAACGATCTATGGATTTTCCTTAAACAGAACAACCTGGAATGTCTGGTACCACGTTAATCAAGAGAAGAAAAGTCACTGAACCTAGCACTGGGGTCACTAAGGCTAAAACTTCTAAAATCTTTTCCCCATTCAGAGTTATCGGTAACGTTTCCAATGACATTCCATTCACTGTTGGTACTTTAGGTGCAACTTTCTACCTTGCCACTTCTGTTGGTAGATCTTTCCAAATTTACGACGCCAACAACTTACACTTATTATTTGTCTCGCAAACTCAAACTGATTCCAAGATTAACGCTTTGGCTGCTCATTTCCATTACGTTTATGCCGCTTACGACAACAAGATCGGTATCTACAAAAGAGGTAGATTGGAACACACGTTGGCTTGTGATACCACTGAATCTCTCAAGAAGGTTTTAGTCTTCGGTGAATACTTACTTGCTGCTACTAAGAACGAAATCTTTGTCTTCAAGAAGGCCAACGACTTGAAGGTTGCTACTGAATTTTACACCAAGTTAACCGTCTCCGAAATCGATGGTGAAATCGTTGACTTGGTTCACCCAGCCACTTACTTGAACAAAATTGCCGTTGCTACTACTTCCAATGTCCTAATCTTCAATATCCACTCCGCCAAATTATTATACACTTCTGCTGGTTTCCCATTCCAAATCACCACCATCGAAACTGCCCCAGCTTTGGATGTTGTCGCTTTAGGTAATGTCAAGGGTGAGGTTATTCTTTACAATTTGAAGAAGGGTAAGGTCTTGCGTACCTTACCAACCGGTACTGAATCTTCTATCACATCTTTATCTTTCAGAACTGATGGCTCTACTCATTTAGCTGTTGGTTTCAACACTGGTGACCTTATGTTTTTCGACTTGGACAAGAAGGCCCGTATCCATATCTTGAAGAATGTTCACAAGGAAGCCTTCGGTGGTGTTACTAAAGTTTCTTTCTTGAACGGTCAACCAATCTTGGTCACCAATGGTGCTGATAACCAATTGAAGGAATACGTTTTCGATCCGTCTTTATCCACCACCAACACATCTATTGTTTCTCCACCACGTCATTTAAGATCCAGAGGTGGTCACTCGGCTCCGCCTTCTTCTATCAAGTTTGTCGATGAAAACTCGCACTTCTTATTGTCCGCTTCTAGAGATCAATCTTTCTGGAGCTTTTCTTTAAGAAAGGATGCTCAATCTCAAGAGTTATCTCAAAGAGCCCATAAGAAATCTGACGGTAAACGTGTCGCTGGTTCCACAGTTAAGGGCAAATACCCTGAGATCATTGACATTGCTATTGAAAACGCTCGTGAAGGTGAATGGGATAATGTCTTGACTGCTCATAAAGATGAAAACTTTGCCAGAACTTGGGACTCAAGAAACAAGAGAGTCGGTAAGCATCAATTGGCTACTATTGATAACGGTAACGTCCAGGCTGTTGCTATCTCCCAATGTGGCAACTTTGGTTTAGTCGGTTCTCAAACCGGTGGTATTGGTGTTTACAACTTACAATCTGGTATCTTAAGAAAGAAATATCAGTTGCACAAGAAGGCTGTTACTGGTATTGCCTTAGATGGTATGAATAGAAAGATGGTTTCTGCTGGTTTGGACGGTATTGTTGGTTTTTACGATTTCTCCAAGTCCAAGTATCTTGGTAAGATCCAGTTACAATCTTCTGTCACTGAATTAGTTTATCACAGATCCTCTGATTTGTTTGCTATGGCTTTAGATGATTTGTCCATCGTTGTCGTTGATGCTGTCACCCAAAAGGTTGTTAGAGTCTTGTGGGGCCACTCTAACCGTATCACCTCTTTAGATTTCTCCCCAGATGGTAGATGGTTGGTTTCTGCTGGCTTAGATTCTACTCTTAGAACTTGGGATTTACCAACTGGTGGTTGTATTGATGGTATTAGGGTTCCTAATGTTGCCACTAGTGTTAAGTTCTCCCCATTAGGTGATTACTTAGCCACTTCTCACGTCAATCAAGTTGGTATCAGCTTGTGGACCAACAGAGCCCAATTCAGAGCCGTTTCTACAAGACATATTGAAGAAGAAGAATTCATCGAGATTGGATTACCAAGCTCTTCCGGTGAAGGTAGTGGTACCATATTGGAAGGTGCGTTCGATGATATGGCTGACCACGATACTTTGTTGAACACATACAAGTCTGTTGCGCAAATCAGCGAAGATTTAATAACTTTGTCATTTGGTCCAAGATCGAAGGCGAACACTTTGTTGAACTTGGAAACTATCAAGCAAAGAAACAAACCAAAGGAGGCTGCAAAGAAACCAACCAATGCTCCATTCTTCTTACAGTTAACCGGTGAAAAAGTTGGTGATGAAGCCTCTGGTAGAGAAGGCAAGTCTGTCATCATGAACAAGGAAGATGAAAGTAACGTCTCGGCCGCTGGTGAAGGTTTGCAATTGAAGCCAGGTCAAAATGCTGCTTTCGAATCCAAATTCACTAGACTTTTAAGAGAAAATGCCAAATCTGGCGACTTCGTTGAATTCTTGAAATTCTTTAGTGTTGCTTCTCCTTCCACTGTTGATTTAGAAATCAAGTCCATCAACTCTATGGAACCATTAACAGAAATGACCAATTTTGTTAAGGCCTTAACTTTTGGTGTCAAAACCAACTTGAACTACGAATTGATGCAAGTATTCTTCCAATTATTTGCCAGAAACCATGGTGATATCTTGTACACTACAAACGATTCTGGATTGAAAATTGCTTTGCAAGAATGGTTCGATCTGAACGAAGGTAAGACTGACTCATTCGATGACTTGATCAAGTACTGTTCTGGTGTTATCAACTTATTAAACACTGCTTAAGTACTTTTATCGTATAGAATATCTTAACCAATTAATATTGTAATATAGATAATAACAAAGGTTGTACAATTATATATTTCACTAAGGGATATAATCCTTCAGTCTTATTGTATTCAATTTCAAGGGCTTTGCTGACTTTTTCTGATCTTCAAAAGTCTTCATACATCCCAAATGAATCAAAATATTGCCAGCTTTTCGGGTTGTCGTTGTTGTTGGGTTGATATAAGCCAGCATGCTATTATTTGTGATATCCAAGGTACAAACATGACATTTCTGAGCATTGTTTACCACTTCGAAAGATTTGGACTCCTGTTCCAGTTTCTCATTTTCTGCGGCGACTATTTCCATATTGTATAGGGCTCTTTTGAGGTTTACTTTGTTGAAAGTACTTCTTTCGTTTCTGAGATATTTGATAAGTACTTGGCTCAACTCTTGAATTTGAAATCTTTCTTTATTGTAGTGGTCAAAAGAATCAAAAATTTCGAATATTTCTAAAAGTGGGATTTGAGCTGGGATTGTATTTGATAATATTGTTAGTGTCTTCACAATGGTTTCCTTGTGACTGGATACCAGTAGCGATTTAATGAAACTGATGAGCGTCTGCTGAACCACACCCTGTGGTTCCTTGGAATACAAATCCAGAATAAATCTGACTGATGCTTCAATGTCATGAAGTTGATTCACTTGGATGTCCAGTACTTCTTCATATCGTTTCAATCTGATTAAAATTTCAACCTGGAAAACATACATTTCGTAAGTTAATTGATTTTGTCTGTTGGTAAAGTATTTGGATAAAATGTGATTTAAATAAAAGTTCCCTGATATCAAAAAATCACGGATCTTAACAAAATATCCTGATTCCTTGGAAAAATCTTCTCTTTCCCAAATGGTCCAATAAATGTCCACAAGTTCGTTACCGAAGAACTGGGACTTATCCTTCAATTCAAAAATTAAGAATTCCAGATACAACCTTTGTAAATCCAAACTGGTTCCCAGCGATTGAAAGAATTCAAAAACGGAAATTCTTTTGAATGTATCACAGTATGGGGAATCTATGAAAACATCAACAGCGTATTTTTCATTCATTTTTATAAGACTTGTAGAATATTTCATGAGTATTGGTAATTCATCATTTCTTAGTCTGTGGAGGTATTTGATAATCTCTGTTGATTCTTTATCTTCAGTGATTGGATGTAACTGGAGAAGTAAATCTAGTGAATCTTCATGTCTTCCTTGTTTAAAATAAAAATCAATCAACTCAGAGTTCATCTCCTTGGACTTCAAAATGCGCACTATAACTTCTGGATCACAATCATTGTCGACTCTTACCAAAGAACCGATCAACCCTTGGTTTATAACAGAATACGTGAGGAATAGTGTTGTATCTATCTTTCTCTTTATCTCATCAATGCTGTATTCTCCACCCTCTGTAAAGAAGTCCATGGTTATAAATCCATCTTCATTAGCAATTGTTTCTTCTCCAGAACTCAATAATTTGGTCAACTTTCTTCTAGAGTCAGACAGGAACTGTGCTAACAGATTTAATGCATTTTTATCATCATCAGATAACGACAGTATTAAGCTGGTTTCCTCTCCGTTGATGAAAGGTGGATATAACTCAATGACTCTCATCGGGGAAGTGATATACTTTGAGAAAATATGGATAGCTTGTGAATATTTCTTCTCTTTTTGAAACAACCTTTTGGCTTTGTTTATCTGAAGTTCTCTGAGCATGAAGAATCTATCGGGGAACGTAGACGTATTGTTATCAAATTGATCTAAAATAGAAATGGCCTTATCAACATCCCAAAGAGCTATCTGTCTCACCATTGTGGTCAATTCAACCATTTCATAAAGTTCAATTTTAGTCTGAGTTATAACAGTGAGGTATTGTCCAGTGGCACTAATGGCTTGAATATTGGAAATCTCAACGAGTTGAAGGTCATGTGTTAAAGATGCAGGGTCTTTAATACCTATATGATTACCCGTTGATAGTATCACAAATGGATCTAGCTGTTGGATTGATCTAGGTGAATTCTCCCATCTGAACCCTTTGATCACTTTTAGATCTTTGGTGATTATCTGGACACTTGTACCTTTGCTGAGAAGTAATTGTTGGTGTGGTATTTCGTTGATATAACAACTTTGACTGAAGATAGAATACTTTGAATTGAAGGGGATCTTCTGAGGAGTAAGCATTGTAGAATGTAATTTCAATGAATAGAAACCTGAATTTGAGGCGAATATCATGATCTTCAAATCTTTAGTGAACTTAAAGGTGATGATCTTCTCATCGGCTTTATATTGTTGTGTCATTTCTAATGATTTAGTGTTGCTAATCCATTGGTAGACTAATACTAGGTTTTTTGTGGAAATGGCAAACTTATCGCCTTTCAAAATATCCAATGCTGTTATATCTTTGAAGGGCAATCTTTCAGATACTTCATTGGTCCTTCTTTCATACACTGAAACCTCATAATCATTATGGGTGATAAGTAAGATATCATCATTTAGACACTGAATTGAGTCAATTGATCCATTGATGACTTGTATTGATGTATGTAATAGCTCAAGGCTATGGTTATAGGTAAACAATGAGCCATCTGTGGTCCCAATTATGATATCCGTCTCGGTTGTCAGTAGGGCGTTGGCAGATGCTTGAACCGTGAGTTGGCTGGATTTCACCTTTCTGATCACCTGGTAATGATCATCACACATGGTTTATGAACTGATGTTTTTATGGTACAAATCTTGCCAAATGTCGTTGGTAGTTCACTATGGAGATATTAGAAGATTATGTTTCTTTATTTCCAAATTCTATTATGTTTAAAATGCTGCATGAAACTCATATGTAGGTCGATAAAAATATATAGTACCAATTAGAAATTATATTACATAATCAACCAAGAAAATTGAAATAGTTTTGCACTCGAACTAATTTGGACAATAATAAGTTCAAAATCAAAATTACTCAAATTTAGCATTTTTGAATTTTTTTGTTAATCCAAGATCTCATACAGATACAATGTTTGGACCTCGTTTATTACGATCCAATGATTTCATTTGAGTTTGAAATACTACTCATGGACGATTAAAATTACAAAAAAAACTGAACGTCCTCAAACATAAAATTGCGGGCTTATATAATCAATTTCCGATTCAGGTAGTCCACTAACTACGCAGGCTAGACCACCAAAGCATTCTCAAGAAAATACGCTGATTTTACTCGCCTTCGACAAATCGGTTCTACCTAAAGAATAAGTTATACCAATAATAGTATTATTAACTGTTGAATATAGTCAGTGTCAAATTTATCTAAGAACAGGAGTCAGATTATTGATATCTACAATTGATACACAGAACCTCAGAACCTCAGAAGACTTAGCGACAGTTCCCCATCTTAATCACATCAAATACCAACTTATTGTTCGCCTCATCTCAAATTAAAACCACAGTAAATTGTTAAAATGTCAGGTGGTATCTTGAAAAATAAGAACGAAATCAATCAAGACGGCCAAAGGATCGCAGAACAATCCACCAAGGAATTCAGAGAACAGGTTCTTAAGAATACTAAGTTGAACTCATTGCTGAAAACAGATGGGACATCATCTGAATCAGTCACTCCGCTGGAAAGAACCAATACAATAGTAAAGGACAATTTTAGCAACCCAGAAAGCAATCCTGCATTAATCTCAGCTTATAACGATCTAAGCGAACAAGATAAGGAAAAGTTGAAATGGGATATCAAGAATTTGAAAGATAATGAAGTGATCCAGAAGAAGATTATTGAAAACATGGGCCAAATGATCGATGAGCCAAAGACTCCATTTCAAGCAGCCCAGGATGCTGAATTAAACGAATATTATAAAGATGATGACGATGAATTGAACAACTTCTCATTAGGTGAACCAGAGTTGAAAGATGACAGGCAAGATGACTTCAGTTTGAATGATACAGAGCATCAGGAGAAGAAGTACTTTGACGGATTGAGAAAACAGAACGATTATCATGAACACTTACCTGAAGTTGTAATGTCTAATAATGAGGAAGACGAAGAAGACGAAGAAGACGAAGAAGAGGAAGCTCCAAAACCAAAGATGTCTTTCGCTGAAATGAGAAAAATGCATTATCATAATGAGCGTGTAATCCCAACACAACCCGAAGAAGATGATGATGACGAGGACGATGAATAAGCTGGAGAGGAATTAATGAAGCACACTATATACCGCTGGGCATCAGATGTTAGTAATTTGGTAAAATCGGTGAAAAGAAAAGTCAACAATTAGGGAAACATTTAGTTGTAAGTAGTTCATATGTTGTTTTTAGAAAAGACGCATCGTTTTAATTCCGAGCCTCGTGGTATATTGCTAGTGTTTGGGGATGTTATAAGCTATAATGTATTCATGTGTATATACGTATGCATTTTTATTTTAAGTGGAGGACCTGCCTCCTGTTACCAACCATAATGCTCTAACATTTTCAACTTTATAATGAACTTACCAAGACAAAGAAGCACAGCCAAGTATAGTATTTGAAATTTGTCGGATCAAAATCATTATTTCTGTTCATCAAATGTATTGAAAATGATTGATATCAGCTTCAAGCGTTTTTCCTGATTCATTGCTACCTTTTTTCAAAAAATCTATCAGCTCCATAAATTCACTATCTTCAGCTTCAGACTCATTGATGATTTCATCTTGCAAACCGCCTATAGTCTTTCGTCTGTTTACCTCTGGTGAGGTATCAGTGGGAATAACGGGGAAAATAAGCCATTTTCTTTTTGGCATTAACAATTAAGATGCAACGTTCAGATCAATGATGCCAGCAGGCGGAGCTGAAGAAAAAAAGGTATTGGCTATCAACGCAGAAGGGGGAAAACTTGTTTTATGATTGAAGTTAGATTATGGGTTCTGAGAAATTGACAGATTTTTTGCTGGTTGAGAAATTACCAGAAACAACAGAGGAATACCTGGCAAAGTAATCAGAATTACTGAAAATAGAATCGGTCGATGAAGCGCTAACTGTGTGAATCGAGCCTCTGTGAGCGGTACTCGTAGCTGGATTTCTTGGAAAAGATGGAAAGTCTTGAAATGAAATAGTGGCCGCTGGAGATGGATGACAGGTTGAGATTGACTATGGTCTTTCATCTGCTGAGACTATTGGATAAGATGGAAATTTGTACTCATTCAACTTGATGTATGTAAAGTCTGTACTTATCATTTTTAGAATACGAACTGCTAACAAAATTGGTGTAACCCATTGAATTGTTGATATCGGAAGGCAGGATGCTTGGAATAGAGTGTTCTTGTAAATTAGCTTGGTGTTGGTAGTATGGTAGTATCCAATGGCGCTTTGCATTATGAAGCGTTCAATAGGGTTGTTTGATATAGATTAAAAAATATTGGTTGACGAAATGATTTTGAATATCTTAAGAGTCAAATACCAGACAGAAAATGATTTAATTTTATATTTTCCCCAATCCACCGTACGTGTTGGCCCTGGTTTTTAAACTCACAATCATATCTGTTAATAGTCAAATACTCAAATTAACGTTTGAACCATCTCAAACTTAATCTGCTTAATCTTGATCTTTCTTTGGTTGGAAATCCAGAGGCTTAACAGTTTCACCTAGCGGCCAAAACTTAAATTTGAATTATTAGGAATACCCTAAAAGTTTTCTTTTCATGGTAATTCATATGTTTGACGTGTTCTAGAAACTGATCAACAATACCTGTAACTAGTTTCAAGGGGAGAATTTCAATCAAGTCGCTGAGGAACTAAAGTTGAGTGCATATTATGGACGGTGGAGATCCATGCCGGCCTATGCGGGTTCGGATAGCTTTGACACAAAAGTGCTAACAGCAAAATGCAAGCCAACATTTTTGGCCAATGTTCTACCCATAGACGCAAAGCTTTAAGATTTTTTTTTAATTTCTTTCGATATTCTTGGTTTAGCAACATGTACTATTACGCACACAAAGTTATAGGAACATTTTCTTCAGAGTAATTGTTTATATAGTACAATTGACCAAGTCGTTTCAGCTGTTTTCATGCTTATGCAACTTCTTCTTAAACTGAAATTTTGTACAAAGTGATCACAACTTACACTTTCTGTAATATTTCAGCAATAAAAAATTCGAGGGAAATAAATTTATGATTCTGCATAAGGTTGGTGGTTGTTAAAATTACACCATACCTATAATATCCTACAAGGCGTGATGTTTTGAGCATGGCGATATCAGTCATTTATGCATACTCACTTGTTTCTTCAATCCAGAAAGTTTTCTATCTGTGAAAATCGGCATAAGACATATGGGGTCCATTCTCTGTAGCTACGTAGTGTAACTTGAACTGCGTGTTCTTATTAATTATACATCTAAACTTACACAATGAAAGCAGAATACTGGACACTCTCCCAATTCAGTAGTAACGTAATTAATCGGAGTCAGTTTTGTTCCAGGTCTCAATTTACTTATTGTAACAACTCGACCTTCTTTGTTCTTATGGTTCAGTGCTCAACTACCTTCAATGCCCTAGATATATCTCACGTACATAACAGGTCTATATTTATATGTTCAATTCTAAACAAGCCAATTCTCTTCTTATTCATGATTATCATTAGCAACTTCCTTATTAGCTAAACTCAATCTTTCCAATACTCTTGTAGTATTATTCAAAGCCTCCTTTGCAGAGTTCCTAGTTGTCTTCTTATCACTATTGGTATATAGAGGATGAAGCAAGTTACCAGCGGCATTAGCACTAGCTAGTTGTGCTGGAACTGGAATCATAGGGGCTGGGAAAGATGGTGTTCCTATCGTTGGTGTTGATTCAGAGGTGCTGGAGGACGAAGTGAGTATGAAATCAGCTTTTCGACGTAATGTTGCGGATGAAGCTGAAGATGGATCATTATGGTTTGCTGTTTCTATGCTTAATGGACGCGAAGTGGCAAGAGCTGAATTTGGCGGAGATTGTGCTATTGTCGGAGATGGTTCATTGGAGCTGGCTTGACTGGCGACCACCTCTTGTTCTTCCAGTTCATCATCGTCATAAATATCAGGTGGTGAGATATATCCTTGTTCTTCAGCAAGTACATTATCTTCATCTTCTGAATTGTTCTGACTGAAATTAGGTTCATCGTGATCGATAGTCTTTTTGAACTTCTTCAACGCAGTGATCCTTTCATAATTCTTTTTGTTGTCCTTAGATAACAAATGAGCAAATGACTTCTGTTGTTCTCTCTTGTTCCAGTTCAAAGTCCGGCTAACACTATCGAAATACTCGGTACCTGATGAGTTGATAGTGGTGAAAGAGTACTTAGAAGCAACAATCTTAATATAATCTCCCTTTTGTAATTCTATTCTTGATCTCCCATCAAAGGCAGCCCAAGCTGTAGATCTGGAATTCTTTGGAACCTTCAATCTCAACTCCATTGAATCTGGAAGTAAGATTGGTCTAAACGATAGTGTATGAGCACAGATCGGTGTCACTGAGATAGCACTAACACCGGGATGGATCAAGGAACCACCGGCACTTAAAGAGTAGGCAGTGGACCCAGTTGGTGTTGAAATGATAATGCCGTCAGCTTGTACCACAGTTAATAAGGAGCCATTACCATACAATTCCAACATGGAGACATAAGGAGACGGTCCTCTATCGACAGTCAACTCGTTCAAGACATGATAAGTGGAAATTTTCTCTTTGTTTGCTCTGTAAACTTCACAAGCTAATCTCATTCTCACGGTTGCCTTGGTACCGCTTTTTAGAATTAGTTGAAGATATTCTCTAAACTGATCAAAATAGAACCCTGTCAAAAACCCCAAAGAGCCCAAATTGAAGGAAATGACAGGGGCTGATGATTCTTGAAATAAGGATGAAACATAAAGAACTGTACCATCACCTCCTAAGGTGATAATCAAATCCAAATCCTTGATCTTAGTAACGCTTTTCTTATTCCAATAGTTAAGACGATCTTGAGCAGAAGGACACTCGTTGATGATTTCCCTAGCTTTGAACTTTTCTGATTTCTCCAATTTATGATCAACATAGACATTCAACTGTGGATAAGTTGATAGTAACCACTGTGCCATTTCTCGTGTGAGATACACCAAGGAATTATCTCTGGCCTTAGTCACGATCAGAAAATTCCTAGTCTTGATCGTGACAGTGATATTCGTTAGAGTTTTGGAGATTTGTCTAACACTATGAAACCCTTCGTTCAATTTCACATGGGATTTAGATTTCTTCAAGTTTTCTGAACTGTCAGTGATCCTTTTAAGCTCACTGATACCATCATTATTTTCATTATCATCTGTATCTATGTCGATATCATTGGAGTCTAAGCAAGGTGACAAATTAAACAGCCTGGATGATTGTGTTGGCGTGGTAGTGGTGAACATCTATTAGTTGTGGTAATATATCGTAAGGTGTTTGATGTGTTGTTGGAAAGTGGCGGCTATTTGAAGATGAAGTGTGAAGAACCCAAAAATCCCGAGCAAGATGAATAAACTGAATATTAATAGTCTGTGGTGATGATGATATCTCAAACCAAGTCAAGGCGATGCCTAAAGAAATAGATACAACTGGTATCTTAAAAGAGGACCAGTTGGGGTTCGTCGATAAAATGTTCAAATGTTTTACAGCTCTTCTTCTGGATGCTCCATCTGCCTCCACTCCAGCCTTCCAAATTCCCAAGCGATTCGTCACTTCCGAAAAAACGGGGTGTTTGTTCATGCGCAGAAGAAGCTGTAAGCTGTATCGTGTGATAAAATTAGGAAACGCAATTGGTTTTACCGTGGAAATATGGCAGAGTGTTTATAAGCACCTTTTGAAGTATTCAAACTGGATTGTATTTTCTAAACAAATATACTTAAATAATACACTATAAATATGGAGATTTAAACCCTTTATATCGATTCAAACTTTTCACGCTTATCTGGAGGATTCCGTTTCATAATGCAATAAGTGTAGTAAAATTGCCTAATCCGTTCCGTGAACGGAAGCTGAATCTTACGGAACAGCTTATCCCAAGAGCGGGTAATTTCAACATCGTGTACAATCGATCGCGTTTCGCGTGGGAATACTTCCGACCGAAATTGGAAGAGCGCTTGACTTTTATAAGGAACAAATCGCAAAACAATATTAATGTAAATCTTATAGTTTTAGAATTTATCTTTTAGTAATATACAAACAATGTGTTTTGAACGGCAGATAGCCAAACAACTATTCGATTTGCTTAACCTTACACTTCCAGTTCTTACCGTCAAGCAATGGCAGAGAAGCACCAAGACACCAACCTAATTCGTTACCGTCGATTGTTTTAGCGGTCTTTAATTCTCTGTGTAATGGAATGTCATAACCAGTATGCAATAAGGCAACTTGGAATGACAAGTCCAAACACCATTGTGGCTCTTCCCTCAATTCCTTGATAGAGCCGTCAATGGCTGATAAAGAGTTGATCCAGGTAGTTTCACCGTTACATACAACCTTAGCTAAATCAGTCAACTCTTGTAAGGTAAATGAGGATGGCATACCTAACGGTTGAGTTCTGTCGTAGAAATAAGAGAAGACGTATAAGTCGGAGGTGTCCTTGAAAGTCTTAACTAGAGAAGGTTGGTGAACACCGTTGAAAGAACATGGCTTTTGAGTACAAGCAGTGTCCTTCTTCAAGATAGATTCAGCCAAGAAACGACATTGAGCACCAGCTGGAGTATCAGTACCCTTAAAGTCAACAGTGTAAGTTTCACCAGATTCTAATTTGACCTTAACATCCTCAGCGACTTCATTTGGTGGGACACATGGAGAGATCAAAGTTGTCTTAGTGGCAGCGCCTTCGGTTAATTTACCTTCTTTCAAGGCAGCTTCAACAATCAAAGAATTAACCTTGTTTCTACCAGCCATTAAGCCATAGCCTAAATGAGAGAATTGATATAAGGTGAAGTCCCTGCTACCGAAGTCAATTTCGTACTTGTGTTCACCATCAGCCATCTTTTCACCATTCTTGAATTCTGGTTCAAAGACAATTTGAGTGGAACCACCACCTAAATCGAAGACGGCCGCAGTTGGTAATTTTTCAGAAGAACCAATGTTACCTAATAGATAGTTAGCAGTGATCCAGGCATAGACACCTTCATCATCACCAGACATGATAGAAACACCATTACCTTCGACGACAGGGAATGGATAGTCGTTTTCCAAATGTTCTCTAACGGCACGAAGAATCTTTTCAGACTTCTCTTCACCTAACAATCTCAACCCAGCAGTGGCCTTAACAGCGACAGGAGTACAAGACTTCTTGTTTTCTGGAACAGATTTCAAGGCAACCTTTAATAATGGATCTAAGGATTTAGCAGCTCCAAGAGTGTCAGAGTCAAAGGAAGATAAACCTGGATTTAACATTTCAAAGACTTCGTTGTTTAATCTTGGTGGAGAGTAACAGACATCAAATTCGTAAATGTGGATACGAGAACCAGTTGAACCAGCATCAATCATGATGACATATTCAGGAGTCTTGGTGCATTCACCAGAAGAAGACTTTCCCTTGGTAGATTGACTTAAACCAGAGTTGTTTTCATCGTCTTCGGATTGAATAGACTTCGAATCGGAGTTGACACCTTCATATGGCTTGTTGGTGTCTTTGATCGCTTCAAAACCGCCCTTGTTGCTAGATACAGAACCAGAACCGACCTTGTCAGCAACAGCCTTTGGAGCTTCTTTCATTGGAGTGTCCTTGTCAACCTTCTTTGGATGGTTATTTTGTTCTTTGTCGTTAGTTGGCTTTGAGATTTCAGAATCTTCGGCATATTGTGGAGAGTTACCAACAGCTTCTTGGCCGTTGGAATCTAAACCAGTGTTTGGATTGGTGGAATCAACTTGACTGGAGGCAGGATACAGGGGATCATTGATCTTCAAAGACGTTTTAACGTTCTCTGAGAGGTTGTTCACCTGTTTTGGTTGTGTGACCAAAAAGACAGTGATGGTGAAAAGCAGCAAGGCTGCTATGATGAAACGGGAGTTTCTCAAAGTTGGTGACATGTTGTTTGCCATCTTTGAAACAATTTGATGTATAGATCAATGGTGATGCAGAAGAGGAAACTAAAAAGATAAGATTTTATCTGACCACAGCTTTCGTCGGCGAGAACTGAATTATGTCCCATTTTCTTTTGGCGTACGTGTAAAGCCCCTGGACTGGCGCGAATTTTCGCCACTTTCGTTTCCTTTTCCGTCTGCATAATGACACTCATTTCGCAATTTGACAGGAAATGCAGTAAGAGAAATTACGAAATTGCAAAATTTGAAGTGAAACTGCCCTAAGAAGAAGATACTAATAGATAGAAACGGATACGTCTGTCAAGCACTGCATTTTATTTTAAACTATTTCCAATATTTCAACGCATGTCACGTAATTCTGATAAGGCAAACACAGTGCTTTTCCGTTTCCAAGAACAACAGGCTGCCAAAGGAGGTTATAAAGATTACAACTCGCTCAAGAGACCAACCAACCCGTTCAAAGTCACTAATCTCAAAGATCTCCAAGGTTTCAAGAAAGTAATTATCCAAGATCTCAATGATAAAATTAACAGAATAAATAATGCGACACTAGGTCTCTCCGGTCATCAGATATTGGACTTAAATAATGATATCAACGAACTTCTTAAGCAGAAATGGAATTATGAGAAACAGATACGGAACCTCAATGGTGCCAGCGATGGATATGTGAATGTCAGCAAAGATACAGCATTGATTAATTCTTTAAAGATAAACGGTGTTAGGTACTTTGGGTTGGCAAAAGAGCTGGAGGATGTCAAGACGCTGAAAAAGGAGATGGATGATTTTAGGAAGGCCAAAGAAGAAGAGGTCAAGAACCAGAAAGACACGAAGCACTTCATCAATGACTTATCGCAAAGAATCAATTATAACTATTTCCACAACGAAGAAGAGGCAGAGAGTCTACAACAAGAGAAGGAGTTAATGAAAAATCAAAGAATACAATTATTGAAGCTATATAAGGCTACTCAAGAGTCAGGTATCACCATCAAGACAGATCTCATAGAAGATATCAGGTTTGATGAAGATGTAGAAACCATCTTGGTCCAGAAACGTAAACAGCAATTACAATCCATGTATAACATTGAGTGAACAAATAAAATAAGAATCTACAATTATAAAGGCAATTTTAGAATATAAATACTTCTTTTCCAATATATACAAAGCTTCTATAATTATTTTTTTGATCTCGTGAAAACATTAATGAATAAACAAATTAAACCAACGACCACACCATGTGGATGATACTGAATATAATAAAACAATAATTTATAATGAGTTTAAGGTGCTTATTTGGTAGCAGAAACTAAGTAAGCAACTAAATCGTTTCTGTCCTTGTCCTTCTTTAAACCACCGAAAGCCATCTTGGTACCTGGAATGTACTTCTTTGGGTTTTCTAAGTAGTCACACATGTTTTGTTCATCCCACTTAACAGCCTTCTTGATGTTGGCGTCAGTGTAAGAGTAACCTGGAGCTTGACCGGATAATCTACCGAAGATACCGTGTAAGTTTGGACCAACCTTGTGTGGACCGTTGGCTTCAACGGTGTGACATTGTAAACATCTGGTCTTGAATAAGGTAGCACCCTTCTTTTCGGAACCCTTCTTGTATGGAGCTGGCATTGTGACTAGTATATGTGTTATAAGAATTTCTAAAATAAAACTATGAGTCTGACTTCTTGCCCTTGAACTGTGGTAATCCCAGGATTTTATTTCATATTTATAAAGAAATCCACACCTGCATGGCTGTTGCAAATGAAAAGTTTTGTTTTGGCCGTATTATGAATTCCCGACGATTCATTGGATAAAATGCATTCGCGCTTTCCGAAAGAGGAAAAGTTAGCAGCACTGTGTCGAATAAATCATAGAATAGCAAGGCCAAAAATTGTGGTTCTTCAAATGGAGTTTTGATCATTATGATTTACTAAATTAGAGCTTTTCAACAGTATACACTGATTGTTTGTCAGATCATATTTCGTGAAGAGCGATATCTCCTGTTTTTTGAAGACTGTTCACAATTTGATTTCAAAATACCAGTCCCCGGAAACCAGATTGAGGTTTGGCGTTAACGTTTACAAAATTGGCGGCGCACGCAGGAAAAAGTACTGTCGGTGATATGTACTCGGAATATGAATCAGTCGGTACCTTTCGGGTTTGATGTATCTTGGTCCTTGGTACTGTAGTATTTAGTCACGTTGCTACAAAGTATTGGTTCATTCAGTATTGGTGCTGGGGGCCTATTGAAACTTTTAAAGACAGTCAATGTTCAGATATCATATAACTCTTTGGAGCAAAGGTCTCTTCCCACCATAAGCAAGAGAATTCGTGCAGCCCATCCACCTTCCAGAAACTTCATAGAAAGAAAAGCCCTGCGGCCGAGGATTCAGTGGGCTTTGCTTATATAATCTTATTCGGTTAACGGCGGGCTCTCTCGTAGCTATGGACACAAATGCTTTTGATCTGTTTGTGCATCTGATCATTACAGATAGCTAATTTCTTAGTTGATGATATGGGCGACTAATAACCATCAAGAACATTTATGCGAGAACCAAAATGGGCTTATGTGATATCTGCAGAACTAATGAATCAAAATACAAATGCTCCAGATGCCTAATACCATACTGTTCTCTTTCTTGTTACAAATCCCCTGAACATAACCATGATGGTGGAATAGGCCCGAGTGAAACCAAACAAACCAATACCCAAGTTCAATCAGCAGCTCCTATAATCACAACCGGAGAAAAATCTTCATTAGATGAATCTTATAAATCAATTCTGAAAAATGTTAACTTTCAATACTATCTAAATCATCCGGTCGTCCAGAAGGAACTGGTCAGAATCAATCAGTTGATACAGTCAGACCATTCGCAAGACTTTGACAAATCAAATGATTATCTTTTGAACCTTAGAAAGTTTGGTAAGAAAGAGAATGTTCTCATAGAAGAGTTTTGTTTGTTGCTCACAGATCTACTAGAGAAAGAACAACAAAAGTTATAACATGTTACGAATAATATATCACTACAAAACTATAATCCAAATTTGAATCGTAGTCCTCGATTCACATGTTTATAAATATGCCTACAATAAATATAGTAGAACCAATAATGCTAACAGATGGTGTATCCGTGTGTAATTTTCCTCATTTTCTTCGCCTTTTTTTCCATCGATAAACCCATAAACCCAACAAATTTCCAATTCAATGACCCAGTTCAAGAATAATTACTCGTTGCATACAACAGGCACCAAAGGCAAAGGTAACATTTCCAATGAAACTTGATTTTGAACAGCTGAATAGTAGTCATTGGCAGCGTTCGTTAGATTGCAGCATTCACAATCGCCTTGGTGTGTTAAACGTTTCGATTTGTGAAGCGATGCAGTATCATATGACTCGTTAGAGTATGGAGCGTCATAAGGTCTCTTTTTAACCTGCAATGTTCTTACAGGAACCTGGGTAAAAGCAGACGCGCTGTATTGCGAATAAGTTGGTGCTGCATTGCTGTTGCAAACGGAAACACTGTATGGATAGCAAGCTTCTGTTGCTGTATGGCTTGAACTTGGGATCATGGTAGATGGTTGGTACTGGTAAGTGGTGGAAAATGATGCTGGTTGGGGTATCGTTTGTTGATTATATGTGAAATTGTGTGAGTAGGTCAAAGAGTTGGAGTATGGTGGTGTAGTAAATGAAGACTCGACAGGGACAGGTTGACGAGTGCAAATGTTTGGTAGGATTGCTTGTGGTTCATAGCTGAACAGAGCGCCAATGTTGTTGATTTCAACCGTTGGAGAGTCTGGAGTTAGAGGGGTGTAGACGTGACGCTTTAACTCGTCAATAAAATCGTTGTATCTTGATTGCTTAAACATAGCGTTCAAGTCGTAATTGAGAGTCTTCAAAAACTTGATCTCTTGGGAAACGATGAACTCTTTGGATAAGTTAGTCAAGTTGATCCACGTTTTCAAGTTAAACGAGTAGTCATCTAGGTATTTATTTGCAATCATCAAAAGCAGAGAAACCTTTCTAAATAACTCGTTGAAGCCTTCTTTCCTTGTGTAAACAGACTGTATGCTCTTAAGATAGAACAAAGCTTGGACAAGTGTGAGGTTGGAGAGACTTGTAAGTTTGCACAAATTGTGTAATTTATTGGTAAAGTCCATAGGAATGCGACAGTCGTTAATCTTTGTGGTACTGATGGCAATCCTGATAAATAAGTCGACATTCATGAAGGATATTTCGTCGCCATTATTTGTACTTGTGTACCCAGATGTGTAGAAGGAAGTTTTAGTCATTTTTGGGTATGTACAACTGATGTAAATTTGTAGACTGTTGAATCCAGGTATTTGTAGGAGAGTGGATAGTGGTGTATATTATGTTGGAAGACAACCATACCAATGGAAATGGGAGTGTAAATAATAAAGTGGCAATCATCAAAGTTTTATATAAATTTTCATGTCTCTTCTATTGATGATGTATGTACCTCTCAAATGGAACGGGATTACAGGAAGATGCCTGTTTGGTTTTGGTATAACGACATGCTCATCCGCGAGCGTCTGAGCTGTCTTGTACAGCTAATTCTGGTTCTTTTTTTCGATCGCAGTGTGCTCCTCCTCATTAATTTCGATCCTTTTTTCCTCCAAATCCTCTTGCCGACATACGCACCCCTTCTGGTTCCAGGTTGACTCGCTGACCGGAAACTTGTCATAACTGGCGCTAGAGAGAAGGAAAAATTACAGGCTAAATAAGCTGCTGTTCTAAGAGAGAAGGAGATTTTAGAAATCTAGTTCCCAATTACAACAAAATTTATAACTCATTCTATAGAGGTTTTAAGATGAATTCGAGTAGTAATATCCTTGTGGGCTGGGTGGGAACCAACGTATAAACTGCTGATGGAAATTGACACAAGCTAGTTGGCGCATTATACGTAAAATTGGAGCCTGCGCGCAGTACATATAGCTCATACGCAGAACCTTGGCTGACTTAAGCTGCAGCAATCCCATTCGGAGACTGCGGCAAAAGCGAAAAATTCTAGGAAGAAAGTTCAAATTTTAGCCTCCCCAAAAAATTTTATGTGACGAGCGGGGCTAGGGAGCAGTGTTCTGGAGCAGCCTTCAAAGTCCCTTATAAGAATTTTGGCTGGATCCGAAGAAAAGATCGGTTTGAATCCCTGGCCTGCATATTTGTGTGTCCCCTGGTTAAAATTCCAGCGCAAGATCATCAATATGCGTCCGCGCTGAACGTAACCCATACATTCAAAGTATCCGTCATACCAGGTTGGTGGTTCGTTTATTCAAATCAAAGGTTGTAAATTCGTGTATTTTTGAGTTCTCAAAGCTAATTTAGCGGAGCTGCTCAGTTATGTAAATAGAAAGAACATCTGGTTAGAACACCTTTTTACCTTTATGAGAATTGCGAAGAAACTCCTTTACTCTTTGCCGGAATTAATTGGCCTTTAGATGTAGGAGTCTTGATATATAAATCATTCATGGGATTCTCAAATCCATGACGAGCGCTAATATGAACCTTATTCCGACTTGTAGCAAGAAATAAATTATGATAGTCTAGCCCGAGTGTCACCTAGAAAAGAACTAGATGAAAAACTGTATATTACAGCTTTAGCAATTGGACAGTATTGAATGATCTTTCTGGTGTGGAGATCCAACGTCCAACAGATAATTGGGTGGAAATTAAGGACAAAAGTTGACGCCCATAGAATTGTCCCTTGAGCTGTATTTCGATCTGCTTCTCTCAGTGTTCAGTACTAGCCGTAAAAAAACATTGCTTTTGCTTCGGTAGTTAAACTCTGTCGGCTCCTTCTAAAGCCCAACGGAGCTAGGAAGAGCACCTATTATTTCTAGGTGGAGGTTGGTTTTTTGAAAAAAAATGCCCTCTCCGGCCTGGATCGTGTGCGGCTCTTGACGAGAGTTTTGAAGGCTGCCGATTCCAAGGTGAAGGTTGGTTTCTGCTTGTTTGAAGTTTGATCGGTTGAAGTGAAAGAAGCTGTGCAATGACTGTTGGTTGTAAGATGTATCAAGTTTTGTTAAGGTGATGGGTGGTGAACGATGAACTCATGGTTATGTTTCAAAAATCATCAACTATTTTATGAAGCGATAAAATGATAGTAGGGAATGTTTCGCCGAGCTTACATTAGGTTATATCATAAGTAACAATCTTTCAATAAGTTACTAGCTATGATCGATGATGGACTCCTGCGCTTCAAAGCCCCAAAATCCAAAAGAAATTAGTGATGTATGGTTTGGGACTTGAGAAATATCCTACATATTGTAACTTTAGAAGGATCGTGAACTATTCATGGCCACACGTAATTGATTCTGTAGAATTTGTGCATTTCAACAAAACTGTGGAACATCTCATGGCTGAACTGTGATAACATGCTTATATACCTAACTGCATTCGATCTTGAGATAGAAACAACTCATATAGCAATTTAAAGGCCAGGAAATTTTGCATTGGCGATACCAGATTGTAAACCTTAGATAACTTGGCTTACGTCTCATAATCGAAAGATATTATAACTAATGGTTCGGTGAGTTGGTAACCTGTGTTTGTAGTGTTGGTCCATCTACCAATGTACGCCGTACAGTACTATTTGTGTGAACAACCAGTTAAGCGCTTTTCGGGATCTAAATATAAACCAAAATGATATTATTATGCACAAATGTTTCAAGTATAAATTAATCGGTTGTTTGTTGACTGAAAGGACATGTTCAGTGCTATATTATCAATAAGGTGCATTGAGCTCCAAACACAAACTATTAGAGCGTGGTTTGATTACTTGGAAAAATGCCGTTTTGGCTTACTTTAACTTTGTTGCAGTTCACTGTAACTCCAGTTGTTGTGACTTGAATTTTTTTCGAAACCAAAAATCCTTTGTATGGAACAAAATCGCTTGAAAGTGTTGTAAGATTTATTCAAGTGCTTTAAGCGCCATAAGCATGATGGCATCTATGCACCAGAAGGAGTGGTTTTGATATCATTTACAAAATGATAGATATGCTAAGTACGTTGAAGGACTTGTCTTCATATAAATTAGAGAACACAGATATTAACGAAGCCGCATTGTTATAATAAATGATCTGGATTCGGTAATGAGTACAACAACTAGACAAATAGTCAGTACTCTTTGACCAATATTCCTTTTTAATTAATGTAAGTTATTTATTCTACACCCTACATCTTTCGTTGATTAATGCCTTGTTCTGTATAACATGAAGAAAGATACAAGATGGATATCCAACCGGTTGTTGTGCTCAATATCCAAAACTTCGCTTGGAAAAAACCTATCCGCGGGATCTGTATATACATCGGTAAGAGCAGTCAATCTGATTGATTTTGACAAATAAATGCCCCGCTAAAATGATATCTTAGAACCACTTTAATAAACAGGACTGTAGTTATCGGGACGGTTCAATTTTCGTCCCAACATCCCCGCTTTTTTCCGTTGCCCGTATATAAGTTCCGAACAACAAAACGGATATAAACTTCGAAGGATTACTCCTGAATTAGCTCCTCCCATACAGGCGAATTGCTACTAATTCCAATTCCCCATATTACATACCTTCATGTCTGTCGTCACGCACGATTACACCAACTTGAAACCATTCCTTCAACATACTGGTAAACTTTCCGAAGGTATCACCTTCAATCAATCAAACAACACTCTACTTTGGGTCGACATCATAAGAGGCCAACTTCACAGAGTGTTCCTTGAAGGAGGTCTTGCTAACAGAACATCTAAATCTCACGAAGTGCATACTTTCCCTAATGAATCCATTGGTGTTATCTATCTTACAGAGGATGATGATTTAGTCTTACTCGGTGGTCAACTTGGTCTTGCCGAATTCAGATTCTCTGCAGCTTTTTTTGACTACAAGATCAGATATGATACCAACACCGTTGTGAATCCAGCTGGTCTGGATGAGTATATTCTTAGATCCAACGACGGTAATGTTGATCCAAATGGTAACATCTGGCAAGGCCTCATGGGTAACTTTAAGATCGGCCCAGTCCCAGAAGGTAAGTTAGTGAAGTTCTCTCCAAATGGTACAACTAAAGAGCAGGATTCTTTGATTCCAAACGGTATTAACTGGTCTCAAGATGGTAAAACTCTATATTGGACCAGTTCTTTAGAGTTCACAATCTACAAATTTGATTACGATGCTGAAACTTCCACTATTTCCAACAAGACTCCATTCATCAACCTCCGAAAGGTGTTCCCAGAACTTGAATCTCCTGAACCGGATGGTTTTATTTTGACCACTGAAGACGAAATCTTTACTGCTGTCTGGTCATCCAGTTCCGTTGTCCATTTCAACAAACAAGGTGAAGTTCTTGAAATCTTCAAATTGCCTACCCCAAGAATCTCATGTGTTAACTTTGGCGAAACAAATGAGCTTTTCATCACTACTGCTAACTTGAACTTAGACAACGACGATGATAACACTGATGCCGAAGATTTTAGTGGGTCCATCTTCAGAATCGTTTTAAAAAAGGGGGAATTCAAAGGTGTTAGAAGACCATCATTAACCAAGGAACAACTACAAAAGCTGTACAGCGGTAATCAATAGATGTCTTTCGTTATTAGTATAATTTAATTGATAAATATTTGATATTGGCTATTTATTACTATCAGAGCCTAGTACAGGTCTCTAATTTTTAGGATCTTGCCAATCCTAGCCGACTGTGTAGAGACAGACTATTTTTGCGGAGTAGTTTGAGAAACATACAAAACCGCGAAACTTGATCTCATTCTTTCCAAATCTAGAACCTCGTGGCCTTGCAGTTTCCTTTTTGGTACAAACTGAAATAGGAAAGAAACGTCGACTTTTTTGATGGCGGTCGCGCAATTTTCATGAAAATTTTTCAAAGTATGTGAACCGATGCCTGCATGATGGCCCCTAGCGCTGAAAGTGCTCCTTCTAGCACCTGCGGTTGATGTCTGGCTAGAAACCGACGCTCCCTGCCTAGCTATTTTTCCAGAAGGAAAATGTTCTTCCTAGGTTAAAAAGAGAATGCCGTATCAGTCTTTCCTTTGTTTCTTTCTGCGAGAACTTTGCATGCGTTGCCGAAAAAAAATTGCATGAAAAAAAAAAATAAACAGATATGGAAAGCAGAGTGGCGGGTTAGAAGTAAAATGTTTGCAGCCTTTTAAACCTTTTAACTTCCTTTTAGGATCTTTCAAATTCTGTATTAATCGACTTTTCCAGTTAATATCCAAGATGTCTGACTTAGCTAACGATTTACAAAATCTCAACATCAACGGCGGTAGCGGCCAACAACAACAAGGTGCTCCTCGTCGTTCCTATGTTCCTCCTCACATCAGATCCTTACCAAACGATCAACAACAATCCTACAGATCCAACTACAACAACGGTGGTAACTTCGGTGGTGACTTCGGTAGATCTAACTACAACGACAACAGAGGTTACAACAACGGTGGTAACTTCGGTGGCTACGGTCAAAGAAGATACAACAACGGTCCAAGAGGGGGCAATTTTGGTGGTAACTCCTATGGTAACAACAGAGGCTTCAACAACAGAGGTTCAGGCGGTTACCAAAGAAATGGTCAAGGTAGATTCACTGACGGTAAGCATGTTCCAGCTGCCAGAAATCCAGCTGTTGAAAAGGAGTTATTCGGTGAAGCTGACGATCCAAAGTTCCAATCCTCTGGTATCAACTTCGACAATTACGATGAAATCCCAGTCGAAGCTACTGGTAACGATGTTCCAGAACCAATCTCCACCTTCACTTCTCCACCATTAGAAGCCTTGTTACTAGAAAACATTGAATTAGCTCGTTTCACCAAGCCAACTCCAGTCCAAAAGTACTCCGTTCCAATTGTTGCTGCTGGTCGTGATTTAATGGCCTGTGCTCAAACTGGTTCTGGTAAGACTGGTGGTTTCTTATTCCCAATCTTATCTCAATCTTTCATCAACGGTCCTTCTCCAGTTCCTGCTCCAACCACCCAATTCTCCAGAAACAAGGCCTACCCAACCGCTTTAGTCTTAGCCCCAACCAGAGAATTGGTTTCTCAAATCTACGATGAAGCCAAGAAGTTCACCTACAGATCCTGGGTCCGTCCAACTGTTGCTTACGGTGGTGCTGATATCGGTTCCCAAATCAGAGAAATTGAACGTGGTTGTGACTTGCTAGTTGCCACTCCAGGTCGTTTATCTGATTTATTAGAGCGTGGTAAGATCTCCTTAGCCAACATCAAGTACTTGGTCTTAGATGAAGCTGACAGAATGTTAGATATGGGTTTTGAACCTCAAATCAGACAAATTGTGCAAGGTTGTGACATGCCAGACGTTGAAAACCGTCAAACTTTATTGTTCTCTGCCACCTTCCCAAAGGATATCCAAATGTTGGCCACTGACTTCTTAAAGGACTACATCTTCTTAAGTGTTGGTAAGGTTGGTTCCACCTCTGAAAACATTACCCAAAAGGTCTTATACGTTGAAGAAGATGAAAAGAAGTCTGTCTTATTGGACATCTTATCTTCTGAAGAAAACGGTTTGACTTTGATCTTCGTTGAAACCAAGAGATTAGCCGATTTGTTATCCAACTTCTTGATCACCCAAGGCTTCCCTGCTACTTCTATCCACGGTGACCGTTCTCAAAGTGAAAGAGAACGTGCCTTGGAATTCTTCAGATCCGGTAAGGCTCCAATCTTAGTTGCCACTGCCGTCGCTGCCAGAGGTTTAGATATTCCAAACGTTACCCACGTCATCAACTACGATTTGCCATCTGATATTGACGACTACGTCCACAGAATTGGTCGTACTGGTCGTGCTGGTAACACCGGTGTTGCTACCGCTTTCTTCAACAGAGGTAACAAGAACGTTGTCAAGGAATTGGTCGAAATCTTAACTGAAGCCAAGCAAGAACTTCCATCCTTCTTAACTTCTATTGCTAGAGAATCTTCCCGTGGTGGTTCCTCCCGTGGTGGCCGTGGAGGTAGAACTCAAAACAGAGATTTCCGTCGTGGTGGTTACGGTAACTCCAACGCTGGTGGCTCCTTCGGTGGCTACGGTAACAACGCCAACGCTGGTGGTTCTTCCTTTGGTGGATACTCTAATGCTGGTGCTCGCCAAGGTGGTTACTCCAACAACAACAACTACGGTAACCAATCTTCTTCTGCTAACTCCTGGTGGTAAGCGTAGTGCTAGTTTCTATTAACTGGTACTTTGTTTTTGTTATTTTTTGTTTTCGAAGTTTGTCTTTTTTAATTGTTTTTTTATTATTGTCAAAGAGGATGCACACACACAATTTCAAATGTCTTAAATTCGCATATGTTTCGAGTTGTTGTTTTATTCAAGGGGGTGAGGGGTTTTATTATGGTGTTTTTTCTTATTCATAAGATTCTTTGGTTCTTTCTTCATTACTAGCATGGTTTTTCACCTTATCATTATCATCATCATTTATTTTTTGGGTTTTTTCTTTTCCGTTTCCACGTCGTTATACAATATCCTTGATCAGCAGGTTTGAGAAAGGGAAAAGAAAGGAAGATGGTCAACTTGTCGGGCATAGATATATGCTGGGTTGACTACAGTTTATTCATTTTTACAACAAGATTTGTTTTAGTCACTGCCATTTTATTACATTATAGAAAAGAAAGAAAGTGAAGGAAAATAGAAAGAAAGAATGGAAATATTAGAAAGAATTTGGTTCGTTGTTTTGTTTTATTTTATTTTATTTTTGGTTTCTTTTTTTCTGCATTAAGAAATTCGTCATCATCTGGAGCTGTTTTATTACTGCCGCAGTCACTTATTTTTCATGCGTTTGTTTGTTTGTTGTTTGGTTTGTTTTTGATTTTTATGATTCTTGAACTCTTTCTGTTTGAGTTACTATGAAAGTCTACTTCAAGGGGGAATTTAGACATTTACTGGGAAATTATTCTATTAATACTTAATTAATATCGTGCATCGTTTATCTGTATACTAGTTTATATTTGAATTTTAATTCAAGGTCATTATTGTTCTTAAGTTATCCCGGTTGTTTCAAATATTTTACGGCTGCCTAAGTTCTATTAATCACGTTGTTGCGCTGCAATTATTGTTCGATAAAACTTCAGTAAATATATTGAGAATACAAAGGTAAACGCTAGTTAGTCTCGACTATTCTTGGAACAACTAGTTATTACTACTTGGAAGCAGTGGATCAACACCAAAATTTCAAGACTTTCTTCGGCAGGGACATACTCTGATGTCTGATCTTATCTTCTTTATTCTCTCGAGCTAATAAGTCAGGATGGTAGATCTCTCTATTAGCATCCAAGTCGATTGTTCTTGGGTCATTGCAGAACCAGTTCGTCTTTTTACCTCTGATCAAGTTGTATACTTTGTGTCCTAAGAATAACATCAAGAAAGTAAAGAAGCCCATGTAATTTTGGAAGAAGTTTTTGACGTCCGCCTTGCCATCGTTATTCAATGGAAACAAAGAGACCCAGAAATGAACACAGAGAAAGAAGATGTTGAGAGCGAGGGCAACGTAAGAACCATAAACGTCCAAGGGAGATTTGTAACCCAAAGTGTCTCTGTCAAGCCCTTGAGCTTTACAAGCCCTGATGAAGCAAATATGACTCAAGTTGATAGAAATCCATGTGAAAATAGTAGCCAAACCCGAAAGAGATAACAACCAAACGAAAATCGATTCTTGGTCTTCGTATGCGGCAATGAAACTAAAGAGACCAAAAGTTGCTGAAACGAGCATTGCCCTTAATGGACGGCCATGTTTATCCTTGTAGTTGAAATACTTGAAGTTCAAACCTTGTTCAGATAAAGCATTGAAGGTGTTTGAAGATGAATAAAGAGCGGAGTTGCCAACAGAGACGACAGCAATACAAATAATAGCGTTAATAACGTGTCCAAGAGCCGGGACACCAGAATAATCACAAGCTAGGACAAAGGGTGAGACAGGTGCTGAATTCTTTTCTTTTTCTGCACCCATCAAATCTGGAGAGTTGTAGGGAACCAAAAACCCAATGACAATAACTGTAGCCAAGTAAAAGAAAACAAGACGGTAGCTGACAAGCTTCACAGCTTTAGGGATGGCTTTTCTAGGTTCTCTTTGATCTGGAGCGGTCAAAGCCAAGAATTCAGTACCACCCAAAGAAAAGGCGAAAGTGACAAAACAGAGACAAATACCTTTAAACCCATTAGCAAACATACCAGGGTCATAATAATATTCAGCATTGTGTTTGACGTGAGTAGGACCTCCACCAGATATGAAAACGAAACCGGCAATGAGGAAAGTTACCATCATTAAGATTTTAGCTGACCCACAAACTTTTTCAAAAGTGGAATAACCTCTAGCACCAAAGATGAAATTTACACCATAAACCAAAACCAAGAAACTGGAAACAAACACATCAGAATTGACATCAGGAAGCCAGTACTTAATTGTCATGGCTGCAGTGACCATCTCAAGAGGCAAAACGGTAAACCAATTGATAGCATAACCCCAAGCGACTGCAAACCCAAAAGAAGGGTCAACAAGATGAATAGTATAAGCGTTAAAACCACCATTCATCCCGCTGTAAGAAACAGACAATTCACCGGCACCAAGAATAGTCAAGAGGACGGTGAATGCAGCAATAATCATTGCAATGATAATACCTAATGGACCACCATTGTTCAATGCTTTACCCGAACCAACCAACAACCCGGTACCTAAACCAGTAGCCAAGGCAATGAAGAGAACATCAGTGTTACTCATTTTCTTCTTGTTTGATTTCAAGGATTTCAATTCTTCAGGAGAGGCTCTTTGGAAAGAAGCGAGAAGCCTACCAAATTTTGGTTTGGCGGCTTCGGCAACAGCATTTTGAATGACGACACCATTCTCAACTGTTTCAGTGGATGATTCAACAGAGTTGATACCTGTTTCTTTCTTGATCTCTTCCATAGAAGATTCGATATCTTTTTCAAATGCATCCTTTTTGGTAAAATTTGTGAACGACATTGGTTGTGTTGATGTGAGAGGCGATGTTGACTGATAATTCCAACTTCTTTCTTTCTGTCTTCAGTTAGTCAGATGAGTTAAGAAAAGGTCAAAATTTATGAAATTGTGATTATCTCTATAGAAATTCAACAGACAAAAAATCAATTGAATTTATAAAGACCTCCATAAGAACCACACAATCCGGTCTGGGTTCATTTCAAGTGTGGAGGTGCTCAGATTAACTTTTAATTTATCAACCAACCAATCTATGATCTGACTTGGTCAAAAACTGATCGTCCATTGTGGTCATGCACGCGACAGTTCGAACATCCACTCATATGGTGAAATGATTGTCTTGCGGAAGAGGCATTAACCCTGGTGTTATTTGGGTGCAGAGGTTATACCAAATTTATAAATTTTGGGTTAACTAATGGAAGGTCACCAGAAGTCCCTTTGACTTGTTCTTCCTTGTGGCACAGCATTGGTAAACTAGTATTCTGCCGAATTGCTAATATTGAATATCACTTGATTGAGATAATCCATCATTTCCTAATCTTCGTTTAGTATTGCTGACTTGGCCGTTAGTTGTTATTTCCTCAGCCTATGATAAACTCAGTTGACGAGGAACGATGAAAGTTCTTTGTTGATCAATTATACGATCTTCAGTAGCGCGAAAGGGCCCAAAAGAAGGTTCATTCCCCGCAAGAGTCAATCCGTTTTGGCTCTAATATTTGCCGGTTTCCTTCGGCTTAATAATTTCAAATCCTATTCAAATTTTAAGTTTAAATACTTCATGAGGGGTGGCCAATCTTTGAACTTTTTCCTCTTTTGCGCTCTTGAAAATGGCCTTTTGTCTCGCTCATCCATAAATGACCCACAAGTTAGGGGAATAATTTAGGGAATAAAACACATTTTAAAAAATGTTCGGACAAAAATACATCTGACGTAAGATGCATGTTGGTGGCTGTTTTTCACTAAACCACCAGTCAAATTTAATAATATTCCGGATGCAGGATGATGGAACACTATTCAGATACCCACAATCAGCTTTATTTTCATTAGTTTCACTAGTCTAAGATGATATAGCAATACAAAATATTCGTCTTTTCAGCGAGTTTTCTTCTAATTTCCCTAGATGGTTCTTCAAACTTTCTACCACTGAGGTACTCGACCAGTGTTAAAGTGGAGTTACGGAGTAACTGGCGGTAGAGTCTCTGGTGGATCAGGAAATCCCCGCGATCTGAGACATCAGAGTTCAAGATGCGCAAAACAGAGCTTTTTGTCGCATGCGTGAACTATCATATACCAGACAAAGGAGATTTAAAGATAAATCATTAAAAACTCCTCCATGAAGTGCCACCATATCTCATATCCCTTTGAATGGGTTATAAATTGCTTTCACATGCTTTGTTGCGTTGTTTGTGGTCATCCTTAAGGGCTAGAAATCCACTCTCATGAGATCTGGAAAGCTCTCATATATCGATCAACCTTCACGGCGCTCTTTTGTCTTACCTTGAGAAGTAATTCCAAAAGCTTCAGAGCCTTCCAAAAGTATAAATACCAATTGAGCTTCTCAGTTTTCTTCCTCTAACTCCTAACCACTCTCAGCTCATTCTTTCTGCACATCGTATTCATTTTTGTTTCAACATTCAAACCAAAATGCCAGCATCTAGTAACGAAGAAATTCCTTTAAAAGATATCAAAGACAACACAAAAGTTGTCACTACTGCCAAGGTTACCGCTGATAGTGACTCTGTCAACAGTGGCCAATTCGAAAACGTCAACGCTGTTGCTCTGAAGAAGAATGGATGGCAAAACTTCTGTGATTCTTTTCGCCAAGCTCAAGTCTCTGTCAACCCATCGGAAGGTGGGGTTCCTGACACTGACTTAGAGTCTGGTGAACAGACATCTGAGAAAAGCAAAATAGGTACTCTTGCTTCGAACTTCATTGCCTTGGGTGGTGGTTTAGGTACCGGTTTGTTGGTTGGTACTGGTATGGCACTTTCTATCGCTGGTCCACTTGGCTTGCTCATCGCTAATACGTTAACCAGTGTTATGATCATTTTAACTTTGATGGGTGCCGGTGAGTTGGCTATTTCTTATCCAACTTTGGCTGGTGGTTTTAATGCCTACCCTTCTATTCTTGTCGATCCTTCCTTGGCATTTTCCCTTGCTTGGGGTTACTGTATCAATTGGCTTTTAGTTCTACCTCTTGAAATGGTTACAGCTAGTATGACCATCAAGTACTGGAATAATACCATCAGCCCAGCTGTCTTCATCACTATATTTTTGATCCTCATCTACGCCATGAATTTCATTTTTGGTGCTAAAGGTTACTCCACTATTGAACTTGGTTTCTGTACTTTCAAGATTTTGATGTTCAGTTCTTTCATTGTCATCAGTGCTATGGCTCTTGCTGGACGCTTTCCCAAAAACGAACACATCGGTATTCAATTGTACTCTAAGCCAGGATGTTTCGCCAACGGCTTCAAGGGTATTTGTGCTTGTTTCGTCACCTCTGCTTTCTCATTAGGTGGTACTGAGGCTATGGTCTTGACTGCTGCTGATCAAAAGAACCCAATAAAGGCTATTCCAAAGGCTCTTAAGTTTGTCGGCTACAGAGTCACCATCTTTTACATCCTTGCTGTCGTTCTTCTCGGTCTTATGATTGCATATGACTCCCCAGCTTTGATGGGTTCAAGCCACTCTTCCAACTCAGCACCAGTTTCTCCTTTCGTCTTGGCTGTCTCTGCTACTGGTCTTAATTTTTTCAACCACATTTACAACACCATCATCCTTTGTGCTGTTGTTTCTGTTGGTAATGCTGCTTTTTACGCTTCGTCTCGTACCCTTCACTCTCTTGCTGTTCAAGGTTACAACTTTAAGTGTTTTACTTATCAGGACAGAGCCAACAGACCTTTGGTCGCTATGGTCGCCACTGCTTTCGTTGGTCTTTTCAGTTACATTGCTTGTTACGAAGACCAAGAAAAAATCTTCACCTGGTTGTTGTCTTTGTCTGGTATGTCCACTATCTTCACCTGGATGTCTATCAATATCAGTCACATCTGTTTCTATAGAGCCTTAAAGGCTCAGGGTGTCAACAGAAACACTTTGGGTTATAGAGCACCATTTGGTATCATCGGTTCATACATTTCCTTGATCTTTTACTTCTTTGTTTGTGTTGTCTACTTCTGGACTGCTTTGTTCCCAATTGGTTATGATGGTAAACCAGATTTTATCAACTTTTTCCAAAATTACATGGGTCTCTTTACGTTTTTGGCTCTTTACCTTATTCACAAGATTTTTAGAGCTGTTACTAAGAAGAAGTTCATTCTCTTCTATATCCCACCAAGAGATGTTGATTTGAATGTTGAAAGAAAGATCAACGAAAGGGAAGAGTTGGACAGGGGAGATGAAGAAACTAAGGAGGAGTTCAAAAACCTTCCATTCTACAAAAAGATCATCGATTGGCTTTTTTAAAACATTTTTTTGTTTTATTTTCATTTCTTTTTTATTGTATTTTAGCATGGTTTATTTTATAGCTATATTAGATTTTTATGTGTTTATGATTTTTTGCATTTTAATTCATGTTTGGTTTTTTAACGTTTTTTCAAAGATTTAAAACTGTTAATATCAAACTAGTTCAAACTTAGCTGCTTTGACAAAATATAGCACGTAGGTGTAACAAATTTGTATTCACAGCAGCGGCAACTGTTTTCACAGGTTATTGGTTTACCCTATGCTATGACTTAATGAGAAATCAGTTAGTTGAAGTTACGTGAATAACGATATAAAATTTTTCTCTTCTTTCAGTTTCTTTTTTTTTGATGTTGACATTTACTATATAATTAATACCTCGAAGAATTATGTTCCTATGAAAAATAAGTATTTTGGTTTTACTTCTCTTTGTGTTAGCTACGGCAAACATTGAAGAACCAGATTGGTTTCCTTCAATCGTATTCACACCTCTTGAACTGGACCCGACTTAGGGGTTGTTAAATTAAAACCCAGTAATTTAAGTTTTTAATCAGTGACTTGTACAAACTAGGGGTTTTCGTTTTTCTACTAGAATTGGAGTGGCGATAAAGGAACAAAAGATTTACATTATATGTTATTTATTTTGTTCTTTAAAGCCTGGTACAGAATTTTGATTAAAACTTTTCGAAAAGAAAAAAGCTGCAAATAATTCTTACAGGGTTGGTCAAGATTATTTTTGAACAGTCTTCAGATATAGTAAATCTCTCTCACAATTGTCAGATTGAAATGATATATAATTTTGTTGATAAGGTGGAACCATATAGTAGTTAGTACTAGTATCGCAAGTCACAATTTTTTTGTTCAAGTCTAAGCTCTACATTAAACGAAAATTCAAATTTAATGTTGGTCCTAATATCAGATATCAGATATAGAAAATTTCAAAACTGTTTATACTCTTATAGGATCAAATTGGATTTTGCGAAAAAACAAAATACAGTCAGTTTTTTCTTGGTTTTTTGTCGAACTTTTTTTTATAGTACTATCATAAGAAAGAAAACTCTGGGTACTATTTGAATTTTAGTATATTTTGGAAGATTTGCTATTGAAGCATAAAGATCGAAGAACTACAGAAAGAGTTTTATAGCAGAACAGCTGATGTTTATTCAGATCTGTAGATGTGACTAGCGGAGGCTTGGTTTGTAGCGAACACCAAGGTTTCAGCAATAACAGCGTTTTGTCTTCTGGAAGTGGCATACACGATCAAGTCAGAAATATCCTTTGCGACCAGTGGTTCGGTACCCTTGTAGACGTTCTTGGCAGCAGCGGCATCACCTCTGAAACGAACATTAGAGAACTCAGTTTCAACATTACCAGGGTCAATTTCGATAACTCTGATCTTGGTGTCAATCAATTCTTTTCTCAATGAATGGGAGAAAGATCTTAAGGCAGCTTTAGTAGCACAGTAGATACCACCACCTGGGTAAGGATCTCTACCAGCAATAGACCCTAGTTGAACAATATCACCAGAGTTTTTAGCCTTGAAGATTTGAAGGGCTCTTTGGGCAACAGAAATCATACCTAAAACATTGACATCGAACATACCAGTGATATCTTCTTGCTTGATGTTACCAATCTTGTCAACACCCAAGGCCTTACCAGAGTTATTGATCAAAATATCAATATCTTTGAAATCTTCTGGAATAGTATCGAAAAATTCGTCAATGGCCTTGAAGTCGGAGACGTCCAATTGTTTAACCAAAACCTTGATTTCGGACCATTGTTCTTCTAATTCCTTTTTAAGTTCTTCTAGCTTGTCTAATCTTCTTGCTGTGAGAAGAAGCTTGATTTGACCATTTGAAGCTTCAGCATAGTCTTTGGCAGTTTGTTGACCGATACCAGAAGAGGCACCTGTGATTAAAATGATTTTGTTCTGGAGTCTTTTGGCAGCTTCTGGACCGTGTGACATTGTGCTTATGATTTTTTATTTAGTTCAAGTGTTGAGAAATAGTTGATTATGGACTGTTGTGAATCATGAGTGTTGTGGCTTTATGCTCGCTTTTATACAACGAGCACTTAGCAGAGGTTGGACGCCTCTAGTAGTTTATCAAAGCTCCAAAACAATGGGGATCGTTTCCCGTCGTCCGTCCTAATCTTCGGCAGCGCGGAATCTATCATATCAACATTTCCCTCTATAAAAATATTCACGGGAGCCAACTAGAGCATGGGCCTTGATATTTTTGTTACTAAAGAGAATCAATATCTTTTAGTAAGTAGTTACAACTTCATCGATCACTAGCTAGATATGGTTGATTTTCAATTTGCGCGTCGAATTGTCAAGCAAATGCTTATATAAAAAACCCAATCTCCAATAACAGGCCTGCTGACTGATTGCAGAAGCAACGCAGAGTTATCTTTTGCTAATTCAAAAAGTTTAAGTTCAATGTCCACAAAGGGTGGGCCTCGGAGCAATTTCATAATGTTTGAACAAACCTGAACTCATCCAAAGTTTCTTGCAAACATATATTGAGGACTTGGTCTTGGTTTTTGAACTAGACGGAAAGGCCCGGGTAGAAGTAGTCAATTCAACGGCTGTTTTCGTCGCGCCAAAGCATGGGTGGATTGGATTCTTTCGGCGAGTTCAACAGAAGTGCGCGGGTTTAAGCCCTTTTTTTCTAATGGTGCCTAACGAACGAAAAACTCAAAAGATTTTCCATATAGATGGAAAGCGAAAAAAGAAAGGAAACAATAAGGGTTGATACACCAAAATAAAGGTTGCCTGTTTACACGCCAAACGAATTCTTAAAATTTCAAGACATAACCTTCACTTTGGTAGGACCAGCTAATTGTTATTTTTTGGGTCTAGAAAAATTCACTGCTTAAAACTAGACCAACAAAAAAAAGCAAGGGTGAAGCAGAAAAGAGAAGGAAGATAGATCCCCAACACATTTCCATATTTGAGCATTCCTTTCCATAATTACCAGCATATTTTACACCACCATTATTACAATTCTTATAACTAAACATCAACTCATATTCTAGTCCTAAAATTTCTAAAATGCCTCCATTATCCACAGATAAGGAAGATTTAAGCTCCACCTCTGCTGAGCAGCTCTTCAGCAAAATAGATATCAACAACCAAGGTAAAATCGATCTTCCCACATTGACTAAGGCATTTCGTACAACCAATCATCCTCTACACGACAATGAAGAAGCCATCAAACTTTTATTCAAGACTTTGGATTCCAAGAACGATAACTCCATCGACTATGAAGAGTTCAAAGACTACATATCAAGAGCAGAAGCCCAGATCAAGGAAGGTTTCCACAAATTAGATAGTGATAAAGATGGTAAAATTCCAATTCAAGATTTGAAGAAGTATCTACATACAGATGATGACAAGATTGTACGTGACTTTGTTCAATTCATGAACGAGAACAACACCGATAACAAACAGACCAACAGTTACATCACCTACGACCAATGGAGAAAGTTCCTTCTATTTGTCCCAAGAGTCAATGGCTCCAGGCTAAGAACAGCATATGAATATTTTTATAACAATAATGATGTCGATTTAAACTCAGAAGGTGATATAACCGTGGTGAACGAATTCCTAAACGGTGTTGGGTTCTTCCTTGCAGGTGGGTTAAGTGGTGTCGTCTCTAGAACATGTACGGCTCCATTTGATAGAATCAAAGTATTCCTTATTGCAAGATCAGATTTATCATCCACGATATTAAATAACAAGGCCTCCTTGGCTCAAAAGCATGTTGGAGGTCAGGTACCAGTGGACAAGATCAAATCTCCTATTGTCAAAGCCGCCACAACTATTTACAGATCCGGTGGTTTAAGAGCCTTTTACGTTGGTAACGGGTTGAATGTTGTCAAAGTATTCCCAGAATCTGCAATGAAGTTTGGTTCATTTGAAGCTGTGAAGAGAATCTTTGCCAGAATTGAAGGTGTTGATGATACAACCAAGTTATCTAAGGTATCCACATATATCGCAGGTGGTTTAGGTGGTGTTTTTTCCCAGTTCACTGTTTATCCGATCGACACATTGAAATATCGTGTCCAATGTGCACCATTGGATTACAAAAAGAAGTTTGGTGGCAGCAATTTATTGGTAGAGACTGCCAAGCAGATTTACAGAGAAGGTGGGTTGAAGTTGTTCTACAGAGGTGTGTTTGTTGGTGTCACCGGTATCTTTCCATATGCTGCACTAGATTTAGGTACTTTTACCTTGATGAAGAAATGGTTTATTAACCGCGAGGCCAAATTAAAGAACTGCAGACCGGAAGATGTTCAATTGAGTAATTTGATTGTGTTACCAATGGGTGCTTTCTCTGGTACTGTTGGTTCTACAATTGTCTATCCAATCAACTTGTTGAGAACAAGATTACAAGCACAAGGTACATATGCTCATCCATACAGATACGACGGTTTCAGAGATGTCTTAAGGCAGACCATCCAGAGAGAAGGTTACCAAGGTTTATTCAAGGGGTTGGTACCAAATTTGGCCAAAGTTTGTCCTGCTGTTTCCATCAGTTATTTGATGTACGAAAACTTGAAAAGATTAATGAATTTGGAATAGAGAAAGAAATAGAAAGAGAAGAAAAGGGTTCACATTAGGGTTTCATGTGTGGGTACATAAAACAAAATTACATATTTATACATAAGCATCACCACATCATATTACATATCATTAAGTGCTCATTAAAATGGAAGCATTGAAATTAATTTTATAACGAAAGTCTTAATTATCTTGTTCGAAAACAGCAATCGACGGAAACACAACCATTGGTCCAACGTCAATTGGCGTAACAGAAATACTCGTACTTTTAACGTCATGTTTTGAGGAGTTCATAAGTTTAGTAGAAGATCTCTTTTCAGGGGAAGACAATGATTTATCCAAAATCCAGTTACTATTCATCATTGAATCACTTTCAAGACTAACAGAGAACTTGCACACCCCATCAGGTTTTTTCAATGATCGTACTTTCAACATGAAAGAATATAGACTCGATCGGAGATCATTTAGCACATCATTCCAAGTAAGATCTTCATCATCAACCTGCTTCTCCAAATTTGAGTAAGAATAATCATTATGTATTTCATGAAGGAATTCACTTAGATTCAAATGATAGGTTTCCTTAGTCCTTTCTTTTTGATCCTTGAGATTGATCTGATAGACTCTCAAAGTGATCACCTTGACTCTTTCAAATTCATCAAAGATATCCTCAATAAGATACTTAACCCACGCATTGAGAGCTGGATGTCTACCAACAAATACTTCTAAATCAAAAATTTTTCTTTTGGTGAAGTTTGTGGAAGGGTAGATGTTTCTTTCAAGGAAGATGATATTGATCCATGCCTTGATATATAATTGCAAGTGATAAAGAATATTGTGGAGATTTATTGGATAATCATTTGTTAATTGCGATTTCACTGGTTCTTTGATCTTAACCATCTCATCGTACAGCTCGATTGATTGGACACAGAAAAATAGCAAGTATATCATCTGAATTATAACTTCCATCGTTCAGCTTCCAACTTTCAACTCTGTGTTGAATTTCAAACAAATGATACTCGTTGCCAAAAAAAAACTATCGAAAATGTCCCATTTTGGAAACTAATTAAAATATCTTGAGCTCTGTGGACAACTTCTGTCTTTCCCTTGTATAGACTAGAGCGCCTTGGCGCAGTGGAAGCGCGCAGGGCTCATAACCCTGATGTCCTCGGATCGAAACCGAGAGGCGCTAGTTTTTTTGAACCTAAAAAGTAGCATCACGGTATTATTCATTGGTTTTGCTTTACAACATCTTCAAAAGAGAGCAGTTTTCTCGGGTTGAGGATCATAAGCGCGCCAGTAACGTGAACTTTACGTACTGCAGGGAATATTCTCAACTTTTATCATTCGCCACAAGTCCCCTCTCTACCCCCTAGTAAGATCACTTCTCCACATGGTCCAAGATTAGGGTTCCTCCTCAATCCTGAAGATTTCTTAAACGGCGGACATAAAATACTTACTACAATAAGGAAATGTTGGATTTTGAAATTAACATGCAGTAGCATGTATGTCTTACACCTAAGCTGTGGGATTCTAAAAGAAATACATGTTATTCTTAAATCTTGACCGAATAAATAATCCTTCGTATTACACAAGTAAATAACTAAGAGTCCGTCAAGAAGTCAATTATTTCCGAATTGAAAGCTTTAGGATTGTCAAGAAAGACGTTGTGTCCAGATTTCTCAATAATTTTGAATCTCCCTTGGTCGGCTTTAGCAGCAGCGAAAAACCCTGCATTAGAATTCATCCAATCGAACTGTCCATAAATGAATAGTAGAGGCATTTTCAATCTATCAACGGTATCCATGATTGGATCAAAAGCCAAGAGTCGATTGTTTAACAAAACATTGAGGTTCTGTAAGGAGTTGGAACGTTGATAGAATAAGATAATGGTATAATGGATGAAGTCATCGATCTGCTTTAGATCTGTAGCACTTCTTGTATATCTCATTGAAAGATACTTGGAGATTAGATTGATACCAAAAGGCCCCATCAGTTTTGTTATACCAAACCCACACTTGAGAACAAAGTTAGGAATTAAAGTAGGCTTATAGTAATTTTCTAGATCTGGATGTGATGTTTGAACAACACCTACATTGGACTTGTTGTTTATAGAAAAAACCGACTTTTCAACACCGACTGGAGATACCAGGACAAACTTGTTGACATGTTGCGGATATTTTAGAGAGTATTTTGACGAAAGCAAGGCACCAAAAGAGTGAGAGACAAGGTTGATTTTGCCTAGATTATTCGCCTGTCTCCATTGTTCTATCCTTTCAATGTAGTAATCTTCAGTATTCCTGAGTATCTTTAGAGCTTCCTTCTTATCTTCAAACTCTATCTCGTATTTACCAGTATTTGGTTCGAGCTTGAAGTTATATTTCACCGGTTTGACCTTTAAAGCCTTAGCATCAGACAACCCCACAGAGGGCATATCAAGTGTGTACAAGTGTTCAAATTTATCAGTTAAATTATGGAAATTTCTATGATAGAAGACCCCAGAAGCAGCAAACCCATGGATCATAACAGTTGGGATTTTATTGAGCTTCTTATCGGTCAACTCGTTTTTGAAGTGCAACTGATGCAAGCCGGCAACTGTTTTCTTTTCAAATTTGATATTCTCTGGTAGATTCAAAGAGTGTATCAAAGAATCCTCATATTTCGTCAAAAGTTTCTTTGGATTGTTGAAAAGCCAGTTGAAGTAAAGCTTGGTTGATCTCTTGTAATCTAAGTTGGCTTGAATCTTGGAAGGATCGGCTGGTTTGAAGATCTTCTGCGCTAACGTTTTTTTCGATCTGTTCAAAGCTAGGGGAACTGAAGAGAAAGATCTCACATTAATTAATGTGACTCTGGGTATCATGATGATTATATGGTTAAGGTGAATTGGGATCAAAAAGTTATCTATAGATAAGTCCATAGAAGGGGGTGGGCACGATATTTTAGGTTTCGGTTGGTGCGAATTGCTGACGTTTTTGATATATCCGAGGGTCAACCACATATATATAGCTTGTTCATACAGTTTACAGGCTCAACAGCTGGGAAACAGAATATTGCTGATGGTCTCTACTAGATCAAATTTTCATACTTGATAAAAGCGAGAATAATTGAATCAAAACGGAATCAATACTATTATAAATTCAAACGATCTCTATATGAGGGATAATAAATACTATAGAAAAATGCAAATTAATAACAACTTGGATCAATAAGCTATCTGAGAATTTATAGCGGGAAACAATTTGTACACAAAACTGAAATGAAATGAAATGAAAGGAATAATTGAACAATAAAAATCAGTGAAAAAACAACAGCAACAATAACAACAAAATCGAAGATCGAAAGATTAAGCAGCGGTATTGGCTCTAGAGAAACTAGTGTACTTATTGAATGGGTCCCTTCTCTCCAAATCGTATTCTGGATTGTGAGCACCTTCTTGTCTCTTGTAATAGGTTCTCTTGAAGAACTTGTAAACTTCACAGCCAACCCAAAATAAAACAGACATAGCAACTGCAATACCCCATTCCTTACCGATTGGACCATGCAAGAAGACCTTGTCATTGATAACTGGAATGTAAACGACTGGGAAACATGAAGCAAAGCCAGCAACAACAGACCAGAAAAGGAATTGGTTGGCCCATAAATCTCTAAAGACTTGGGTGTATGGAGTATAAGTCTCAGGGTTCATGGCAAACAAAGATCTTCTCATGTCAATGACCTCCCAAGCTAAAATCAAGGCACACCAGGTCATGGTAGCAAATGAAGCAGATCTAGCCCTGAAGACTTCTCTACACATATCACCGGAGCTAGTGTTGCAGTCTATACCTAACTCACCACTACCAAAACCGTACATGACAATAATGAAGCAAACCATACAAGTAGCAGCCATCATGATACCATAGATGATCAAGTCAACAAGCATTTCCCAAGAGAAGACAGATTCTTTAGTTGGTTTAGGATCCTTTTCCATAATGCCAGGTTGAGCCTTTTCAACACCCAAACCCATGGCAGGGAAACAAGAAGTAACAACAATAATCCACAAAACTTCAACTGGAGATAATGGGAAGACAGACATACCATTAGTATCCTTGAAAACCAAACCGACCATCAAGTAAATAGCTTGCGCAACGTTTTCAGCCAATAATTGTAAAACAAACTTTTGGATATTATCATTCATTCTTCTACCTTCTTCAATACCGTTGATGATACTGGCAAAGTTATCGTCTCTTAAGACAAGATCAGAAGCATCCTTGGCAACATCAGAACCAGCAATACCCATAGCAATACCGACATCAGCAATTTTCAAAGATGGAGAATCGTTGACACCATCACCCGTCATAGCACAGAACTTCTTACGACGGTGTAAAGCTTCAATCATACGGACCTTAGTCTTTGGTGAACAACGCGCAATAACTAAAGGTAAAACAGGCAAGGAGTCTATCTGGGATTCTGATAAATCGTCAAATTGCTGAGCAGTCATAACCATCGCATCAACAACTTCTTGGGAGTAGTTGTACAAGTTTCTTGGCAAAATTCCGACTTCTTGAGCAATAGTTCTAGCAGTACCTGGATGATCACCAGTCAACATATGGACATTGATACCAGCCTTGTGACATTTCTTGACGGCACCCAATGATTCCAATCTTGGAGGATCATAGATACCCACTAAACCTATGAATTCCAATTCAGATTCAACAGATTCACGGTTGGTTGCGTCTAAAGTATCTTTTGAAACAATCTTCTGTGACAAAGCCAAAACCCTTAAACCTTCACCAGATAAGACATTCATGTTCGATTCAATCTGAGCAATACTATCTGGGGTCAATGGAGCGTATTCCCCAGAATTTGATGGGATCCATCTGGAGCAAGAGCTCAAAACCCTTTCAACAGCACCCTTGGTAAACACATAAAAGTTATCTGGATCGTCGTTCTTGGTGTAGATGGCGGACATCTTCTTCACAGACGAATCGAATGGGAATTCATTGACGTGGGTAAATTCAACGTTGTCCCCTTCAATCATATCAACTCTGTTGTAACCTTCACGGTTAGCAAAGACTTGAATAGCAATTTCAGTCGGATCCCCATGGGCTTTCCAATCACCTGCTTCATCTCTGAAAACAATGGCGATATTGGCCATAGTAGAGGTCAACAAGAACCTTTTGAATTCAACATTTTCGTGGTCAAAATCCACAGTTGGCTTGTCAATAATGTTGTTCTCATTATCTTCCATTGCAACGACTGGTGATTTCTCAGAGAAAGTCAAGTTTCCAAGGGTAGGATTAAAAGGTTCATTAGCTTCAACGACTTTGTAAGTACCGGCGGAAGGAACCCAGACAGACTTAACAATCATTTTTCCCTGAGTCAAGGTACCGGTCTTGTCTGAACAAATATCATTAATAGACCCCAAGGCTTCCAAACAATCCAATTTTCTAATGATGACGTTTTTCTTCACCATAATCTTAGCACCAACAGACATTGTAATAGTTAAGACAACAACTAAAGAGGACGGAATCATGGAAACAGCAACACAAATGGCATAAATAGCAACTTCCCTGGTGACATGGAAGGATTGAGACCCCATGACAATGATGGCAAAAACAACAGCGATACCGAACAAAAGAATGGCCAACTTCGAAAGTTTTCTTGAAAGTGGTGTCCCAACAGTGGTACCGGAAAAACTACCAAAACCATCCTTAAGAAGGATCCAAGCGTATTTCAATTTGGATTCCTCATAGATTTCGTCATCATCATCTCCATCGTCATCATTTTTCTTCTTGATTCTTCTTCTTCTTTTACCAGAACCCTTCAAAGATTGGGCGATTTCCCCAATTTCAGTATTCAAACCAGTCTTGACAGCAATACCAGTGGCACGACCCTTTGTGACAACACTAGAGCTGTAAGCCATATTCAAGCGGTCACCAACACCAATATCGTGATCGTAAACAATACTATAATCTTTGGCAACAGGTAATGATTCACCAGTCAATAAAGCTTCATCAGTTTCGAAATTGAGGCAATCGAAAATTCTCAAATCAGCAGGAATGGTGTCACCAACTTTGACATTGATGATATCACCTGGAACAACGTATTTAGTTGGAATGGTTTGCAACTCACCATTTCTATAAGCTTTGGCGGTTGGGGACGATAACGATTTCAAAGAGTTCATAGTCTTGGAGGCATTGTATTCTTGGTGAGAACCAATGGCAACGTTGATAAAGATAACAAAACCAATGACCCCACCAGAAATCCAATCTCTAATGGCCAAACAGATAATCATGGAAATAACTAAAACCAAAATCATTGCATTGAAAGTTTGACGGATAATAATCTTAGCAACAGAAATCTTCTTATCATCACCTAATACGTTCTCACCATGTACGGTGAGGAGCTCTTCTGCTTTTGAGGTAGATAAACCCTCAACTATGTTCGTCCTGTAGAGTTGTTCAACAGTCTTGACAGGGAGCTTATAATGAGAAAGGGCGTTCAGGTCAGTGGTGTAGCCTGAAACTTCAGAGAAGTCAGTGTTCTTGGATACCGTAGTATCAGTGTGTCTCAGTTTCTTCTCATTGTCACTGTTGTTTCTAGAGCTTATTTGGCTGTCAACATCGATTTGAACTTCTTTCTTGGTGCGAAACTGAGTAGTGGCGGGTTCTTTATTATTTATAGTGAGTGTGTTCTTCCCTTCCCTATCGGTCATATTAATGAATGAAGAGAAAGTATATTAGTGATTATAAGGAGAAGAGAAACGAAGACATTGGGAATTTTAAACTGAGATTGACCGAATGCGGGAATTCAAGACCTTATATAGCCCTTGATATAGAAATGAGTTTTGACGGTTGCTTGTTGATGATCTCTTGTCAATATGTTGATCATTTCAAAACAGTATCATTTCCTAAACTTAATTTTGCTGCTAACAAGAGACATCGTGATCACCCTTTTGGGTTCGTGCGTCATCATGCCTTTGCGTTTTCCTTTACTCTCCTGGCAATTGCACCGAACTCATGCTAGATCTTCCGAGCTAGAAGGAACGCCAAGGGTTCTGTCGTTAGTTTCGGTACGGCCACGGGTACTGACTTCTCCAGACTTTTGATTCCCAGCCACTGATAGTCACGAGCACGTGGACAAACTTATCAATATCTTGGAAACTTTACCACTTTTATATCACGTAATATCTTGGAAACCTCACCACGTTTATATCACCGTTGGAGTAAATATCTTGGTTTTTGTGGCTTATCGTTTATGGCTTATCTTTTATGGCATTTATTTGGGATTGAATTTTTAAGATTCCTTATTGATAAGGGTTTCTGACTTTAAAATCCGAAGATCTTATTGTGTATATTTTCATGAGTATTATTGGTCGATCCTTCTTAGTTTGTTCTCAGATCTGAATTCTGAGTATTTACCCAAATGGCAGTTAATCGTGTACCCTGCATGTATACGGCATATAATTATTATTAATTGAAAAAATTGCGATTACTTTGCAGTTGTACCTAGAAAGTGCAAATTGCGCATAAACCCGATGGCCAATTTTGATCAAATTTCAACCTGAGAGAGTCTTAGCTTTTCGCTATAGCTGCTGAAAAAAGACATAAAATCATCCATCTATATTTTTATTTCTTTGATTCAAAAATAGCTAGTTAATTGTGACCCCCGAATTTTAGAGCTCAGGGAGAATTTGATTGCAAGCTATAGAACAATAGCTAAAACTCCAATATAACTTTATCTCGGTTAAACTTCCCCGCGGGCCTGTCAAAGCTATGCATTAAATTATTAGAAAGCACACGACTTAATATGGGCGCACCCGCCGGCGAGCTATTTTTGCGACGTTATGTCATAGTACTGCGCCTACTTTCTGAACCTCATGTGTATTAGATTAGTTGATGGGGGAAACTAACCTCGACAAAAATGTTCAGGATCATAGATTGCACTGCAAACGAAAGGGTACTAGAACGTAAGACCGGACACCCAATACAGTCTATTATTCAACAAATTTTAAGCTAAGTACAAATCGAATTATCGATGATGGACAAAAACCTACGATGAACTTTGGATTGATGAGATAATCTACAGTATACTATCTATAATATACAAAATGTAAGACCTTGATCCATTAATACACAGGCATGGCTGCCTTTGAAACCTAATTTACAACTAACTTATGTCCCTGTTAGTATTTCCTTTTCGCTGTATACAGCGTTTCCTAGTTCACAATAATTTGATCAAACAAGCATTGACTTGATATGATCCCTTTTCTAATGTACTAATTGTCCTACCGGTTGAGTTTTGAATGAAGGCAACTGGCTGGATCTGAAGCACCTTTTGAATAATGTATACAGAACGACTTGCAAGCCGTTCGTAATTTAGTGGGTAATAATAATGCACATATTTGGACCTGATATCTCATGAGACATGTCCTTCCAGTCCTTATAGACCGGTAATATTCTAATTCACAAAGACATTTTGGAGTGGCTGGACTTCCTAATGTACAGTACTACTTTTCGATGAAGTTCGATGGTAAAATTGATTGGGTTTGAAGTTGGGGTTGATGGTGATGCCTCTAAGAAGAAGCTCCAAGCGAATCTGATATGAAAAGGTTCCAAACTTCATCATAACACAAAGCATTGTTACCAGCGAATTGAACCCGATTTGGGTTGATTATCATAGTACTTCCAGGCTTCAACATGACCTTTTCAATTTGAGGAACCAACAAATTTATCCAGTATACAAGCTTGTTACCACCTGATAAAGAAGTGACGAATTCTTGATGAGTTGGAAGATTTGAAGCCAAGTTATGTTGTAAAACATGGAATAGCTGAACCAAATCAATGTTTTGAATAATGGAGAAATAAATCTTCGAAGTCTTCCAAAAGGTACCAATCTTGTACAACACAGACTTATATTGTTGCAAAACCTTTGAATGACTCTCGATAACAGCAATAGTTTGTGGGGTATTTGGTTTGAAGTTGAAGGTGTAAATCAAGTCGATTATGAGAATTCTAGCATTGACAAACAAACTGTAACCGAAAACTGGCCCTATTTTTTCGAAAATAGATTCATCTCCGGTCAATTTGACAAGGTCGGTCAATAATTGATATGTCTTCAAAGAAGCTTGCAAACACTGATTAATGGATTCTTGAGGTCCTAATTGAAGAATGTTCAGTAACTGAGTCAAGTTTGGATAAGCAATCACCGAATGGAGTTTGATAACAGCTGTGTAATATTGAACAAACAACAAGATATCATAAATTTCCAACTGAGGAGTCGCAGTGAGTGATGAACGAAATGGATCACGTGGATGTTGATACATGTTTTTCTGCGGAGAAGTAGGAGAGGCAGTTTCGATAAAGCTTCTAGTAGTGGTTGGTAGAGACGATAACCACTTCATCAGGTTATTTTCAAGTGTTTTGAATTGCATCTTTAGCTCCACAGGGTGGACAGTGTTCTGATTGAGGTCATATTGGGTAAGACTATTCAAATGCTTAGTAAAGGAATGAATATCTCCAAGAATCTTGTTTAATTCAATGATATCAGCGAAAGAGTCATAAACGTGGTAGTTAGCAGAGTGCGTCTGTAGAGTTCTAAACTGAAAGTTTGGAGAGCTTGGTTCGATATCATGGTTGTTGAACCAGGATGATAACTTGAATGGCAGATGGCACTGAGTTGGGGGAAGCTTGAAGTCGTTCAATGTACTTAGAGCATAGAACTTGTCAATATTATAGACACACCAATAAACATTTCTCCTCAAGTCAGATTCATTCCAACCCTTAATCGAAGCTAATGAATTCAAAGAGTGGGAAGATGAGCTCCTGCGCAATTGAGAGATTGGTGGTAATTCCAAAGTTGGTGAAACGCCAGAAATAGGGTGATGATTATTATTTGGTGCATTCAAGAAGGTTTTGATTCCGTGATGTTTTTCATCGTAAAGCTTTAAATGCATAGCATAATCAGTAGCCAAAGAAACAAAGTTCCAAGACTCCGGAGCATTTGCCTGATTGTTCAGCGAGTCAAAAGCCAACAATGCGATGCTTTGTAAACTTTCCAAATCGATCATCTTCATGGAAGTTTGAATAACCTTTTCCTTACAGAACCCATAGATTCTGTCCTTTTCAACCTGGCTTAATAAAACTTCATTTTTGAAGAACTTCAATGATATCAAAACGATAGCATAAACCAGCAAGCGAGGGTGGGTATCATGGTACAAGGATTTTTCTAGTTGGTCCAACATATTTGGGTGAACAATAGGAAGGATCGGAATAATATTGTCAAAGAATAACTTGAATAGATCCAAACAAATTGACTTTACAGGAAGGCTTGGAACTTCCTCATTGATAACAATTCTTGGATTCATGGTATTTTGAGAATTGGTCACTGAAGGATTAAGCAAAGTTGGGATTTGAATTGCCTTTGGACTTATTCTGACATGGGGAATTGATAATGAGGGATCAGCAATACTAGTTCCTGGCGATGATGTGTAACTTTCACTGAATTTGTGAAATCTTTGCAAGCCATCAATCTGATCTTTTAGCTGTGAAACCAAATCCTCCAAGTAATCCATTCTTTGTGTCATATCCTTGCCGTAGCCCCTCTTTAAACCTGGCTTCTTCATTAAGGAATATGTGCAAGTTTCGCTTTGGTTGTTCTTCAAGCAAAATTGACAAGGTGACTCACCAGAACATTTCACCTTCTTGATCTTACAGTAGTCACAGGATTTGGAAAGCTTTCCAGTGAGATTTGCGGAGTCTTCAGAAGAGTCATTCTCATGATCCGAGTCTCTGGACCTCTTTCTTGGGATGTGTGGTTTATGGGCCAATATTACGGCTTCTGTCATTCTTGAGGAACTGTATTGATGTATGATTATATGTTTGGTTTCTTTTCTGGTTGTATTATGTTTCTTGGTGATAATCGTTGTTGCAGTTCAGTCAGATTACTCAGGTGAGTAATCAAATAAGGGAGTTTCCAGTAGTCTTCGCAAGTATGTAAAGTCGAAAAAGGTCCTTTAGAAGTGCGTGGAATTGTTTATTATCGAAGTTTTATTTCTTAGAACTCGAAACTACATATTGCAAGAAATTTCAAAACTGCACTTTGTTCTATGGATACAACAGACTGTACTAAACATTTCCCGGACTGTTTGTAGAACAGGCTGTGCAGTAGTAGGCTGCAAGAGTATCAGTCCCCGTTGGGCTTTGGCTCGCGCTAGGAAGGGATACTTTAGGCGGCGATCAGCGGTTCCAGGCGGGAATTCGCCTAATCCTAAAAGGAAAATGTCCATGGGCCTGACTCCAAAATTTTCTTACATATTCAGTACCGCAGGATCCAGGAACGCATAATTGCAGGGCGTGAAACAGAGGAAATATTCCCTAGTAATATTTTGTAAATTCGCAGAGAATGTCGTGGTGGTTCTCATATATTTTTGGTGTCATTTTGATGCCTTCTCCTATTTTTTTGCACATGGTTCCTATGTTTTTTTTAATATTACATTACGTCTCACGTACTAGGTACTAGTAGTCGGAACTTGGAAGCAAATCTCAGCCTCAGTGCTAACAAGCGGGTAACTCTAAACCCATGCAAATGGCCGCATGGACATAACCCCGAAATGTAGATCTCGGAGCTCGCCCATGTTCTAGACTCACAGTGACCACATGTCTCTTTTTAGAGTCGACCCATACATAGCCCATAGCATGCGTGCGCATCCAATTAGATGCTAAATTACCAGACCAATTTGATCGGATAGTTTATAGGATGGCTCAACTATATTGCTATTAATTACAGAGAACTTTTCATCTCTCACAGAAAATTCTGGAAGATAACAGACTGAGAGAGCAGAGCTCAAATAATAAATTATGCCGGAAGCCGACAGAAGAAGGGAGCACATGGAAATAAATGTATAGATAGCCACATAAAAATAAATATTCTTAATTTAGTAGTGGCTTATACACAATTTGATACAAGTACCTTGATAACTGATAAAAAAAAATTATAGCGCTCATTATGGTTGTTTTGATTGAGTTTGATTTTTATGATTTTTTGCACTATAATAATACATTACTGAACGATCCTTCTGACACTTTGACTGGAGTTGATGCTGATATTCGGTTCATCATCTTGCTTCAGTTTAGAAGTTGATAATAGACCAAAGAGTTCCTTTTTTTCACTTTCCAAAATTTTCGCTGCCACCCAACCTCGACCAGGTAGGAAAATTCTTTTAAATTTCTTCCCTTTCTTATCGACTGTTGGATGTTCCAAAGCTGTTGGGATCGGTCTTAACGGATCATGTATATTGATATCGGTTCTTGCTTTCTTGAAGGATTCGTTTCTTGCTTGTTCACCAGTCTTAGAGCCATCCAAAGACAAGTTTTCAACATAGCCTGCCGATTTGGATTTTGCAGAGGTCACTATAGTAATAGATGACGTTGAAGTGGTGGATGCAGACCTGATTGTATCAGCCTCACCAGGTTTCTGCTTTGGATCAATAAACTCAGCTGGCAGAGATTTGCTTCCTTTGTTTGATTTCCAAGATCTTTTCTTCCAGCGTTCAAGATCACTCTTGTTTTTGAGATCAAATTCTTCATTGCCAATTTTCAAGATCAACCTATTTCTTGAGAACGTCTCTTCGTCTTTATGTTCCTTAATTTTAGAATCCGTAGGATTCACAATATCCTTAACCACAATCTGACCATCATTAACTTTAGAAGAAGATTCAGCTTGTGTCCTTGCAAGGCCATCTGAATTATCAAGAGCAAAGATGTATGAAGGACTTTCAATATAACGATCCTCGATGCCATATAGATCCAAGCTCAGATCCCGTGATGTATCGCCATTGTACTGTGGGATATTTTCCTGATCCAATGTATGGCTAATAAGCTGGCAAACCAGTATACTAATAAAGACGAGTAAGAAAACTTGGAAATGTTGATCGTCTTCTGTAGCAGTTGATAACTCTGGTGGCTTGTCAGGAAAAAGCCCCTGCAGACCCGAAAGACAGTTTTCAATCTTGGAAGCCTTGACTACATTCATATGTTCGGATTCTTGGACAAGACAACTGTGGTGGTTTTGTTAAAAACTGATTTCTCTGAAAATGATTTGAGTAATTAGGGTCAATGCTTACCTTATGATTGAATCAGTATTTTGATATACTTCATCTTTATATCTTTGAGTAATTTCTCGTTTGAGTTCCTTCTGAAACTTGGCAAAGCACCTATCAAAATGTGAAATTTCACTACAGGTTATGAAATCACGGAAGGATCTGAACTTAGCAGACAACCTTCTCTGAACCACTTCCTCATAATCGAAAAACTGACTGGCTTCAGGGTTCCTTAATGGAACCGATTGTATCTGAAATAGTTGATCCAGTGGTGTTTCCAAGGGAAGACATAGAAGCAAAGAGACAGAGCCAGCAAGGATAGTTATTGGAATGAAGAGTTCAATTATCTGATGGAGTTTTAACATTAAGGAAGTATTGTAGAGTAGTAGTGGGTGTTTGTGAATATCACCTGGTGTGATTTTTATGCGAATAGGAGGCGTGTAAAGTTCTTCATTTCAAATAATTTGGATTCAGTTGACACAACCTTGTCCAGTGGAAATTTTCCAGCGGCTAAGTCTGTTTTGAATTGGATTTTGTGTGAACTCCACATAATTTGATCTGCTAAGCGCTGAGCAATACTGTGCTGAGCTCTAGCGTGGCCTTGCCGAATTGAAAGGTAAACAAAAGAAATATTGAACAGCTGATATTGGGATTGAATCTGCATTCTGACACTGTTTGATTTGCAACGAAGCTGAGGGACAATAAAATCGAAGTGCCATGGATTAGCTTCCAAAACATGATGTTAGAATATCAATATAACAGTTCACAAGTGTTTGATTTTTCTAATTCAGTAAAAACTAACTATAAACTTACAAGAAGGTAATGAATAGCCTCGGATCAAGATGAGAAACAAAATGGAATAATACTCAAATTATTGTATATTGTGAATATCAAGTTAATTTACAAAAGATATGAACTCATGAACAAAATCCTGGAATGTGATGGTGGCAACACCATTTCCTTGGGAGTCAAATTTCTTGAAAACGTTGGTGCAACGCAGCAGCCAGACAACACTCTCAACAAACATATCAAAGTTCAAGTACATAACCTTATTTGGCGCAATATCTCCATACTTCTGGAAAATATATAATGCCTCATCGGTTGGTAATCTATAACCAATTCCTTCTAAAGCTGATTGATACTCAGCAAAAGAAATCTTCTGGTTTTTATCAACGTCGTATCTGACAAATATCTTTCTCCAATGGGTGATATAATTCCACAGGTGGAAAAAGTCCTTGAAATCTATGCCTCCTGAGAGTTGAGTGTCAAACATTTTTATCATTAACAAAACTGTACTGGATTTGAATTGTGCACCATCGTTGTTTGTCAAAGCAGACTGTAGCTCACTCTCGTTCAACCTACCATTTCTATCTCTGTCCAGCCTATGAAATAGGTCTCTTAATTGACGTTCCAGTAAGGCAGTTTGCTCAGGTGTGGAAGTGGCTCTTTGCTGTGTAGTTGGCGCAGTATCTTGAGCTTGATGAAACTGTTGTACAGGCGGAGAAGGAATAGGCTGTTGTGATGGAAACGTTGTTTTCGGAGGAGAAGGTATAGCTTGCGGTCTAGGTTGCATAGACTGCTGTTGCTGAATGAATTGAGGTTGATGTAAAGACTGAACACTTGGTCTGGAAGATTGTAAATGTGGGACATTACCATATTGTTGTTGAAGACTGAAGTTATTAACGTTTTGTCCTTGAGAAAGCATCTGTCCTTGGTATTGTGATGATTGGCCATGTGTCGGATATTGTCCAGATGAGGACCTGCTATTGGAGGATATTGAACTTTCTGACGGCCTGTGTTGGTTAAGGTTTTGAGATGGATGTAAAGGTGGTTCATTTCGTCTTTGTTGTGCATTATTGAAATGCACTTGTGGTTGTGATTGCTGAAGCTGTTGTTGAAAGCGAGATGATTGAATTGGTTTTGAATTTTGCTGATGATTCAACGCTTGTTGGGGTGAGGAGTGAGGAGCTCTTCTTTGTGGTGCTGTTCTGATGCCAAAAGCTTCCGTTGGTGTTGGGAAATGCTGTAATTAGTTCATGGTTAGCTATCTTGAATCTTCTACAAAAAAGAAAGACTGGAACATACTGTAAGGTCGTCACCGGCCATAATGTTTTGTGAAAAATTTCTTTTTTATAAAAACAGGAGAGAGGAACTATTTTCCATATCAACTGTCTTTTGATCGTTATGTGGTGTTTTCGGATGTATCATTTGTTTGGACGACCTAAGTAAGCCCTTTGATATTATTTTTGGAGCGACGGATCAACAATGCAGGGTGCCGAAGTCGAAAAGTTCGCAGTTGCGGTTCATATAAGCCAAGGACCACTCTGTTCGGGACACAAGTATGTACATTGTTTAATGAAATCGATCTAACGTTCCAAGTGATCCGGAAGTCCTGATCAAAATATCATAGAGCATTACCAAATTCTCAACTTGCAGAACTAAGCTTAAGGCCTGCTACAATGAACGAGACTGGCTGAACGTTGTACGCAGTACGCAGATAACCTAAAAATCATTAACAGACATGCATTTTAAACTAAATTTGCCAAAGAATCAAACATCATTGGTGAAACCTTGGACTTTATGACAACGGTGATGATAAAATAACATGCAAAACCAACCCATCGTATGAATCCCATAAAAACGAACAAGTAATAAGTATAACAAATATTGAATAAACTAATTCAACATCTTCTATTTCATTTCAAAAGAACATTCAATCGTTGCAATAGAACACTAACTTAGTTAGAAAATTAGGCTTTCAAAGATGAAGCTCTTCTCTTTCTGACTTCAGCCTTTTCAGCCTTACGTTCGTGTAGACGTTGAGCTAATAATTGCGCGTATTCGGCAGCAGCATCCTTTTGAGCTTGAGAGTTCTTGATCTTTAAGGCCTTCAAGTGACGCTTTCTTTGCAAGACTTGTGGAGTGACTAGTCTTTGGATCTTTGGAGCTTTGGTGTACTTCTTTTCACCCTTGACGATTTCTCTTCTAACAACGTATTGTCTGACATCGTCTTCCTTGGTTAAACCGAAGAACTTTCTGATATTGTTAGCTCTCTTTGGACCTAATCTCTTTGGAACTTGAGCATCAGTTAAACCGGCAATGTCAGCCTCACCTTGCTTAACGATAGCTAAGTGTAAGGCAGATAAGTCAGCAGAGACGATGGCACCTCTAACAGACTTTCTCTTTCTTTCACCAGTTCTTCTTTGTCTGTAGCAAGAGGAGTCCTTGCTTAATAATAACTTAACTCTGGTTGGCAATAAGACACCTTGCTTCATTGGGAAACCTTGTTTATCGTTACCACCGGTAATCTTGAAGACGTAACCCTTGAATTCATCACCAACGGAGTCCCCTTCGACTTCAGCGCCGATTCTCTTTTCGTAGAAGACTCTTAACTTGTGGTCATCATCGATGTCAACAGACTTTTGAGTACCATTAGCTGGGTAAGTAATGTTTAATTTCATCTTGGAAAAAAAATATGGCCATAAATTAAGTTATTTCCGGTTGCTAGGCTTATCTCCCTCGGCATTCCTGTTTATCTTAATGTTGATTTTTCTTCATTATGTTTCTTGATACTTGGGTAAAAAACTTTACATGACACTTTTGCAGTTTCGCGCTAGCGGCCCTAAGCTATATCACGTGATCATAAACCCCTACCTATTAATGACAGATCAATAATTACCATCGAGGACCAACGCAATTCATATTGGGTCATTGTTGATAGTAGAATGGGTAAGACAAGATAAGGTTTTGTTTCAAAAAAATTCACTTAATTACCACGACTACCTGAGATTGAAGTCACAATGTAAAGGACATAAATGGAACTCTGTTACACTGTAATTTGTTCAGTAGTTTCCTGGTGCTATACGTTCGGATGGTAATTTGTTTCCAGGTCATGTCATGACCAGAACTAGATTAGCTATGGAAGTTTGATATTCCTTTCAACCATGGCCTAGAGACTTTATGATATTTTTAGATTATATACTGATCTATTAATGAAAATGGCGTTTAAGATCCTAACATTCTTTACAATCTACTCACAATCCCTTAATCGATCAATTAATTCGTATTTGGTTTATTTTCAAAAAAATACACAGGCGTTTAAAGATAATTCACAAACTAACTTAGTTTCTTGGACCTCTTCTGAAGTTTGGTCTTTCTGGGGCAGCAGTTTGTAAACGGGTCTTTGGTAAGATACCTTCTGGAACGTTTAAGTATTCTCTTAAGTATTCAACACCTTCGTCAGTTAAGGTGTAGTAGTAGTATTGCCATGAGAATTGAGTCTTGACGTAACCCTTAGAAGTTAAGGATTGTAAAGCCTTGATGACGTATAAGTTTCTAGTGTCAATTTCTTCGTGCTTGGCTTGGTTGAAGTCCTTCTTAGCGACAACGACACCTTCTGTTTTAAAGATATGTTAGTATTTAGGTTCCAGAAATAAGATGGTGGAGGGACGAGAGAAGAAGTCACATTCTTTCCAGTACAATCTTTGGGAGTGGTAGGGTGGTTCTTATGTTCCTAGAAGTCTATGCTAGATATAAACAAGTTTCCGCTGAGCTTGAGTTGACAATTTGTTGTTCCTTAGTTCCGTAATTTAGATTCTCAAAAGTGCTTTAGTTCTTTAGGACGCCATAGATGCAGATATACGATCATAAAATTTTATCTTCCCTTACGTTCAAGTGATATTTGTTGATAGTCATGATGATTCTTTGGATAGTTGAATAGTTTCTCTTAATGCTGTGACTTCTGTGTGCTCGTTCCTCTTGATTGTGTAAGGGACGTACCTTGGAATAAGTATTGGTGAATCTTGGTTCTTTCTTGCTTTGGCATCAACATGTTGACAATATTTCTAACCTTAAGTAACAACCTCCGTCTAACAGATACCGTGTGAGAGTCGCTCCTTAGGTATGGTTTTCAGTTGGGATTTTTGTTTTTCAGCAACTGCGTCGTTTCGAGATTTTTTCGGTTGTTTGTGTCCCAGACCAATAGATGGATCAATTATCAGAACGTATTCGCGGCAACCCGAGAGGAAATTTTCAAAATGACTTCTGCCTGGGTCTTCAAATCCGCGCCTTTTCTTGTTTGATCAAAGAATTCAGCGTGACTGTTGAGAAAATTGATGAGTTCACCCGATCACCAGGGTAGCCCTTGTTAGCACGTGCAAAATACAGAGGGCTCGATGTTGTGCTAAAGGTGCCAACAGGTGCGCGACACGCGTAAGCAATATTGCAAGGGTCCAACATGGTGCAGTTTGCATCGAGGGATATAATAAGAGGGGATTGTGTCATACGCTCATGTCTATATTTCTATTTATTGTAGACTTGTGCTCTAAATCCAACAATGCAGATTAGTTTACCCAATAATGATGAAGAGTCCCAACTAGGTACTGTATCTCATTCATATGCCCATACTTTAGGGAACATTGGTGACGCCACCGATTTCAACGGCAACACCATGCTCTCAGATAAACAAACCAGATCTTACCAACTGCTCCACTATCTAGCACAGTTTCAATTTTGCCGCATCCCAGCATGGAACTGGTGTATTATAACACTATTTCTCTATATGATTTCCAAACTGATCAAAAACTATGAATCCATGTACGCAGAGAGTAAACTTCTTACTACTATTACCGCCAACAGTCTTCTTTATGGTCTCTCAGATACCTTAGCACAGAGTATTTCATGCTATATTGGAAATCGAACAAGTGAATCTTCAAGCAGTGAAATCGAAAGCTCCGTGATCAACTTAGACAATTTTCATGAGTCAGATACGATGTTCACAGATTACGGAGATACCTCTTCTTTACGCCGTAATTCTAGAAGTTCTTTGGGAGGTGGATCTCAATATCAAATTCTCATCAAACAAACTGAAATTGACATATTCAACTTCAGAAGATTCTTTGGATTTATATTTTGGGGTTTCCTCATGGCTTTCATTCAAGTTGCATGGTATTGGGTTTTGAACCATTTCTATACGAAAGAACCAACTTTGGTTTCCGTACTTGAAAGGGTCCTTACTGACCAACTATTATTTTCACCTCTTTCGCTTTTTTCCTTTTTCAGTTACTCGAATTTCGTTCTAGAGGGTGGTGATAAATTCACATTACACCAAAAGATCCAAAGAATTTACATGTCAACGTTAGCATGCAATTATATGGTGTGGCCATTGGTTCAATTTATCAATTTTCTCGTCATGCCTAAACGATTCCAAGTACCATTTTCATCTTCCAGTAAGTTTTAGTCTACTATTAGATGATGCTAAACACTGAATTACATACTAACAAACATCAAAATAGTTGGGGTGATTTGGAACTGTTTCCTTTCAATGAGGAATGCATCAAACATATGATATGGCGAATCCCGGAATGATCTGTTCATCAATTCTGATATCAGCAGAACTGAAACAACAATGACGACTTATTATGCTGATCACGTAGTACGGAAGTGATTCTCCTACAGGGCCTCATCAGTTATGCCTGCTAAAAAGAGAAACTATGCAATAGCTCAAATGGCAAGAAAGGGGTGAGGTTAGTTCCACCAGCTCATTTTCAGCGTCGTTGTGGTAATTGTAACCAGTAAATTCCCAACATTCTAACACAATGTAATTCGATCGGTATGTAAGTAATCACTGCTAAATGTAATTTAGTAATTTAGTAATTTAGTAATTTAGTAATTTAGTAATTTAGTAATTTAGTAATTTAGTAATTTAGTAATTTACATTTATCAATATCCTTATCATTATTTATTGTCTTCATCATCACAATCATCAAGTGCCGAGCTACAGTTTTTGTTCGAGACGATTTCGCGGAGCTGTCTTTAAAAATTGTTCCACCGTTGAAATCATGATAATTGGGATATGCATGCAAAGATGTTCCTTCAGCAGATAGACATGTACTGTAAGGATTATAACCTAGGTTTAGTCATTTTCTAATAACATTAACAATCACCCCCATTTGAAGAAATCATAATGAGTGAAAACAGACTTGTATCCACTCCAAAGCAGAGACCAGCTGAAATCGATGAAATTCTTGCCACTTTAAAGAGATACGATGCCGCAGTTATAAAAGACCTTGAAGATTACTTACTACAGCAATACACCGGTGACTTCAGCGACTTGAACTCCAACTTAGCCCTTTTGAAGCTTTATGAGCTCGGCGATGAGGCTAGTGTCGAAAGAGAAGCTGCTACAATCAAGATTTTAATCAAGGGTTTGGTTGAATTCGTTGACCAAGACTTCACCTTATATTTGCACCTTTTACCGCCGTTTGCTTTATCCAGCGAAACCCCATACTCTACTAAGATCCAAAACCTAATTGCATTATACGAATTGTTGATTATTAATAAGTTTGAAGAGTTCGTCGCAACTAACAAGGAATTGGGTAACCCTATTGACACTCACAACTTAGCTTTGATTGAAAAGACCTTTCAAACCAATAAGAACGCCAAATTCATCTATACTAATGCTTCCTCTGAAGACATCAGCACAAACAAGCTTACGAAGGTTATCAACACTTTGATTCAGCAATAAATTTGCTTGGTTTATGATATAGTTTTATTCAAAATATAAAAGATAAAGAGTACTGGTTATTAGTTCGGTTTGACTTTTGCGAATTATCCAAGGTAGCTGTATTGAATGACGTCGTAGTCTACTGAATCTCTCTTCTAATACCATATTCTCTTAGTTAGCCCTGTGTGTACCATGTCGTAACATTCATTTAAGGAGAACATAGTTCTTAAATATAAAAACTGTCCGATACTAGTTTAGGTTCTATTCTTGTCATGTCACATGCTCAAAGACACTCGACAACTAGCGGGATAAAATAGAGGTTTCTTGCGCCGGTCTCACAAAAGCAAAAACAGATGTTAAGGAAATAGATGAGTCAAAATCTGGCACCATCCTAATGAAACCACAATATCCAAAACAAAAAAAAATTGCTCCAAATTAGAATGCTTTTTTTTAGTATGACCAACTTCGAATGAGGGGTGTGCTCAAGTTCAACTTGATCTGTCAATTTCGAATGGGTCGGTATGCGCACAACTTCAAAATTTTTTTGTGGAATGCAATAAAAATTTAACAGCGGGCCCAGTGGATGGCATATCTGCAGATTGCAACGTTCATATCTTTCAATTATCCACCATCCCTACTATTTTCCATCATGTCTGATAATAAGAGAAAGAGAGATGCCGATAGTAAGAAGAAGGAATCTCCTCTTACAAGGGAAGACAACACTAAGGCTCCAGAGAAGTCTATTCTAGACTCCTCTGAAGTTTCTTTCCCAAGAGGTGGTGCTTCTGCCTTGACCCCATTAGAATTGAAAGAAGTCGCCAACGAAGCCACTAAGGATGTTCTTTTTGCCAGAGAAACATCCTCTTCCAGAGCTCATGAAGATGTATCCCATCCAAAAAAGAAGAAGAAGACCGCTGCCCAATCTAAATCAACATCATCTGACGAAGTCATCGCTTCCATCTCTGCATTAAACTTCAAGAACTTGATACCAGGTACATTAGTCTTGGGTCAAGTCCAAGCCATTAACAAACTCGACTTGACTCTTTCCCTTCCTGATAATTTGGTTGGTTACGTTCCTATCACCAGTATATCTGACATCGTTACAAAGCAATTGGAAGAATTAGATGACGAAGACGACTCCGAAGACGAAGAAGAAGAACAACAACAAACTACTGTTTCTGCTCCAACCAAGAAGGAAATGCCTGAATTATCCAAGCTTTTCAGAATTGGTCAATGGTTACGTGCTGTGGTCGTTGAAGGTAATCAAAAGAACAAAAAGAACCAAAAGAAGCGTATTCAATTATCCATCGAACCAACAAAGGTCAACAAGAACTTAGAAGCCGAAGATATAATTGTCAACGCCACTATCCAGGTCAGCATAAAGTCCATTGAAGATCACGGTGCCATTCTTGATCTAGGTAGATCTGAATTAGGTGGTTTCGTTTCTAACAAGGAATTAAAGGCAGCCTCTGTTGAACCAGAAACTCTTAAAGAAGGTTCTGTCCACTTAGCTACCGTTGCCAACAAAAACGACCGTACTGCCACCGTCAAATTCACATTTAACAAGAAGACCCCTGTTACCACATTAGCTTCCGTGGACTCACTGGTCCCGGGTACTTTGATTGATGCCTTGGTTAAACATGTCCAACCAGAAGGTTTAGTCACCAGAGCTTTTGGTTTAGTCGATGCCACAGTAAACTTAGCCCACGCAGGTGCTTTCACGCACGAAGATTTAAAGCACAAGTTCAGCATTGGTTCCACCGTTAAAGCCAGAATCGTTGCTGTTTTATTTGCCAACAACACCAAGAAGTTAGTCTTGTCTTTATTGGACCATGTTCTTGCTAAGAGCGAATTATCTGATGCTCTAACTGCTTTCCCAATCGGTCACGTTTTTGAATCTGTTGAAGTTAAAGGACATGACTCTAACTATATTTATGTTGCCATCGACTCTGAAAGAGTTGGTGAAGTTCATGTTTCCAGAATCCAAGGTGGTTTGAAGAACTTATCTTCTACTTTTACCAACGGTTCTAAGCACCCAGCCAGAGTTTTGGGTTTTAACAATGCTGATAACTACTACACTTTGACTCTTGATCCAAGGGTCATCAAGCAAAAATACTTGAGAGCCGAAGATATCCCACTAGGTGAACCAGTCATTGCTGAAGTCTTGGCCGTTGTCCCAGAAAAGGGGTTGAAGATCAAGATTTTCGATAACTTTGAAGCATTTGTCCCAACTATCCACATGAGTGACATCAAGTTGATCTACCCTGAAAGAAAATTCAAAATTGGTTCCAAGGTTAAGGGTAAGGTCTTGAATGTTGCCAAGTTCAAGAATGAAATTATTGTCACGTTGAAGAAGTCTTTAGTTGGTTCTGAAAACTCCATTGCTAATATAACCGATGCTAAGGTTGGTGAAAGAACCACTGCTAGTGTGATCTCCTTCTTACCAGCCGGTGCTCTGGTTTCCTTCTTTGGTAATTTGAAAGCATTCTTACCAAAATCTGAAATATCTGAAACTTTTGTCAGAAAGCCAGAAGACCATTTGAGATTAGGCCAAACCATCCAAGTCAGAATCACCAATGTTGATGTTGAAAATAAGAGAATTACTGTCTCTTGCAGATTATCCGGTGAAGACTCTGAAGCTCAAAAGCAAGCTTTAACTGATTTAGTTCCAGGACGTTCCATTGTTAAGGCTCAAATTGTCGAAAAGACCAAAGAATCAGCTGTTGTTGAATTACCAGGTAACAATTTGAGAGGTGTTATTTTTAGTGGTCACCTTTCTGATGGTAACTACGAACAAAATAGAGCTATCTTAAAGAGATTAGAAGTTGGTTCCACAGTTGAAGGTTTAGTTCTAGACAAGGACACCAGAGCCAGAATCTTCAACTTGACTTTGAAGAAGTCTTTAATCACCGCTGCTGAACAAGACTTATTACCAACCAAGTTCAAGGATGTCAAGATCTCTGATGAACCAATCGCTGGTTACGTCAAGTCTGTTACTGATAGAGGTATCTTCGTTGCCTTCGGTGCCAAGTTAGTTGGTTTGATCTTAGCCAAGTACGCCACTGATAAACCAGTTGATGATTTATCCACGATTTACCAACAGTACCAATCTATTCAGGTTCGTGTTATCAGAACAGATGAAGAAAACAAGAGATTTTTATTGAGTATGAAGGAAAAGAAGTCTTCTGGTAGCGAAGCTATCAACCCAGTCGATAAGTCCATCAAGCAAATCGCTGATTACAAGCCAGGTAAGGTGACAAAGGCCATCATCCAATCTGTCAAAGCCACCCAATTGAATGTCCAATTAGCTGATAATGTCCAAGGTAGAGTTGATGTTTCTCAACTTTTCGACTCTTATGATGAAATTAAGAACCCACGTGTACCATTAGCCCAGTTTAAGAAGGGTGATGTTTTGGACGTTAAGGTCATTGGTTTCCACGATGTCAGAAACCACACTTTCTTACCAATCACTCACAGAAAATCCAAGCAATTGATGATTGAACTAAGTGCAAAGAAGGAAGACTTGGTTGCTGGTCCATACACTCCATTATCTCTTGACAGAATCTCTGTTGGTACCGAATGGGTTGGTTTCATCAACAACCTATTGAACGGTTACTTCTTTATCAACTTATCTGCATCCTTGAAGGGTAAAATCTCTTTACTTAATGTCACCGACAACACATCTTTGTTAGAAGATGTTAAAACTCACTTCCCAATTGGTTCTGCCTTGAAGGTTACTGTTCAAAGTATTGACGGTGAGCACAATGCTGTCTCCTTGACTGCCAGACCAAATGCTATTGAATCCATCAAAGACATCAAGGTTGGTTCCAAATACCCAGCTCGTGTCTTGAAGATCACTGACAACTTTGTTGTTGTTGAATTGTCTGAATCTTTGACCGCTGTCTCCTTAGTTACTGAAGCCCTTGACGACTACTCCAAGAAGTTAGTTGATGTTTACGAAAAGAACTCCATTGTTGCTGCCACAGTTATCGAAGTCGATGAGTCCAACAAGAAGGTTCAAGTTTCTTTACGTTCCGACTCTGCTGTTCCTGTTGATAGAGCCATTAAGAGTTTTGAAGACTTGAAACGTGGCGATGTTGTTCGTGGTTTCATCAAAAACGTTACCGACAAGGGTTTATTCGTTGCTTTAGGTTCTAACGTTACTGGTTATGTCAAGGTTTCCAACTTATCTGATAACTACATCAAGGAATGGAAGAAGTTCTTCAAGGTCCACCAAATGGTCCATGCTAAGGTCATTGATTCTGTTGATGCTTCTCACATTACTTTAACATTGAAGGAATCTGACGTCAACGGCGACTTGAAGGTCCTCAAGTACTTCGAAGACGTCAAATTAGGCGAAGTTCACGAAGGTTCAGTTAGAAAGGTTACTGATTTTGGTGTTTTCGTTAAGTTGGATGGTTGTGTTAACGTCTCTGGTTTATGCCACCACACTCAAATCTCTGATAATGCCATTGATAACTTACAAGCATTGTTCGGTGAAGGTGACAGGGTCAAGGTCAAGATTTTGGCTGTTGATAACAAAAAGAAACAATTATCCCTTGGTATGAAGGCTTCTTTCTTCTCTGACGCTGCTACTGCCGATCAAGATGAAGAAGAAATCGAAGCTGAAGATGATGAAGATTCCGAATCTGAAGCTGAATCTGATGTCGAAGTCGCCGATGCAGACGCCGATGAAGAAGACGAAGAATTAGTCAAGTCTGCCTTTGTCAACGAAGAGTTTGAAGACGAAGAAGAATCCGAAGATGAATCTGAAGCTGAAGAATCCAAGTCACAAGGATTATCCGGTTTAGGTACCAACGGTTTCGACTGGACCGCCCAAATTTTAGACCAAGCCCAAGACGATGATTCTTCAGATGAAGAAGACTTCACTCAAATCAGAACCAAGAAAAAGAAGAAGGTCCAACAATTAGTTGAAGATCAAACTGAGGACTTGGACAGAGCTCCACAATCTGTTGGTGATTTCGAAAGATTGATCATTGGTAATCCAAACTCTTCTATTGCATGGATGAACTACATTGCTTTCCAATTACAACTTTCTGAAATTGAAAAGGCCAGGGAAATTGCTGAACGTGCTTTGAAGACCATCAACTACAGAGAAGAACAAGAAAAGTTAAACATTTGGATCGCCCTTCTCAATCTGGAAAACACTTTCGGTACCGATGAAACCTTGGAAGATGTCTTCAAGAGATCTTGTGAATACATGGACTCATTGACCATGCACTTGAAGTTGATCTCCATCTATGTTCTTTCTGAAAAGTACAACAAGGTTGATACCATATTCAAGGCTACTGTTAAGAAGTTTGGTAAGAGCTCTGTCTCTGTCTGGGTTACGTACGGCAGTTACTTATTAGATCGTGCTGAAAAGGAAAAGGCCCACGAAATTTTAGGTAATGCTTTGAGTGCCTTACCAAAGCGTCATCACATTGAAGTTGTCCGTAAGTTTGCTCAATTGGAATTCACAAAGGGTGACCCTGAACAAGGTAGAACCTTATTCGAAGGTTTGGTCGCTGATGTTCCAAAGCGTATTGATTTATGGAACGTTTACATTGATCAAGAAATCAAAAAGGGTGAAAAGAAGAAGGTCGAAGAATTGTTTGAAAGAGTACTTCAAAAGAAGATCAGTAGAAAGCAAGCCAAGTTCTTTTTCGGTAAGTGGTTATCTTTCGAAGAAGATAAGGATGACCAAAAGGCTGTTGATTACGTTAAGGCTAAGGCCCAAGAATACGTTCAAAAGTCCAACGAATAAGTTTGCTAAGTGTCTGATTCTGGGGTTTCCGTCTTTGGCTTACCATGTTGTATATTAGTTATTGTTAAATAGATCATTAATTTAAGTCATGTTTGAATGTAATCTCAACAGTAGATAATAGTTTGGGGTCAAGTTCCTGAGGTGCTTGATTTGAGCGCGGATGTGTACCTGCAAATAAGTAAACAAAGAAAAATGACAACAAATCCAATGAACCCATAAATCAGAAAATCACGTACAGGGCAACAACGTCTTCAGTTTTAGTTGCCACAAAAACGCTCCCAACAAAATTATACCTGATTTCAGAATGCATTTGCCATGCCCTTGATGGAATATAATGTTTACAGCAATATGATACTATATTGACAGACCTGCACCCACTCTCTACCTTGAAAACACCAAAACCAAGCTATGCCTCAAGTCCCAACATACAGCAAGGAGTTGTCACACGCTCTCAAGAGCTTTGAAGAGTTGAAAGCAAAACAATCAACATATGATGCTGTTCACTACGAAAACTCATATACAGATGGTTTCAAAGTCGGGATTGAAGGGTTACCATCTCAAAAGGAAAAGATTATCTCCAAACAAGGTGCTTCTTTCAATTTGTTGCTTGTTGGTCAGTCAGGGTTAGGTAAAACCACCTTCGTCAACACTCTCTTTGGTACCTCTTTATTACCTAATATCTGGCACAATGTTGAGGAACTGAAACCAAATGTCACCTTTGATAAGACTACTAAAATCACTTCCCATAAAGTGCATTTGACAGAAAATGGGTTTGATTTGGATTTCACTGTCGTTGATACTCCTGGCTTCTGTGACTTTATTGACAACCAATTCTCCCACTTGCCGATCACAGATTATATTGATGAGCAATTGAGACTTTACATGTTCCAAGAAGAACAACCTGACAGAAAGAAGTTAATTGACAACAGAGTTCACGCTTGTCTTTATTTCATCAATCCAACTTCCAAAGGTTTATGCCCAGCTGACGTTGAGGCTTTGAAGAACATTTCTAATAGGGTCAACTTGATTCCAGTTATTGCAAAATCAGATACATTGACCTCTACTGAATTATCAGAAGTTAAAATGTTGGTGAAGCAAATCATTGATGGCCAGAACATCAAGATCTGTGAATTCATCGAAGACCAGGAAGTCAAAGAAAATATTTTAAAGGACATTCCTTATGCGTTGATTTGCTCAGAGTCTCAAGTCTTGAAGGACAATGGGAACTATTCCGTTAGAGGGAGAAAATATGATTGGGGTATTGCCGAGGTTGAAAACCCTCAACATTGTGACTTCACAAAGCTTAGAGAAGTTCTTATGTCCAATAATATGATTGATTTGATCTCTACTACTGAAAAGTACTATGAGAGCTGCCGCAATAAGTTAGTCACTACCAGATTCAAGAAAGCCAAAGAACTGGGAGAAGAAAATAAAGACCAAGTCCCTGAGTTTCCTTACGCTGATCTTAATTTCGATGAGCCTGATAAAAACTCAGTTGATGACTGCTTTAAGGTTCTTTCTAAGTACAACAAATACAAAGTTGACGATTTGGTTATTGAATGGAGTCCCTTGTTTATCCAAAAACAATTCTCGCAGAAGCAGAGATTACAGGAAGTTGTGGCTTTCGAAGAGAAGAAGTTCAAGGATTGGAAGAGAGCCTTATTTGCTAAGCAGTCTTCCTTCAATGACGAAATTGAGGAACTTCATGGTCAAATCAAGACACTCCAGGCATGCATATCTCATTTAAAGGGCCATTCTATCCTGAAGAATTTAGACGAACTTGAAATCAAAGCAGAAAGTAAACCAGTTGAGGCTGAAAACGCGCGTCCACATAACAACATCGAAGCAGCTGAAGCATAGTTTAATATCTGAGGAAGAAATATCAAAACGATAACACATCAGTTGTTTCCAACCTTTTTCATGAGGGGATTCAGGCGTTTATACGCAATGGAATGGAAAGGATTGGATATTTTCAAAGACCTGTTCCCAAATATGTAAATTTTAATGAAATCGGATCCGCAGTCTGCTAGATAGATCTCAATTTATATATGGCTTTAAAAGAATATTTTGTAAAGAAACTAACAATTATATCATTTTAGTATGGATCGGGCTAAGTCAAAAGACTTTTCAAGATCCGCGCGGAGCAGCTGTTGTTAGGGCTGACTATCGTGATAGGAAATATTCGCGACATTCTCATTATAAACGAAAATTTTCAACCCAAGTATAAAAATGAGGAGGTTCCCACCTACATCTACTACATGTTAATAATCAGGTTTTTGACCATTTTTGATAACTGTTCTTTTTACAATCATTGATACGAATAAGTATGTTCTAACCACAGCTGATCCAAAATCACCAATTATCAGAGTATTTCATAATAGAAATCTTTAAGATCAAGTCAAACAATTATTATGATGATTACCTTATTATATGTTTTTTTCTGGCATCTCTAATGTTAGGGCTCTGTTTAACTACTAGCTCAATGAATACAACTCTTGACAATATCTGATGTTATGATTTAATCTTTGATTTAAATTTTGATTATGCTCTTTTGGTTAATTTTAATATCAAGCTGCTTATTATCAGTGTTTTTCGGTTCTTTGATACTAACAATGTTTTAATCAGTTTGACTCATTAAAGTTTTAATAGTTTAATTACCGAGTAATGAAATAATACATATTTGATTTTGTTTTTATTATTGATTATTAACTTGCTCTCTATCTGTTCATGTATGTTGTAATCTTCTATAGGATTCCTTTTACACGAATAATATTAATTAGTGGCTGGCTGTTGCTGCTGGATGAAAGTTTTGTCTATTTTCAAAAAAGCAGTATTCTATTATAACTTTAATCTAAAAAAAGAAGACGTTTACAGTATGAATCGGTGTTGTGTATGAATTCATGTACGGATAGACTATTTGTTGTCCGAGTCAGGCAAGGTCTGGTATAAGTCACGTGAGTTGATGTGAAAAAATTCATTGGGAATCTAACAAGGGTCCACATCAACACCGGGTGAACAAAATGCCGACAACGAAAGGATTCAGGTTTAAACATCTGGCCTACAATGTTTGATCTTTTGAACTTACCCCATGGACTGAGTCAATACATTCTGACCTTCTACATGGCTGATCTTCCAATATTACCCTCCATTAAGGAAATCTCGTCTCTTTTGAAAGACTGTGTTGTTATTGACAACGGAATCGTTGTCACAGCTGTCGCGAAGACACTCCGGAAGACATTGATAAATTGCAACTGAATGACAAGTCCAAAGTCGTGAACCCTCATGATGAAGATCATGGCCTCGATTAATTAACCGCTCTTTATATGGTTTACATCCATTCCCAATACGTATGGTGTTGTGAAGAATCAGAATCGCATCAACTTATTACATATCTGCAAACCCTGGCGAGTACGAACGAGAATTACTTCCTGTTGACTGGGCCAATCGGTTCTTGTACCAGGCAACTGATTACTTCATTGAAGCAGGCAATGCTCTATATCTTCAAGAGTTGGAGGTGCCTGGTGATCTCTTCTCACGTATCAAGTTTAATCGCAAATGATACTTTACAATGTACTTCAACCAATGTACAATCGCTGAAACGTAGGATTGTGTGAATCATGAAGTCCTCGAGGTTCCCAATGTCATGATCGAAGGCTGTGACGAGCAATTTGTCAACGACTTGTTCAAAAGAGTATCCACTCCAGACCTTGAATTTGCAATGGCCTTCAGTTCAAGATACTCACTTGCTAACAAAATATCCGAAAGCTTGAACGTGGATGCGCTGGAATAGCTTAAGATTTATGGCGGGCATGTTTTGGAACAAATGAAATTTCCCAATCTCAAGATATTGAATTTTGAAGAATACCCGTACCATCACAGATCCATACCAGTTTATACTATTGTGATCAACGATATATCAGCCCCAAAACTTGTGAGGTTAATTGTGGACTGGTGTAGTTTATAATGTCCTATTCTAACCGACTTCACTGTTGATCCAACTTGTGATGTTTCTTTTGAAGGGTTCATTAGTGAATCGGGTGGTTCTGATGAGTCTAACGAGACCCATGATATAACGCTTCCGGAATCCATCAAAGCTCTCCCCTTCAAAATTTTACAGGTAGTTTCCGCTGCCGAGAGAGGTCATTTTCTGACACTATGTGAGGATTCCTAGCAGCCTTACGATGACCGTGATTTCTATCTGGATATATCTAAACGATTTCCCAAATCAGTCCAGGAACTCAAAATTTCGCTTTACAGTGAATGGGATAGATTTGAGAGTAAATTGTGGAGAAGCTTACACATGTATAATGTATAATGATTATAAAAGCTAGATTTATTGAAAACAGAAAAAAAACACATCTTACTATTTATTTATATATATATAGTAGTACCAATCTTACGAATGACCCCCAACCTCTTCAAATCCACCGTCTCTCCATCACCGTTTCACCTACTCAACTTAAATCACCTGGGGTTATATTGGGTTGTTTCTGAATAAATAACTGATACTTTCACCGTTGTGCAATCTTCTGATACCTTCAGCTAAAACAGAAGAGATATCAATGGTATCTAACTTTGGACAGAGAGGTAGCTTTTCTTCAAATGGGACAGTGTTGGTACAGACAACTCTTTCTAACTTGGAGTTATTGATGTTCTTGATGGCGCCACCAGATAAAATACCATGAGTAACAATAGCGATGACAGATTTGGCCTTGTTCTCTAGTAAGACTTCAGCAGCCTTGGCTAAAGTGCCACAGGTATCAGCCATATCGTCAACGATAATACAGATCTTGTCAGTAACATCACCAACTAAAACCATTCTGGAAACTTCGTTAGCTCGAGCTCTTTCCTTGTGGATCAAGGCAAAGTTCAAGTCCAAACGGTCAGCCAAACCTGCAGCTCTCTTAGCACCACCTGCATCTGGAGAGATAATGATGGCTTCATCAAAGCTAACATTTTCACGGATGTATCTGACAACACTTGGTTCAGCATATAAATTATCAACAGGGACATCGAAGAAACCTTGAATCTGAGAAGCATGCAAATCCATAGTAATGACATGGTCACAACCGGCAGTTGTTAACATATCAGCCATCAACTTGGCAGTGATAGGGGCTCTGGATTTATCTTTACGGTCTTGACGAGCGTATGGGAAATTTGGAATCACAGCAGTGATACGACGAGCAGAAGCAGTCTTACAAGCGTTGATCATGATCAACAATTCCAAAACTCTATCGTTGACGACACCAGAGCCGATTTGAACAATGATATAGATATCTTCATCTCTGACGGATTCCTTGATGGAGAACGAGACCTCACCACAGGAGTCACGCTTGAGGTAGATGTCAGTCAACTTAAGACCTAATCTTTTGGCAACAAGTTCAGCGAGACCACGGTGGACATCTGGAGCTAGAAGTCTGATAGAATTTTTACCCATCTTTTAATGTGAAATGACTATGGATTATTGATAAGGGGTATTGTGAAGAACTGACAACGATGAAGTTGACGAGACAATTATGATTTGTTGGAGTTACAGGTCGTACTGCAGTGAAATATAAGCTCTTTGGTAGAAGCCGTAATTCGACGTGGGGTACAATCTCATTAAATATGTTACCTTTGTGCTTACCTTTGTTCTATCTTGTGTCTGCCTGTCACACTCAGTTCAAATTTTTTTTGAATTCTGCCTGCAAAGGAGCTCGAAAATTTTTGAATGTGCGCTGCGCTGACTAAGCGAGGTTATTGCTTATTCGGCTTGAGCGCTAATTGTCCCCAGGTCAACAACGCCTTAAACATTAACCTTAAACTTAACCTTAAACCATTAACCTTAAACATTAACCTCAAAGATCAACCATCATGAGTAAAACTACTTTCAATATATTTCCTAATTCATTAGACTATACTACCTCTTCTTCCCTTTCTTCTTCTGTTGCCTTGCGTTACGCCTGGCTTCAGGAGACTCTTGAATTACCACTGTCCCATTCTTCAAGTCTTCAGACGCATCTTTGAACTTTTCTTGTGACTCAAGATAAAACATCAAATCGTTGACCTGGGAAGATAACTCTTCTTTTTCCTCTTTGAGTTTGTTGTTTTCCAAATTGACCTCTTCAAGCTTTTTTGAAAGATTCTCACTAAGTATTTTCTCTTCTTCAAAAGACCTCTCTAATTTCTTAACTAAAGGTTTCAACTTTTTGATTTCTTTCTGATAATTAATCATTCGGTCGTCGGATATGGAATGATTTTTCAAATCTACCTTTGGTTGCTCTTCCTTGTCACTGGTCTCGTTAGATTTAACTGAGCTAAGAATGGCCTTAGACTCTGCCGTCTTTTCGCTACCAAGTCCCGCAACTTCGGACAATCGTGATTCATAATATTCTCTTTGAGACTCCAATTGGGACAACAATATTTCCACGTATTCCTCTCTTTGTAAATCAGCACTCTTTGCTGATTTGTGCGAAACAACAGAATGCAGACTATGAGAGTCATTATTATTCGACTCTGTTAGTTCCACGAGCTTCCCATCGGTTTCATTCTGCAACAATCGATGAACGTAATTGTCACCTGCATAATCCCAAACTCTTTGCGTTTCAATGTCCATGGCAAAGCAGTGGTTGGTTTCCTCATAATGGGTGATTGCATGCTTGGAGTCATACCTCCCACACCCGACATTTCCACAGATTAAACAGACCCATAGATTGACAGTGTTTGCACATTGCGAGCATTCTATATTATTACCTTTTTTTCCCAGGTCTGCGGTACCACTACGGAAACTGGAATAGCGACATACAGGGCAAGTATCATCCTTCCATTTGGTCAAACAGGAACAATGGAACGTATGTTGACAAGAGATGGTCAACAACCCGGTTATATCAGAGTCCATTCTCTCTAAACATACTGGACAGGTGGGTAATTCCTTAACGATTGGTTCAGAGATTCCCAAATGATCATTCTTCAAATTGGACTTTTTCACCAATGAAGTAAACGGATCTTCCAAGAGATATGGGATTGCTGATGAAGATGACGTCTGGTTCAAAGGTTTAAAGATTACAGATTTGATGAACACGACATGACAAACTTCATTTTCCATGATATTAAACTCCTTCCCATTGAATTCTTCATGGAAGGCTCTTGCAGATTCCCTGGTTCGGAACTTGAGCAACCCCAACATTCTATTAGTATCAGAGGATTTGATAAGACGGATATGTGTCAATAGGTTTAAATGTTCAGCACCGATGAATCCAAGGATATCTCGCGCTGTGAAATATGATGGGATTGCAACAATGGAAACTGTAGTCTCGTCGTTCAAATAAACTTCCTTTTCATGCTCATCAATCTTATAGTCTTTGTCAGTTTTTTGTTGTTCTGCTTGAGTACTGTTTTGTTTGAGTGGTTTGGGAAATTCACGGAACAAACGAACGACACCATAACCAATGTACTTGGCGTTCAACGGATCATTCGGTGAAATAGTGGGCTTTTCATTGATCATGATTGTGATGTTGCTTAATCGATAATCTTTCAGTTTATTTATTATATCCCTGGTGGTTTCAATTGCAGCTGGCTCTATTTGTTCTTCTTCTGGAGTCGATAATGATGGTGATGTGAATATATCGTTTCTCTCTACAGCAATGTTGCACCAAGTATTCTGACGTGTGTTCTGTAAATTGGTAAGTGGATCGTTGATGTTTGTTTCTATTGAAAGGATATAATCATTAGAACAAATCATTGGTTCATTGTCATCAGGAGAGATTGAATTTTTGTACTAAGAAAAAACAGTGAGAGAAACCAATCATAAAGTATGCAAGTTATGTGGCAAATTTATGAACCGGGGGCGCGCTCCATCACCCCGAAATCTGTAAGGGAACAACAACAACAAGCAATAGCTTATGCCGCGCTTTGAGAAAAAAATAATCTCCGATACGGGGAGTCGAACCCCGGTCTGCTCGGTGAAAGCGAACCGTGCTAACCGTTACACTATATCGGATTTTGTTGAAAGTTAAAAAGAATGTGATGTACAGATCAACCAATAGGAGTGTCACGTGATCTCTTCAACTCTTCAGAAAAAAGTAGAGATTTCCCCATCAACCCTAGATGATGTAGTTATCCATTTAGCTAATGCATTAAAAGATTTTAAACTATATAGATGGAGAGAGAGAGCAAGAAAGACTATTTGAAAAATCTTCCTTTAAACTCCCGATGAGCAACATTGCCGGATTGAGACACTCACCTGACCAACCGACAGACCTGACTCCGAATCTTCACAGTAGGAAAACATTCACCCTGAATAGAAAAACAAGCGGTCTGCTACGATAAATAATACGGAGGTTTGCACCTCCGGAGTCAATGAACTGTACCGATGTCTTCTATGGTGCAATTCATAGAATGAGCGACGAGTTGTCCCTGTGTCAGAACGGACATCACCCGAAACCTTGGTGGGGGTACTCAACTCCATGACTAGTTGTATCAAACTAACTTTCGACTAATCTTAAACGGTGACTTTTTGTATATCTTCACTTATGGGATGTTGCGGGCATATGCTGGGAGAACAAATAGAAGTGTCGCTGGACGTTTAGCCCAGTATATGTTTGAGGGTGCTGTGAATGTGGCGCTGCTTATTCATAACTTTTTTGCTATATTTATGAATATGGCGCTGATGATTCATGCGTTTTTACTATTTTTATTTTCGGCAATGTAAACAACGAATAAGGGGATGTAATTATAACGGGGTACGTTTAAAACTCTTGCAATATGACAAACAGTGACTATCGTTGAGGCCAAACGTGATATACTACGTACGTCAAGAGATCTGAAAGCAATTATATGCACAGGAGGTGGTGGTATCTATAAAACTTCTCTTTCAAGAACGATTTCCGTTTTAGGAAATATCTATATTTCCCACTTTAGGAAATATTCACACTTCCAAATCTGGAATACTGAAAGAGAATATTTGAGTAAACAACTTATTCCTTGAGGGGCAAATTTAGTTATTTTATATTTAGTCCTTTTTTAATTAATGAAGTGTTTACTTTTGTTCTCCATTTTTTATAGTTGATACTTCATATTGTTAAATCTCGTCAATCAATGATAGTTGTCTGAATCTTGACGAGTAAAGTCATCCCCGAGGTTGCGGTTAATATCTCCGTTGCACGTGAATACTCTGGAAGATGTTAAGTGCAAAGTTATTCTAGAACTCAACGAGAACTAGCTTTAGGATAAACCTTTGGGTGAATCCATGACTGAGGAAAGGAAACCTTCCAACCTCTTCTTTATTGCAGCAACAGTTTCTAAACACAAGTATAAAATTTGCAGTAATTTTGCAGGAGTCGGCAAAGCCCAATAACCAGAATTCATATACCCGAGGGTTAATTTCTACAGATGCCACCTTGCCAGGTTGGAACATCAACTGAAACAGGTCAAGTCATTGAGTATAAGCGAGAAATGAAGCCTTGAGGAGATATTATAACGTTTATTCAATATTGCTGTTTTTGGAGGCGGTATATGCTATAGTATTTCTTTTTACTAATCACAGTTACGTTTTTAGACCTTAAAATATGCTTTATCAAAAACAACGGATTTAAACGGTGGAATTCTCTTTAATTAGAAGAAATCGCGCTGAAGGCCGCTTCTAGGGACAACTTTGTCAAAAATACCAAGCCGGTTATTGGTGTCATGGTACCGCCGAAATATATATATAAAAAGAACATAGTATCTCTAATTATGCAATGAAAGCACTTAAGGCTCCACCAGCTCGATGATGAATTTACCTAACAGAAGCGGGACTAACGAACTTGAAAAGAATGTCTTCACATAAAACATCAGAAGATCTTCCGTCATTGGCCGATGTGGATACTGAGGCAAACAATACAAACAAGGATCAACCACAATTGGTCCATAGACTATTCACTCCATTAATACCATCGAAGAAGAGACTTCCACTTGTTCCTTCAGAAGAAGAACGAAATGAATTTCCTGCGTACAAGACCAACTGGATATCAAGATTATTCTTGCTATGGTTACTTCCACTATACAACACCGGTTATCTTCGAACTATTACACAACACGATCTTTGGTATTTGGGTGATGAATTCAGCTTAGAAGCAACTTATCCCGAATTTAAACAAAATTTTGAAAGAAATGTCATCAATTTCAAAACCAAGAACCCAGATGCTCTCACATTACCGCCTTCTGTTATTTCTTCTACTCTTTTCAGAACTTTCAGATTCAAGTATACCGTTTCAATCATTTTGAAGAATATCGCGGATTGTTTATTGGCATTTACACCTTTGGTTACTAGAAACCTGATTTCATTTGTCCAAGAGAAGACAGCAGATCCTTCTATTCACGTTGGTAGAGGTATTGGATTGGCCTTTGGCGTGGCGTTGATGTTGTTGGTACGTTCATTTGTGGAAACCCAGGCTAACTTGGTATCTTTTCACATTGGTGCTCAATCTAGAACATTATTGACTAAGATGATTTTAGAGAAGTCTTTTGTCGATAATTCTGAAACAAGACATAACTTTTCTAATGGTGTTCTGTTTTCTTTCTTATCCACTGACATTACAAGACTTGGTGAAGCTATTGCTTTTTTTCCAGAGTTGACGGCCTTTCTTATCCCAACTATCGCTGCTATTGTTCTCTTGATAATCAATATGAAGGTCTCGGCTCTTGCAGGGATTGCAGTTTATTTCTTGGTTTTGATCTTGATCGTGGCACCAATGCAGGGTATCTTGTCGCTAAGAGATAAAGCTAATGTTCATACTGATAAAAGAGTCGAGCTTGTCAGAGAGATAGTCCAAAGTATCAAGGTCATCAAGTTCTATTCCTGGGAAAATGCTTACGAAAATATTGTTAAAGTTGTTAGGGCTCAAGAAGTGAATTATGTTTTGAAGATCCAATTATTGATCTCCATAATTGTTTCTCTTGCCATGTCTGCTTCTCCTATTATTTCAATGGTTGCTATCTTGGTTTATCACAAAGTCTCTGATGGTAGAAACCCAGCTGTAATTTTCTCTTCTATGACTCTATTCAATATTCTGAATTTGAAGATGATCACTTTGACAACATCTCTAGGTAGTTGCACGGATGGGCTTAATGCTGCTAGAAGACTGATGAAATACTTCCAATCCCCAGTGGAACCAATTGATTCGATCGTTAACTACTTCGATCCAGATCTCATCAAGGGATTTGATAATATTGCTATTAAAGTTGAAGAGGCAGAGTTTCAATGGGAGAAATTCGATGAAGAAAAGAAAAACAAAGATATCAAAGGGGATGGAAGTGCTACCGAAGAAAAGAAACGAGGGGATAGCCACATCATCACCGAAGCAAAACCTTTGGGATATGAGACAGTTTTGAATGATGTCAACTTGGAGATTACCAAGGGAGAATTTGTCATCATCACTGGTCCAATCGGCTCTGGTAAGTCTTCTTTATTATCTGGTCTATCTGGTTTGATCCGTAAGAATCGAGGACGTGTTTCCATAAACGGTTCTTTTCTGCTATGTGGTGCACCTTGGATCCAAAACACCACTATACGTGACAATATTTTATTCGGATCCCCATTTGAAAAGGAAAGATACTCCCAGGTTATTGAAGCCTGTTGTTTGGAGCAAGATATAGCACAGTTCTCCGCAGGGGATTTGACAGAGATTGGTGAAAGAGGTGTTAACCTATCTGGTGGGCAAAAGGCTAGGTTATGCTTGGCTCGTGTTATCTATGCTGACCCAGATGTTATTCTTTTTGACGACGTTTTAAGTGCTGTTGATGCCAATGTCGGGAATCGAATTGTCAATAATTTATTAATGGGTTTGATCAGATCCAAGACCAGAGTATTGGCTACGCATCAACTGAGTTTAATCACCAAGGCTGATAAAATTATATTTGTCAACGGCGATGGTTCCGTTGAAGTTGGAACTTACGAATCTTTGTTGGATTCCAATCAAAAATTCACAGAACTCTTGGGATTCAATAAGTCACGCGAACAGAAAGAAAATATCACCAACGACGACGAACTCTCCGAAGAATCAATCAAGAAACCATTTCAAGAAGACGAAAATTCCAACTTGTTACTCTCATCCGGTTTATATGGTGAGGAAGAAAGAGCGGTCAACTCCATTCCTTTGTCAACGTATGTGAATTACATCAATTCTGGGCGTGGCATTTTCGGTTCTGCTATCATTCCGATGATCCTAGCGTGCATTGTGCTTTCCATTTTCTGTACCATGTTTGCAAATGTTTGGTTGACATACTGGTTGGAGAACAAGTTTGAATCATTATCTCAAGGAACATACATCGGCATGTATATATGCTTCACCTTTGCAGCTGTTTTGTTTTCTTCTTGTGAATTTGGTTTGGAGAGTTATGTTATCGTCCAAGCTTCAAAAATCTTGAGCTTCAAGGCGGTTTCGAATGTTCTTCATGCACCAATGTGGTTCTTTGATACTACACCGATAGGTCGTGTCATCAATCGGTTCTCTAAAGATACTAATTCCTTGGATAATGAGATCGGGGATAGGTTGAAAATCTGTGTTCATATGGTAGGTTTGGGTATTGGCGATTTGATTCTTGCTATTGTTTATGTTCCTTGGTTCGCTATCGTCATTCCTTTCATTTTGGGAATTCTTATTGGTTGTACCAATTACTATCAAGCTACATCAAGAGAAGTCAAGAGACTTGAAGCTGTGAATCGATCTTTCATTTTAAACAATTTTAATGAGTCTATTTCCGGGTGTGAAACTATCAAACTTTTCCAATCCCAAAACCGCTTTATTGCTAAGAACAATTTATTCTGTGACAAATTGAATGAAGTTTACTTTGTTGTTCTAGCTAATCAAAGATGGATCGGTTTATCTTTGGACTCATTGGGCGTCGTTGTCTTATTTATTGTCTCCATGATGATCGTCACCGGAGTCTTCGATCTTTCTCCATCTGCTGCCGGTTTGTTGATTTTCTATATGTCTGATTTCTCTGGTCTTGTTTCTAATATCTTGAATCTATACGTGGATATTGAGAATGATATGAATTCTGTGGAAAGATTGATGCATTATGCTAACCATCTTGCCCAGGAACCGACTTACAGATCATCATCACTTGATCGAATTTCGCCAAATTGGCCTGAATATGCTGATATTAAATTCCAGAATGTTTCTTTGAGATACAGACATGGGTTGCCTCTTGTGTTGAAACATTTAAGTATTGATGTGAAAGCAGGGGAGAAGATTGGTATTTGTGGTAGGACGGGTGCTGGTAAGTCATCTCTGATGGTGGCCTTGTACCGTTTGGCTGAATTAGATGAAGGTATCATTACTATTGATGGGGTGGACATCTCCAAAATCGGTCTACATGATCTAAGATCCAGACTTTCGATCATTCCACAAGATCCTGTTCTCTTTCAAGGTACTATTAGAAGAAACTTGGATCCTTTCTCTGAGAGAAACGATGACGAATTATGGGATGCTTTAAGAAGATCTCATTTGATCAAGTCTGAAGATTTACAAGATATTAGGAATGAGACAAATATTGATAATCTCAGCAAATTCCACTTGGAAAGCCAGGTACTGGAAAATGGTTCCAATTTCTCATTAGGCGAAAGACAATTGATTTCTTTGGCAAGAGCTTTGGTTCGTCAATGTAAGATATTGATCATGGACGAAGCTACTTCATCTGTCGATTATGAAACAGATCATCTTATCCAGGAGACAATTGCTACAGAATTCCGAAATTGTACCATTTTATGTATCGCCCATAGACTCAAAACTATTATTGGGTACGACAGAATATTGGTTTTGGAGCAGGGAGAGTTGGAGGAATACGATTCTCCTTTGAGATTATTTCAGAAAGGTGGGTTATTCAATGAAATGTGTTCAAGTGCAGGTATCTGTGATGAAAATTTCAATCTCAATAATACCTAGTATATAGGATATATAAAAACTCAAGTCTTATTAAAATTAGTTGATTATTATTTCGTGTTACCAGCTTCGTTTTTCTACTAGTAAAACAGGTTTCCTTTTATCACAGAATTTTGTTTAACGTCGTAATCTTTGTGAGTCTGCCTAGATGCGAAAATATAAGAAGGAGATTTTAAAGTTTATTATGTGTACTTCGGGAAGTAAATTACCGCATGATTCGTCAAAATAGAGACCACTGAGAGGTGCTGTGTATGAATTCATTTAGGGAACTATCTATAGTCTTAGAGAAAGTCGGTCCGAAGTGTGAAAAACGTCACGTGAACTGAGGTCAAATGATGTAGTCCAAATCTAATATAATTCGGTTCACGGAGCTATTTTCAAAAACGGAAACACATCCGATGGGTTTTATACACAGAAATTTGGGACAAGGGGCGGTGCGATAAAACAACATCACACATTTTCCTACAATTAGAGCACATCAATCAACGACACTTGGACTGTAGACATTGAAAAGGAAGGTTGTTAGTACTGAGTATTCACTTTATACTTGAATGAAAATCTTGTTTTAGTAACTCAATATTTGACATATGGTGTAATCAAATGATTCCAAGTTCTTCAGGAATCTTTTGAACTTCCTAGATGTGTCGTTGTTATCTTGCAGAAAGACACATGACGCCCATCCAGAGGGGGGTTAAAAAGCCACAAGAATCCTGTTTTTGGTTCATTATAATAAGCCTTTAATATTCTCGTTGTCCTGGCATTTGAAACCCATCCTACGCTTATATCTCACGCAAGGACTACTCCAAAATCACGTATCAAAATAATAATGCAGGAAGATAAAGCATTGTCAATCAAATCTGGATTTACTACAACAGGTAAAATCTTTTCCATGGCTACTGAAGATCCTCAAGATATTTCCCCAGCTAAATTTCATCCAGTACAAGGTACTGAAACCGAACCATTGCTTCCAACGTCAACACGTGAAACGCATAAATCGAATATTTCAGTAACAGTCAATGAATCACTATCTTCTTCTGAAGATGACGAAGATACAGATTTCAGTCTTTCCAAAGTCAAGAATCTCATTCCTATCGAACTTGCTTTGATTCTGAACGTTTTCCTTGCAGCTTTCGACAGTACAATTACTTCTTCCACATATGCGGTCATTGGCTCTGAATTCCAAGCTGCAAATTTAGGCTCTTGGATCACTACCTCTTACCTGCTAACCTCGACCTCATTTCAGCCTTTATATGGAGCTTTCAGTGATGTCTTGGGTAGAAGAGCATGCTTTTTCTTTGCTACCTCTGTATTCGCTTTAGGGTGCCTGGGCTGTTCGTTGAGTAATAGTATTAACGCTTTGTTCTTTTTCAGATCACTTACAGGTGTTGGTGGTGGTGGTCTTGTGACTATTTCCACTGTTATTAATGGTGATTTGATTCCCATTTCTAAAAGAGGTCTTTTTCAAGGGTTTCAAAATGTTCTTGTTGGTGTTGGTTTGATTCTTGGTGCATCCTTGGGTGGTTTGTTTACAGAAACTGTTGGTTGGAGATTCTGTTTTTCAATTCAAGTTCCTGTCAGTTTTATTGGCTTAATTTTTGGTTATTTGTATATTCCAGAAGCCAGCTCTGCCAGGACCATCAAATCTCAAGGTTTCAAAGCTATTGTTAGTGAAATTGATATATTTGGATCAATCTTGATGGTTTCTGGCCTTACTATCCAATTACTATCGCTCACACTTGGCTCATTAACCATGGGTGCCATTTCATTTGCCATTATTTTACTATTTATCAAGGTTGAACTAAATCCTAACTTATCCAACCCAATCATTCCATTGGAAAAAATAAATGGTGGTTTCATGGTCTTCATTCCTTTGTTCTATTCTATCCTTACAGGGTTTGCTCAAATGGCTTACGTATTTGTTCTACCATTAGTGTTCCAAATTTCTTTAGGTGATTCTCCATCTAAGGCGGGTTTACGCCTTGCTATTCCATCAGCATTCGCCATGATTGGTGCTTTGATTTCTGCTATTGTCATGAATGCAAATGTACAGTTATTGAAGCACTTGGTATCTGGTGGTGCTTTGATTGCTGGGTTGGGTAATTTCTTAGCATTGTTCATCTCACCTTCTTTTCCTGAGAGGTGGTTGTGGTTACTTTTGATTCCAACAAACACAGGTTTTGGAATAAGTAATCCTGCGACTTTATTCGCCTTCATCTTCCAATTTCCAAAATCTATGCAAGCTACAACCACTTCAGCTCTATATCTTTGTCGTTCAATCGGACAGGTTTGGGGTGTCGCTATTATCTCCAGTTTGATTCAATGGAGACTTAGTGGAAACTTGTGCAAGAATTTTGAAGCTGCTGTTGAGGCTGGTATCATAGATCAAGATAAAATCAATGAACTAATGGACAGGGTCACAAAATCCACTACTTTTATAAAAGAATTACCAACGGAGTTACAATCTGTTGTGAGGAGATCTTATGAGCAAAGCATTAGATTTGGTCAACACACCGCCATTTTGGCATGTGTTGTTGCTTTCATTTTAGCTGTTACACATGGCTCCTGGAGAGACAAACAGCTGCACAGATCTTAAAATTAACAACGTATGGATTATTCCTTTTTACTAATTTGCAACATGATAATCGATATATAAGTACTGTTCAATAAGGTCCTAAAAACGGTTGGTAGAACGATTGCGACTTTTCCATTCCAATATATGAACTTTTTTTTGGCTAGTCAATTTTTTATTAGGGTCCAATATGTAATAAGACCGTTCAGTCAGCGGATAATGAATGATATTAACCTTTAGTTTGATCTATACGAACACTAAAGGAGAATAAAACATTTCAGAAAGTTAAGCATCCTCTATCTTGATGTTTCCCCACATTTGATGACCTCATCAAAAGAAATCTTAGTGGCTGGTGGTACTATAGAGAGATGAAGATTCGATGGTTGGATTAAAGGCTAACATTTATATAACCCCATCGGTCTATTAATATACATCAATACTAAGATAAGATATAACACCTTTATAAATCCGTAAAACCATATCATTATATGCTGGTGGTCAGACATATAATTTGCTACAGTACTGAATACCAAAAGTCGGTAATATTGAATTAATTTAGATTAAAAAAAAGCCAGTTAGTAACTTACACAATGTACCTTGTCAACAAGGTGCAATTGTGTACCAATAAGCAACAAACCAATGTATTCGTCTACTTCACTAGAAACCCTCTAATGAATCCAAAACCTTGACATCTAAAAGAAAGAATAATGTGTTGTTTGAAAACCTTTGGAAGAGTACTTAGACGACTTGGGCCCATGGCATTGGCATTGGTCTTGGAATCAATAAAGAGTTCGAAGGATCTGCGGTACCAGCGTAGACGATATAGAACCCTGTGAATGTAGCTATCAAACCAAAGACACCACCAGCCTTGGTGACACCTTCATGACCTGTGAAAGCGCCTATAGCCAATAACAAAAGGAAGAACCAGACAAGGAAAAACAAGGTAAAGAAAGGCCAAGTTGATCTAAAAGTGCAGAGCCACATTAAGAAAGCAAAAATGACCCAAGCCGACAAATAGAACCCAACAGCATCGTTATATTCTTGAACTGTAGCATAACTTGATCTGACACCCCAAGCATCACATAATAAAGCCCAATAACCCATCCAGAAACCACCAAAAGCACCTAATGAAGTAGCTGCAAAAGTATTTTCAATCAAAAGACACCATAAACCAGCAATGGTTTCAATAGCACCACCAAGGAACAATGCAGTTGAGGCGATTACTTGTTGGTTTTGGACGCCCCTGGCACCCGTGTTGATAAGTGAAACAACAAAACAGGAGATACAGAACGCCGTTAAACCTAATGGGACTGGGTTACCCATTGGTCTTGAAGGAGGTGCATAAAGACCAGGTCTCAAGTCACCTGCAAAGGCATTCTGTAATTCCTTTCTAGAGAAGGCTTGATTACCTAAATAAATGACATCACCATCAGTTGATGTTGTGATCTTCAACAAGTTGTGAATACGATCAGGAATGTATGATTCATGGTGACCTTCTGTTCTTTTATCACGGGAAATGGATTGTGGGTCAAATTCTGTGGAAGAATCGTTCAGGTTGTAGTCTTGAGAAACACCTTTCTCTAAATCAGGAGATAATTGATTGACCATTTCAGAATTGTCTGTTTGTGTTGTGATGAGCTGTAATTAGTTGTTGTGGAGGTAATTAAGGTAGTTCCAATCGCAGTCATTGGGGCAGACTTCAAGGTTTGGAAGCGGATATATGAGACTTTTTATACTAAGTGTGATATGCGAGAATGGTAAACGACACTCTCTTTAGTTTCATAAAGAGGGGAATTATTAGACAAAAGCATTGGATTTTCCCTTTGGATGACTGCAATATTCTTAAGTAGAACGTTTGGTGGGTTCACTGCAAAGAAAAATATCTGCGGCTTTGTGACGATTATGGTTTTTGTCGGTGATTAGGAAGCCCTGGACCTGTCAAACAGTCGGACTGCGAGATTCTGGAACAGAGCAAAACTGGGGAAGTGGGTTTCCGCGACGTCAAATCCAAATAAAAATCACACCTTTAAAGTCTCCATCGTCTGCGCAGGTTAATTCTGATCACGCAACTTACAGGGGAAAGGGAAATAAATAAATATACGCTATAAATATTACCAGCTTTTGGATTAGACTGTGTAGTAGTTCCGGCTTCCCTTCCTTCATCTATGGCGACCACCAATTTGTTTGCTTTATAGGACTGCACTACTAACAGAGTTACCCACGGCTTACATCAATCTTGGTATGCTCAAAAATGTAAGCGGTTTTCTTGATCTTGTGATATCTGCAGAGAAATATATAGCTTTGAGAGCTGGTGTTGATTTTAGAATTACGATTTTGAAAAATAGAATCATTCTCAATAATTCACATAAAATTGAATTGTTGATTGGAAAGATCAAACCCACGGCATAATCTAAGTAATTAAAATTCCTTATGTTGTAAAAAACAATTACTCGGTGTTCATCTATGAATCACTAATTTATTAAACACTATTAATTTTATTAATGTTTATTTATATTAACTACTACGCCGTTTACAACTCGTAAAGAATTGTGCAACTTTTGTGGAGTATTTGATGGACCTTGCGCTCACATGCATCAAGGTGGGTTGTAAAATCCGAAGTCACAAGTTAATCTGTAACCATATGAGCGCGGCTTTAACAACATTTTATGCATGGACATGTATTGGTTGCGAGTGCCTGTTTATTATCCAAAAAAGCTTTACGTACATCCATTCGATCACCATAAATACCATTTGGATTATAAACAAGAATTATAGTTGTCACTTCTATAGGTTAAGTTGCTTCCTTTTAGAAGACAGATCACTGATATGGAGTTGTTTAAAATGAGAAACATTGAAATCCGCCCTTAAAATTGTAAATTGATAATATCATGTTTAGATTTACCTGATCCATCTGATTCTTCAAATGCATTTCCCTGGAGCCTGATTATGTGACATTTGATATTCCGAGTTTTCCAACGGAGACCCTATCTATATAATAATTTAAAGGTTTGCTACTGAGAACACCTGTGCTCAATTGAATTTTTGCAGTTGGTTGAACCCAGCCATAGATCGACTGAAACTACCAGACGATAAGAGTTCTTACAACGTTGATAGATACTAAAGGTGACTTTAATAACACTGAAATGTAATTTCAAGAACAAAAATGGTATCTAAGGGTGTTTTTACGTTGCAAGAACAATCTCAGTTTTTAAACTATCAAAATTCATACCTGTATGAGGATCATCTCATCAGATCCAGTTCTTTGGCTTTATTGCGTTGTAATTTCTATTATCCTCCAAAACAGAAAGAGATTGTGGGTATGCACTATTTTACAATAGATGTTAAAGAAATGTATTTTTAACAATACTTGTTTCTAAAATATAATTAGTCAGGAATTATGACTTCAGCTGGTTTTTTCTTCAATCGGATTCCTTGCAAATATTGTGTTGTGGGGTTTCAAACTACCAGCTGTCGGGACCCCGGAATCCGAAATTCGAAAGCCAGTTAAGTGTTACCCATGACATTTTGACAGAATCTCGAACTTGTTTTGTAATTTGGCGCTTCATTCCGAAACCAACTTATCTTTAATTGCAGGAGGCCAAGAGGGCGTAAAAGCTACTTGGTACATCACTTACAAACATTCAGTGGTCAATAAATACATCATTTATCAATCAGATATTCTGTCAAGAATCTGGGATAAAAACACCTATCGCTATAATTGAATTCTCTATCCATCATGAACCGATATAACCTTATCTTCCTGATAATATTCTTCACCTTCATCCTTACAGGCCCACCAACAACGCCAATAACATCCAGAGAGCAATACCATCAACTGCAATTGTTCAGAAAGCATCTTTCTCAATCATTTAATCTTTTGAAAAACTCCACCTTTAATCAGAACTACGGTAATCTTACAGGTTATATGTTAAGTTATCAGGACGTGGTTAATGGTGAAGTCAATCAAACATACCCTTTACCAGGGAAAGATTATGATCACTACGCAAACAGCCAAAAGTATTCAATTTTACCTGATCTTATAACAAAAAAGGCTATTGATGTATGGAGTCTTGATCAAGGTCCATCAGATAATATGAATTATTATACAAATGTCACGTCAAAATTAAAGGGGACATTCAAAACACACAATACCACTGCCAACTCATTGGTAAAGATACCTTTACAACTTCCTCATTACCTTGAACATCTGAATGATGTAAATTCGGATTTCCCAAGCCTTCCAAATGAGAACTATCCGGCAGCGCCACCAAGACTTGTTGGTAATATTACCGAAGCAGAAGGTATAGCTAAATTAGAGTTGAGAGTTATCTCTACCGTTGAAGGTAATTATTTTAACAAACTCGATGACATTGTCAAATTTGTCAAACTTGAAATACAAACCGCTGATCAGTTGGAATATGACAAGCAGACCATTGAAACATCTGGTTTTTACTTTGTTGAATCTGGAAATATCGTCACAGCTACCAATAGCGCTAAATTCTTCTCCTTGTACGGTGGTCTACAACATTTAACTTTGAAGGAAGAAAACTTCTTAAGCTCCAAAAACGTTACTATTGACTTCTTGAGAACTGTTTTGTTTGATGAACGGAAAGATGATAAACTGTCAGAATCAGAAGCCGATTTCACTTATTTGACGACGCTTTTCGATAAATCAGAAAATCATTGTGAATATATCACATATCTCCATATTGATGCTATCAATTTAACCAAGGATCAAATCAAAGAATTAGATGAGGAACTCAAAAATCCAATTGGAAGACCTATTGATTTCCATAGAATTCCAAAATTGAAACTAACGGGTTTTATGTATTCACCGGATTGTTCAATTGAGGTTGAGTTTCCAGAGTTAGAAGGCGTCAAGTCAGAAATTGAAGACTTCAGATTGAATAAAATTGTGATTGCTGGTATTGTCTTACTTTTTGCCCAAATATTCCTTCTTTTGAAACAAATGCAATATTGCAACACCCCTTCAACTATTTCCAGAGTTTCTTATTACACCATTTGGCTTATGAGTTTAGTTGACGGCTCCCTGGCCATGCTATATTTGATTGGCTCTGCAATTTTCAACAAATTGTATTTACCTTTCATTGTGAGTTCATTCTTGGCCTTCATCCTGGCCTCTATCTTTGAGATCAGGTTCTTGATTAACATTAGCATGGTTCAGTATAATGAACGCACCTTGACATTATTTGCTGCACTTCAGGGAAGAGCAATGGACGACCCACAGCAGCAAAGTCTCATACAGCAACCACCTCCCGAAGATGAATCACAAATCAGTGGGTCTGTTTATACGAGATTCTTCTTCACTTTAATTGTTTTCACGTTCGTTTTATTAAACTCTTTGATGTGGCCTAAAGATCTAAGGTCTAACTTCGAAAAGTTGGCGCTTTTTTCATTGAACTCTTACTGGTTGCCGCAAGCTTACCGTAATGTTGTCAAAGGATCGAATAAGGCATTCAAATGGTGGTTCATCCTTGGAACAACATTTGTCAGATTAATCCCGATTTTTTATATTCTTGTTGTCAAGACAAATGTCTTCGATCACCATCAAGACATTCGATTTTTCCAATTGTTGCTTGTATGGTTGCTCTTCCAGATTGTACTGTTATTTTTGCAGTCTTGGATTGGTTCCAGATTCTTCCTTCCAACATCGTGGTTACCAAAGACTTACAACTACCATCCATTACTCACTAAGGAAGATGTTACCACGGGTAAATTCGGTGTTGATATCAATGAGCAAACCATCAGGGATCTTGACAATGGGTTTTTCCAATTGGATTGTGCCATTTGTATGGATACAGTCCGTGTTGAGTTGGATGATGGCAGGATGCATCACCATAATAATAACAAGGAAAGTATTGTTACTCCATGTCATCATGTATTCCACACCGAGTGTTTGGAAAGACATTTGAGATACAAACTACAATGCCCTATCTGTCGTAGTGGATTGCCTCCTGTTTAAATGTTTACATACAGCCACTAGATATGTATGAAGTACTTTTTGTGAATAATAAATAATAATAATAATGATAATAGTAATAATTTAAGAAAGCTTTCTCTAATTTCTAGTGCTAACATTATCCGCGATATATAACCTCCAACGCTTTTGTGTGCAAGAAAAATTGAGCTTAAAACGCGGCAGACATCCACTGCTCAGCTGATATCAAATATTCATATACAAATAGTATATAACATTAAGCAAAGGATTCATAAAATTGAATGATTTCTACACATCTTGGCTTTTCTAGAATCAATTGGTCAGAAAAGATTTTACGAAGGTTGAGTTGTAATTAATACTCCACTCCTTCTTCAATCGGGATTCAAGAACTGTTACAATCTTGAAGTTCCGGGATTATGTATGATGACAATCACGTTTTGCACTTGCCGCGAAAGATTTAAAAATATTGGATTGCGTTGTTGACATTGTAAACTTAAACTTGAAACTCATTTCCCTTGAGAGAACAACCTGAACACTTTAAAGAAACAATTAATCCCCAAAATGACCGGTAAAAAGTATGCTGTTCTATTTTCCACCCTAGAACTCGAAAAAATATTGACATCAGTCTTCTTAAAAACAGATACAGAGCTTGTCTCTTTGGTAAGTACCGTTTGGCATTACGATGTTCCACAAGAGCGTTGATATTAACGATTACCAATTATCTTTCTAGACATGGATGGCTTGTTATTGAACACAGAAGATATCTATACAATCGTCATCTCAGACGTTCTTTCAAGATACGGTAAAGGCCCCTTAACTTGGGATGTCAAGATAAACCTACAAGGTTTGACCGGTGATGCTGCCGCTGTCAAGATTATTGAGACATATGATTTGCCAATATCACCACAAGAATGGATCAATATCAATATTGAAACCCAGAAGGACTTCTGGCCAACCTGTCAGTTTCTTCCAGGTGCTAAGGAATTGCTCTTGTATCTCTCTGAAAACAAGATTCCTTTCGCCTTGGCTACTTCTTCCAACACCGTCAATTACCAAAGAAAGACCGGCCACTTAAAAGATATTTTTGATCTTTTTGGTAAGCACATCATCACTGGTGATGACCCAAGAGTTCCTAAAGGCAGAGGTAAGCCATGTCCAGATATCTACCTTGCCGCTTTGAAGTCCTTGAACGACGATTTACCTGAGGGTATTGAACCTATCAAGCCTGAAGAATGTCTTGTCTTCGAAGATGGCCTTCCAGGTGTCAAATCGGGTCAAAATGCAAATGCCCACGTTATTTGGATTCCTCACCCTGAAGGTAGAGCCTTATTTAATGGTAAGGAAAACGAGTTAATTGGCGCAAATGGCGTTGTGTTGAATTCTATGTGTGAATTCGACCCAGTTGCTTATGGTTTGAAATAGAAAATATATATAGAAGGATCTTAAAGGTTGTTATATTTTAAATGTTATGATTTAGTTATAATTAATTAGATGGCTTGTCTCAGGAGTCAGTAGAACTTGTAATCGATTCTTTGCAGATCCATCTTCAAGAAATGTTGTATTTTTTAAATCGATCTTTACAATGTGATACTGAAAATATTTAGACTATATGATTTTTTTTTTCTTAATTAGCATGCAGTTCAATCATGAAAATGCCATAACACACGCACATAACAAGAATCCATTAATATTATAGGATGATCATCAATAGATTGTTCGAAACTCGTCCTTCATGATCATTTGATAAAAGTAGTTGAGTCGCACGAAGTTCCTTGTCAGAACAAGTCTATTTCCTTTCCCAAATTTTCGTAAGTGAAGGAATATATATATATCAAATTTAAACCTACCAATCTAAAATCTTTGCCATCCTTCCTTAGTCAAAACTCGCTGTTTTCTTAACAAACATTCCTAACAAGCTACAGAATTCGGAGTCATAAATCAAATTGTCGTTTTTCTATGCCTGTGAATTGGACTAAAAGCACCTTAAAGATGATCATGTTTAAAGGTCGAGAGCTAGATACTCATGACCTCAAGACATTAGACGAAAAGAGTTGGTGGTTGCTTTAGAGGCCGTACCGATGAACTGTGATCTTTTTGATACGTAATATAGATTGGCAATTTACTTCATAAATCTAAGTGGGAATGTCTTTATATATAAGAATCCAGTAACACGACAGAGCCGAAACTCTGGTATGACTTGTGATCGATATGATACCACTAAGGAAAGTCTTTTTTTTTTTCAAATACCTTTTTCATATATTCAATTATTTAAAATTGCTTTCCTATAACGTCTTAATATAATTAAAATTCAATAATTCCAAAAAGATTCATTCAACCCAATACCAAGACTTGAGGTGGACCCTATAATTGAACAAAATTGCATTAGGTTGTTGGTTGTATCTCTTAATTTGTTTGATGAGCAATTGAGGAACATTATACCGATGTAATTGTATCAATTATAACTCTTACTTCTATAAGAATTATTGGCCCATTTTGATTATACCCCCCTAACTCTAATCTTGATCAAATACCTTGGATGATTTTCAAGTGCTTCTGATTAGGTCAGATGAACTGTGGAAACTGAACGAAAATCCGCAGAAGGCCTTTCAGATCCTTCTCATTTGCTCAACGTATTGCTTTAAGTACTTCTTATCTTCATAAGCAGTCAAAGCTTCCTTCCTTAGTGATTCAATTCCAAAGTGTAACAGCCTACTGCTTTGGTGTCTTCTGCTCATTCTTATGTCCCATAATATTTCAATAAACCAACTTCTTTCGTAAATCTCCATTGGAGATTCCCTGACTGGGAAATAGAGTAAATCCAGCGATAATGGTGGAGGTGATTTTTTTAGCTATTCATTGTTGGATTAAATAATTTTAATACATTTGAAACCTGTAAGAATATGAATCAGAGTTAGACGAACTCTGCTTTAAGCATAGTCTGATATAGGCATAGCATGATATGAGCATAGTCTGACTCAAGAGACGACTAAGCTGAAAGGTGTTCCGGACTATTTAAGAAGAAACGAAGATAAGATTCCTGTTAACACATATATAGGAAGATATAGTTGAGGAATCATCTAATTCACGGAGCAATAAATTTACAATAAGTTCAACGTAAGTTATACTAACAGGTTCACATAAGTCGTATATTTACAAAACGAACAAAAAAGGCCGCGTGGTCTAGTGGTATGATACTCGCTTTGGGTTAAAGCGACCAACTGTTCACAGATGGATCCGTACCAAGCATGCGAGTGGCCCGGGGTTCAATTCCCCGCTCGGCCCTTTTTTTTCTATTTTTACTTCTGTTCGATTGGTTTTTGGTCTATTTCTAAACGCTGACTGAACTTGAAATTGATTGGTGAATAAAAAACGCTCTTTTGAATCTTGAAAAGACAGGTTTTCTGAAGCTTGCTAGTATTTAACTGTTTAAATCGTTGTTGATAAGAGAAAATTGAGCTAATTATTGTGTAGGAATTTTTCTTTTACTGAGGTTTTCAAGCGGAATAGTGTTTATCAGAGGTACAATCGCAGTTAAACTCGAAGGTTATGATAAATTTGACCTTTATAATATGAAATCAATTTAAACATTTGGCGAGCTATCTATTTATTTTCGATCTTTCCAATCCTTCAAAGAACCTCTACCCATTCAAATTGGCATTTTTTTTATATCTAAATAATTGATGATCTTTATCCTTCTTTCCACTATTTATATACCTTTGACCTCACCATTATTCAATAAGTCTATAGTTCGTCAAAAGCATTCAGAATTTTCCCTTTATTAGAACTTATTTCTTTTTCTTTTTCTGCGAATCTTAAGGTTTTATGATCTTCTTTTCCTTTTCGTTCACTCATGGTGTCATCTCCACTTGTCTGAATCTGTTGAGATAATTCTTGTACGTTATGTATCCTTCCTTCAGAAATTGTTCGACTCGCAGCTCCGTTGCTATTGGAATTCTCCATAATTAGTTTACTTCCAAAAAGACATAGAGCCTTGTCAGCTTTTGTCAAACTCACATTCAACCTTTCTAGACCTCTTTCAACCCCCCAAAAGGTTGTTGTTCTTTCACTGGAGAATATTAAAATATCATTATCGATAGCTTGTAATCCTTCCACTACACATACCCTAACACCACATACATTGAGGTTTCTAATTATCGGCTCAATGACATCGAAAATGGACTTGGGATCTTAAGAGAGTACTGGTTACTGGTCCATAATATTGAACTGTATATCTCTTTGCTGTATTTTTACAAAGCATTTCATTTGTGAATTGTATGGTGTTGATTTGTCTCGCTTTTTGATCAGTTGTAAAAATAGGTTGACTCAAGCATCGTACCATAGCCTATCAAATTCAGTCGATTGATATCATCTAATTGCAGATCATTGGTTGAAGAGTGATCTTTAATTTATCTTGGATTTTTGGATTCATGCTGTACTGAGTGTTCAAATCTCTAAGTTATTCCCTTTTGATTTGGGTCAACCTTCTGAAGAAGACCTCTTGAAGAAGGAAATATCTGAAACTGAATTCAGCTAATTGTCAACCCCAATAAGTAGCACTTTCTTCTACCCTGTTAGACTCAAGGGAATAAAATTTGAGCCCTCATTGGCGAAGTATTTTGGATATATTTGGCTGCCTTCTTATTGAACTACTTTATCGTTTCGTCATCTGAAACCAATCTCAACGAATTAGTAACTCCTCTTCTTATCAATCTTTCAGTAATATCTTCAAGAAATTTATTTTATGAGGAAACAATATTTTACTTCAAATAAACATCCTCTTCGTGTAGTCTAGGTGATATTTTTGGTGGATTTATGGAATGGAGAATCTCGCAACAGACTGTAAAGCCTTCGTATCCGTGAGAGTTCTTTAACTTTTAAATTAAAGGAAGTTATTTGTTTTTCTTAATATGTGTGCCTGGAATCCATTTGATATTTTGATGGATCTGTTTATCATACTTCTAGGATTCTACAAGTTCAAGATGTTACAGCCCTGTGTGCATTTTCAACACGGACCAGATGCTGTTCTGCATCGATTTTACAGCTGACCGAATCCCGAATAAGTCCACAGGGTAGCGCAGTTTTTCACATACCCGCAAATTCTCAAGGATTTTGTCCACGTCCACTTGCAGATAGTCTCCGAAGTTCAGATAAAATTGGGACTGTCCATGGGTTTTGAAATAATAATAAGAGAAGTAGCCTCAAAATCCATAATTCAAATAAACTTTTGGGGTATTCTGAGGCTCAATAGGTTTTATTATTTTCATATGAAGATTAATTAAATTTGAAAAAAAACTAAATAAACTATTAATATTAATAATATATAAAAAAAATTGAAAGAAAAGTTTTCGATAAATATTTAAATCTTGAAATTAAATTATTTGTCAATCTATATAGCCATAATATTTACAGATATACTCGCATATTGATCATATAAATTGGTTAAAGTAAATTTGATGGTAATTTGGTTTTGTACAAAGTCAAAAGATTGGGATCAGTTTGCCAAAGATTAGCCACCGAGGACCGAAAAATAAAACTCAGTCAAATCCGTCCACTGAATGTTTTGAATTCAGTTTAAATGAGGGGTAAAGAAAAATGAAAATATTACACAAAGACGCCAAATTTTGAAAAAATAGTAAACATTACCCAAAGACGTCAAATTTGGGGGAAAAACAGAAACCGCTGGAATAAAGGAAAAAAAAGAGAAATTTCAAGGATACCCTACCTCTTCTTCAAAATACCAACCGCCGTGTGAGGAAATGATATTCCAAAAACTATAAAGTGTTATCAATGACCAATTTCTCATACGGGTTACTATAAATGATGCCCTGACTTTGAAGACAATCAAGAACTGTTAAGCATCCACGGTAGGCAGTTCAGCAATCCTCCAGATACAGCCAAACCCGACACAAAATCCCCTCTACCCTTCCAATTGCATCAAGTGCTGGCTCGTGTCCCAGCGCAGTGGTAAGATGGTGTTGACTGAGTGCCTCGCTACTAGCGGAAACGTTGGAGTTTAAAGATTGGCTGTTAATTGTATCGATTGGGTTAATTGCAGTGAAATTGTTTGATAAGTTTGGTGGTTAAAGAAATTTACACTCATGATTGGAAAAAAAACAAGCAAAGCATTATTTCAAATACGGTTACCAAATCCATACCATTTTTTTCGTAAGTTGTTTCCAAGTGGTCTTCTCTATTTTTAGCATGTTTTTCGCTTGTTTGTTTGCTGGTCGAAGCTTTTTCTTAGAAGACACTGATGGCCAAATTGTGATCATATTTGGCTTTCTTTCGTCTCCTGAAACAGTGGTATCTTTTTGTCAGTTTTGCTCCAAAATTCACAAATATTTCAAGATATGAATCCGGAATTAGAATCCGATATTCTCAGAGCGGTAAATACCAGGCCTTAGAGACTTGAAGTTATGGACAGATCATCAAAGATCAAAATGGTTAATCTTAAATACCTTTATTCTGCTACCTCAAGAGATATATTTATGAAGATAAGCAATTGAAAGGAGCAAGATAATCAATCCTGAGCTGATATTATATGAGAGAAAACTTTTAAACTTCTCAATTGACTTGAGACTTCAAACCAGGGGCTTTTAGACCAAATGAGTAGCGATCAATTACGATTTCAACTTCAAACTTGGGCCCTTGAAGATCAACTCTAAATCAGACCATTTTCTGTTTGATCTTTGCATTGGCTAATAAGGTGATTAAGCTTGAGGATGGGATTGAACAATTGGTTTCAAATTTCAATAATTGAAAATTCCTCTGGTATATATTGGCATTAGGTAGAGCTTTCAAACAATCTGCAGGATCGATTCCTTGGCAATTAATGAACCGCCTAGTCTCATCAAGTTTAATATAGTCCAAGAAATCAGCCTGAGACATGTTAAAAAGACAGTATCACTCTTTACCGAATTCCTTGGTATCGGTTTGGAAGAACCTTCGTGACTTTTCAAAATCATCGTAGTTGAGGCTCAAATTTACCTGTGGAAATAGATAATTCTTTTTATACAAAGCTTTGAGATGCGCGGTTTTCCCCTAATAAGGTTAAATACGATCAAAGTGAAATGATTGCAATCTGAGATATTCTGAAGATGGACTTTGAGTGTTGGCACCAATTTGGTTTGGCCAACTGAAGATGGATCTAATAATTAAGCTGAACAAAAGTCT